>SJYX01009058.1:281129-313169 GCA_006410675.1 Oreotragus oreotragus
CTGACACTGGGAAAGATTGAGGGCAGAAAGAGAAAAGGGTGTCAGAGGATGAGATGGCTGGATGGCATCACCAGTGCAATGGACATGAACTTGGGCAAACTCTGGGAGATGGTAAGGGACAGGGAGGTCTAGCATGCTGTGGTCCATGGCGTTGCCGAGGTGGACATGACCGGACAACTGAAGAACAACATCATCAATTCTATCACCACTGGTAGTAATATTCCCACATTTATTTATTGTTATTTGCTTGTTATATATTTTCCATCCCTTTATTTTCAACCTTTATATATTATATATATTTTATATATTATTTAATTAATTATTATATATTATATATTTAAATATATATAATATATATATTTTCAACCTTTAAATATTAGTTTAGGAATATCTCTCAAAAACAAAATGAAATTCAGTTTTTAACCTGAGAGCTATTATCAATGAATAGAATTTCATTCATGAATATTTATTGTGATAACTGACCTTCATTCTTTTCCTTCCCTTCCTGCTTTTTTGGTTGATCAGTGGTTTTTTCTTTTAATGATTTAGAAATTGTACATCTTATCTTCTTTTCTAATGGTAGCCCTTGAGATTTGAAAACACATAGATAAACATATATTTTTCTCTTTTTCCCAAACAGGGAAAGAAACTTGACAAACTTCAACATCCTTTCTCTGAGCATATTCTGGGATCATTATTTTCACGTTACTCTTTGCTACCCCATGCACTGTTGCCCGTCAGGCTCCTCTGTCCACGGGGATTCTCCAGCAAGAATACTGGAGTGGGTTACCGNTAAAAAATTATAAGGAGTACATATTTTGAAAAGTATAAAGAAATAGCATTAAATCATCTATAAATATATAGCATATAAATCTATATGAATCAGTAACATTGTTCACATTAGACGTATTTCCTCATAGGCTTTCTCTGTGAATTTTTATAAAAAGTTAAGATCATACTAAACATTCAGGTTTGTATACTGTTTTTGATTAATGCTATATAAATAAGCATTTTCTATGTTATTAATGAATAAAATTTAATTGTGATGCAGGTCAATTTATATGATCACTTGTTTACTCAATATTTTGGTAGCATAATTTTCTCACTCTTATAAAGAAGAAATATAGATATTTATCTATATTTATTTTATTGATCTTTAATTATGAAAGCAATATACAAATTATCTATCACTTTCAATAGTGTTTTCAAATAATCAGTTTTTCATTATGTTTTCAATGTCATCATCTCCTTTATTTTTCTTAAGGATTATTTTGTTATTGTTTTCCTAACTTCTTTAGATAAATGTTTAGCCCCTTCATTTTCAGTCTTTATTCTTTCCTAATGTATTCNTCAGAATTTAAAAAGGTTAGCTTAAATGAGTAGGAGAGAAACGTATAACTCCCAAGTCTCAAGCCATTTGGAATTTATCCAGGCAATAAGTCCCACAGATAAGGGCAGTTTTACCTCTAGCTTTTCAGTGTAAAAGTCTCTGGTGGTGTAATTCAGTGTAGCACGATTTGTGTTTTCTCCCACAAGTCTCTTGAGATCATTATTTTCTTCACTGACAATACCAGGTTTCTTCCCTTTGGTTTCTAGAAGATATCGGAATTGCTTCTTCCTGTAGAAAGACGTAAAGAGACTTAGAGAGTTACTTACCCAATTGGTGAAAATGTCTTTCCTGTTGATTTTAGAGGGCAGCATATGCTTTTTTTAATATCTGTTTTATCAGTTTGAGTTTTCAAAGTCAATTCACTACTCCAATTTCTCTACTAAAGTTATATAACTCAAATTATTTTGTTTCACTACCAATCAACAAAGACATGTCTCAAGCATTTCTAAAATGAAAAAAAAAAAAAAAACTGTCTTTAAAACATCAATATATGGGGATGATCCGGAGGGATGATGTGGGGTGGGAGGTGCGGGGGGAGTTCATGTTTGGGAGTTCATGTACACCCATGATGAGGTGGGATGCCGTCTATGGGGTCACACAGAGTTGGACACGACTGAAGTGACTTAGCAGCAGCAGCAGTAGAACAAATGAATAAGTTTCTAGAGAATAACAACCTACCAATATATTATTAGAACCAGGAAGAAATTAATATTTGTACAAACTAGTCATGTAAAGGAGATGGAATTGTTAATCAAAAACCATTGTGAGGCAAGTCACATACATTCACTGCACAACTGCAGACAACACTTCAAAACAGTTAAGGTCAAGCTTCCTTAAACTTTTTCGGAAAACACAGAAAAGGGAAAGTTCCAAACTCTATGAAGCGGGAATTCCTCTAATACCGATGCCAGTCAAAGACACAAGAAAACCACAGATCAAAATTTCTAATAATGAAGCAAAATCATCAATAAACGTAAGCTAAAATTAACACCACACTAAAAGGATTACATGCAACCATAAGGTGATATATTCTTGAAATGTGAGAATGGTTCAAAAAAGTTTATTAATGTACTGAAACAAAAAATAAAATGATCATCTGAACTAATGCAGTAAAAAGCATTTGACACAAGTCAACAGCTTTTCATAATAAAACACTTGATAAACAAGGAATTTAAAAAGCTATGGCAACAAGCTAAAGGACAAATCTTATACAAGGACAGAAAGATGTGTACATTGTAAACTAAAAACATGGCTAAAAAACATTAGAAAAGACACAATTGACACATCCTAAACTCAAGGATTTGAAGTTAATATTGTCAAGATGTCAGTATTAACCAAGCAATCAACAGATTCAACCCACTGCTTAGTAAAATCAATAGTACTTCTTGGAGAAATGATAAACATATCTTACAAATTCATTTGGAATCCCAAAAGATGCTGAAGAGCAAAGTATGCTTAAAAAGAACAAAGCCAGAGGTCTTGCAGGTCTTTTATTTCAAAACTTACTCCAAACCTATATTAATAAAAACGATGTGGCACAAAGATAAAGATAGAGCAACTGGTGGAATAGTACAGGGACATTAAAAAAAAATCTCTCATATATGGTCAAATGTTCTAGAAGGGGGTCAAGACAACTCAATGGAGGAAGGGCAGTCTATTAAAAAAAAGAAAACATGGAGAAAAACAGTTCTCCAAATACACAACAATTTAGCTGGACCATTAACTGACATAATACACAAAACCAATAAAAGACCTAAGCAAGTCCAAAATGCATAAAACTGCTAGAAATAAACATTCAGGAAAAGCTTTATGACATGGCAGTCACCAATGATTTATTATGCATAATATGAAAAGCACCAGTGACAAACCTAAAACAGAAATATGAACTACCTCAAAATTATAAACTACTGTGCATTAGATCACACCTAGTAGAGTGAAAAATAATCTATGCTATGGCAGGAAATATTTGCAAATGATTTATGTCATAATAAAATATCAAGAATATGTAAACAACTCTAAAAACAACTAATCACTGGAATTTCCTGGTGATTCAATGGTTAGGACTCCACACTTCCAGTGTAATGGGCATGGGTTTGATCCCTGGTCAGGGAACTAACATCCCACATGCCACAAGGTAAGGCCAAAAAATAAACCAGTAAGATAAAAATCTTTAAAATAAATAAAAATTAAAAAAGAACTAATCACCAATTCTACCTGGATGGGGCTGGCTCGTCTTCTATCAACCAACTCACACACTGAAAACAGAAAACAAGTACTGTAAGTAACATGAAATACATGAACTGATGATTAAAGGAACAAAATCGAGACCATTTATTACGCATGCTGCTGCTGCTAAGTCACTTCAGTCGTGTCCGACTCTGTGTGACCCCATAGACGGCATCCCACCAGGCTGCCCCATCCCTGGGATTCTCCAGGCAAGAATACTGGAGTGGGTTGCCATTTCCTTCTCCAATGCATGAAAGAGAAAAGTGAAAGTGAAGTCACTCAGTCTGTCCGACTGTTAGCGACCCCATGGACTGCAGCCCACCAGGCTACTCCGTCCATTGGATTTTCCAAGCAAGAGTACTGGGGTGGGGTGCCATTGCCTTCAAATGTACAAAATGAAAGCAGCAGTGCCGAAAACAAATGATGGTTCATCACTGAAGGTATCACTCCACCTCATAAGCTGTCTCAGTGCTTGTTTGGAGAAGAGGAGGGTTCCACACCATGGTTTGTGGGATCTTAGTTCGCTGACCAGGGATGGAACCTGCACCTAACCACTGGACCGAGAGGGAATTCTCAAGCTCTCTCATTAAGATGCTTCAAGCTTAAGTGTGGACATAGAATGGTGCACCCAGGCATCAAAAATATGGCATCAACAGTTTATTCAATACCCTTGCATGAGGATGTGGACTTGGACGATGTTATCTCTAGAAAAAATTCTCAAATCATTTCTTGAGGATCAAAGCAGGTGGTCACTGGGGGCTTCCCTGGTGGCTCAGTGGCAAAGAACCCACCTGCCAAAGCAGGAGATACAGATTCAAACTCTGATCCAAGAAGATCTCACATGACAGGGAGAAAATAAGGCCCAGAGCCACAACTATGGAGCCTGTGCTCTCAAGTCCAGGAGCCAAAACCATGAAGCCCTGACAGTTTAGAGCCCATGCTCCATAACAAGAGAAGACTGTACATCACAACTAGGGCAGCCCCCATTTGCTGCATCCAGAGAAAAGCCCGCACAGCAATGAAGATCCGACACAATGAAAAATAAATTATTTCTTAAAAGAAAAACATGAGGGAGAGAAAGTCAACTACTGTGGTTTTTCCAGAATCTCAACTCTGTGTTCACATGAGAGTGAGGAATTACAGGTGGCTCTGGAAAAATGTTTCACAAAATCAACAACTTGCCTGCCATGTTTTTGATTCAGCAGGGAACAACATAATATGCAGGTATCATCCAACACTCTTCTAATAAGTACTGAGTCAAAAGCACAGAAGTAGAATACAGAGAATTAAAATATTTTGGAAATTTCCAGATGGGGGTTAGACACTGAGTGCTGGAAAAACTCCTAACGTGAAGTGGCCAGATCATCTGAAGGAAGGGCATGTTTAAACTCCTGAGCCTACATCATGAAGGTTTTCATGTCTGAGTCAACATGGCTTTGAGCTCCATTAAGCAAGATAGGGAGTTCCAAAAGGCCAAGAGCAGTAAATGCAAAAATACCCTCCCAACTTTTGGAAGGAAATTATCCTCACCCACAGAGAGCATATTCCTGAGGGTCTCCACCATCACGTCCCTGTACAAGGTCTTCTGAGCAGGGTCCAGACATTCCCACTCTTCTGGAGAGAATTCAATGGCCACATCCTTGAAGGTCAATTGTGCCTTAAGTTTAAAACAAAAACACTTAGCCAGCGGAACATGAGCAGAGTTCTTACTTGCATATAAAATGAGTAGAGGTGAAAAGATCAAGTTGAAGTAGGTATTGTGACAGAGTGATGTAAAGGTAATTGACGCTACCTCTGTCTAATTTACCTTCTTATGCTTTATCATAAAGATTACAATAGCCTCCAAATAGATACAGGTTTTTCATTTTCTTACGAAACACATGAAACAGATACACATAAAAATTCAAAGCTGGGCTGTCTATATGAAAGTCTTACTATGTTCCATCACTGAAGGATGATCAAGGCTGAAGGTGGAGGAGCGTGAGTGACCTTAGTGATGACAAAGTCTATAGTGTGTTTAAGGAAAACTCAAAATTTTTAATCACGATGATGACAGGAGCAGCAAAGATGAACACCATTTGAACATCCTGTCTGAAATACATTACTCTAAATGTTTTACATGTATTAAGTTGTTGTCAGCATCACAGCTCATTAGAGAAAGACCTATTCTGATCTTGCAGATGAGACCTGTGTCAAAGACACAAGGAGAAACTCCAATCAGGTCTAGAAGTTAAGGAATCACAGAGTAAACAACTGAACTCCTAAGGCTGGACTTTAGAACTGAAGTTTAAAATGAAAGAGTTAAGTAACCCAGAGAACATTAAAAGTATATTGCCAGAATGTTTCATGGAGAAAACATGAAAGAAGTTCAAGGTGCACAACATAGATTGGCCTAAAAGGTCTTTATACATGTGTGTGCATACACATGCACAAGAAATGTTAGTAATTATTATTACTTAAACCATTAATATGATAGTGTAGAAAAAGTTGGAAGCCAGAGAATATGTTAGAAATATAATTGCTATAACAAAAAAATACAGTTTTAAAGTCATGACTTTTACATAAAGCATGGAACTGCATATCCATGAATGCATATACTAAAATGCATGTACTTAAAATGCTTAAAACTCAACATTCAAAAAGCTAGGATCACGGTATCCAGACCCATTACCTCATAGCAAATAGATAGGGAAACAATGGAAACAGTGAGAGACTTTATTTTCTTGTGCTTCAAAATCACTGCAGATGGTGACTGCAGCCATGAAATTAAAAAATGCTTGCTCCTTGGAAGGAAAGCTATGACAACCCTAGAGAGCATATTAAAAAGCAGAGACATTACTTTGCCAACAAAAGTCTGTCTAGTCAAAGCTATGGTTTTTCCAGTAGTCATGTATGGATGTGAGACTTGGACTATAAAGAAAGCTGAGCACCACGTAATTGATGCTTTTGAACTGTGGTGTTGGAGAAGACTCTTGAGAGTCCCCCAGACTGCAAGGAGATCCAACCAGTCAATCCTAAAAGAAATCAGCGCTGAATATTCATTGGAAGAACTGATGCTGAAGCTCCAATACTTTGGCCACCATATGCAAAGAACTGACTCACTGGAAAAGACTCTGATGCTGGGAAAGAGTGAAGGCAGAAGGGTATGACAGAGGAGATGGTTGGATGGCATCACCGACTCAATGGACTTGAGTGTGCGCAAGCTCGGGGAGTTGATGATGGTCAGGGAGGCCTGGCGTGCTGTAGTCCTTGGGGCCACAAAGAGTCTGAGAGACTGAGCGACTGAACTGAATGTATGTATACACATTCAACACTAAATTAATAAAAATGAGAGGAATATATTCTAGACAGATTTTTCAGATGTTTTCCTCATCACTTTTATTCATGTGGATCTTCCAGACAATGAAAATGACTGAAAGATCAACTGTACTGAACTGCATTTGTCAACATGATTTTATAATACGCTACTGAAAAACAGTGCAGATATTTTTAAAAGTAGAGTATTTTAACTCCAACGTCAACAAAATAACTGTATTAAAAATATAATTTTGTCCATTTAAACTTACACAGGAAGGTACTGTTGCTGTCTTTCAGTCGCTGAGTCCTCTCCCACTCTTTGTAACCATATGAACTGCAGCACTCCAGGCTTCTCTGTCCATCACAATCACCCTGAGTTTGCTCACTCATGTCCATGGAGTCAATGGTGCCACCAACCATCTCATCCTCTGTCCCCCTTTCTCCTCCTGCCCTCAGTTTCTCCCAGCTCAGGGTCTTTTCCATGAGTCTTTTCCATTTGATTCAGGTGGCCAAAGTATTGGAGTTTCAGCTTCAGCATCAATCCTTCCAATGAATATACAGGGTTGATTTCCTTTAGGATTGACTGGTTTGACTGCCTTGCTGTCCAAGGGACTCTCTAGAGTCTTCCCCAGCACCACAGTTCAAAAGCATCAATTTTTCGGATGCTCAGCCTTCTTCATGGTCCAACTCTCACATCCATACTGACTACTAGAAAAAACATAAATTTGACTGTATGGACCTTTGCTAGCAAAGTGTTGTCTGATTTTTAAAACACTGTCTAGGTTTGACATAGCTATTCTCTTCCAAGGAGCAAGCATCTTTTAATTTTGTGGCCACAGTCACTGTCTGCAGTGATTTTGGAGCCCAAGAAAATGAAATCTGACATTTCCCCCATCTATTTGTCATGAAGGGATAGGATCGGATACCATGATTTTTATTTTTGAATGTTGGCTTTTAAGCCAGCTTTTTCACTCTTCACTTTCACCTTCAACCAGAGGCTCTTCGGTTCCTCTTCACTTTCTGCCGTTAAAGTGGTACCATCTGCATATCTCAAGTTGTTGATATTTCTCCTGGCAATCTTTATTCCAGTTTGTGATTCATCTAGCCTGGCATTTCTCATGATGTACACTGCATATAAGTTAAATAAGCAGGGTGACAATATACAGTCTTGACATACTCCTTTCCCAATTTGAACCAGTCCATTGTTCCATGTCTCATTCTAAGTGCTCCTTCTTGTCCTGCAGATAGACAGGTTTCTCAGGAGGCAGGTAAGGTGGTCTGNTCTCATGATGTACACTGCATATAAGTTAAATAAGCAGGGTGACAATATACAGTCTTGACATACTCCTTTCCCAATTTGAACCAGTCCATTGTTCCATGTCTCATTCTAAGTGCTCCTTCTTGTCCTGCAGATAGACAGGTTTCTCAGGAGGCAGGTAAGGTGGTCTGGTACTCCTATCTCTTTAGGAATATTCCAGTTTGTTGTGATCCACACAAAGGCTTTAGTATAGTCAATGAAGCAGAAGTAGATTTTTTTCTTGGAATTTCCATGCTTTTTCTATGACCCAGCGTATGTTGGCAATTTGATCTCTGGGTCCACTGCCTTGTCTCAATCCAGCTTATATGAAATGTTCCCTTGGTAACTCCAATTTTCTTAGAAAGATCACTAGTCTTTCCATTCTGTTGTTTTCCTTTATTTCTTTGCATTTGTCACTGAAGAAGGGTTTCTTTATTCTCCTTGCTATTCTCTGGAACTCTGCATTCAAGTGAGTATATCTTTCCCTTTCTCACTTCTCTTCTTTTCTCAGCTCTTTGTTAAGGCCTCCTCAGGCAACCATTTTGCCTTCTTGCATTTCTTTTTCTTAGGGACAGTTTTGGTCATCACCTCCTATACAATATTATGTACCTCCACCCACAGTTCTTCAGGCAATCTGTCTACCAAATCTAATCACTTGAATCTATTCATCACCTCCACTGTATAATCATATGGGATTTGACTTAGGTCATACTTGAATGGCCTACAGGTTTTCCCTACTTTCTTCAATTTAAGTCTGAATTTTGCAATAAGGAGCTCATGATCTGAGCCACAGTCAGCTTCAGGTCTTTTTACTGCTGACTGTATAGAGCTTCTCCATCTTTGGCTCCAAAGAATATAATCAATCTGATTTCAGTATTGGCCATCTGGTTATGTTCATGTGTAGAATCGTCTCTTGNTTCCCTACTTTCTTCAATTTAAGTCTGAATTTTGCAATAAGGAGCTCATGATCTGAGCCACAGTCAGCTTCAGGTCTTTTTACTGCTGACTGTATAGAGCTTCTCCATCTTTGGCTCCAAAGAATATAATCAATCTGATTTCAGTATTGGCCATCTGGTTATGTTCATGTGTAGAATCGTCTCTTGTGTTGTTGGAAGAGGGTGTTTGCTATGACCATTGTGTTCTCTTGGCAAAACTCTGTTAGCGTTTACCCTGCTTCATTTTGTTCTTAAAGGCCAAACTTGCCTAATAATCCAGGTATCTCTTGACTGCCTACTTTTGCATCCCAGTCCCCTAAGATGAAAAGGACATCTTTTTTTGGCATTAGTTCTAGAATATCCTGTAGATCTTCACTGAACAATTCGACTTCAGCTTCTCTAGCATTAGAGGTTGGGGCATAGACTTCGATTACTGTGATGTAGAATGGTCTGCCTTGGAAACAAACCGATATCATTCTGTTATTTTTGAGATTGCAACCAAGTGCTGCATTTCAGGGCTATTGTTGACTATGAGGGTTACTCCATTTCTTCTAAGGGATTCTTACCCACAATAGTAGATATAATGGTCATCTGAAATTCACGCATCCAGTCCATTTCAGTTCACTGATTCCTAGAATGTCAGTGTTCACTCTTCCCATCTCCTGTTTGACCACTTCCAATTTATCCTGATTCACTGGACCTAGTATTTCAGGTTCCTATGCAATATTGTTCTTCACAGCATTGGACTTTACTTTTATCACCAGATAGAACCACAACTGGGCATTGTTTCAGCTTCAGCTCAGCCTCTTCTTTCTTTTGCTATTTCTCTACTTTATCCCAGTAGAATATGGGCACCTACCAACCTGAAAGATTCATCTTTCAGTGTCATATCTTATTGCCTTTTCATACTGTTCATGAAGTTCTCAAGGCAAGAATACTGAAGTGTTTTGCTGTTCCTTTCTCCAGTGGATGATTTGTCAGGCTCTAACTAGCAGGGACAAGCCCTTCAGCCGCTCAGTGTAGCTGGATGACATACCTGGTACCCTGGCAGTCCCAATGCTGGTCCCCATTGAGCATTTAAACATTCATTGGCTGTGGAGTCTCTCAACGTGCGACCAGGGCTTGAGGCAAAGGCCCTGCTGGAGTGGCTGGGAAGGGGGTCTAGGAAGGGCTGGAGCTGACATTGGATGATGCCTAGAAGTGCAGGGAACCCTGGCCTCACTGCTGCCATTGGCTACCCCGGAGCCATCCACTGACCAGGAGTGGCTGGCCTCCCTGAGGTCCATCCCAGACTCGGAGTCACTGTCCACTATAGAGACGATCTGCTGCCCTCCACTGTCTGCCAGTAGAGCTGATCAGCTGCATGCGAGTCGACCATACCCAGGCTTTTCTGCTGCCGCTGGTGGACCTAGGGCCAATCTGCTGCCACTACAGGTTCCATGCTTGGAAATGGGGGCGCTGGTCACTACCCTGCTCCAGCCTGTGTCTGGGGTGATCTTTGTGAAGCCCATGGCTGTGGGCATGTTATCCCACAGTCATCTTAACCAAAAGACATTAATAAAGGCCAATGAGTTTGTTTTTGGCAGTAATTAACTTTTATTCAAATTTGGAAAAGTTATTATTATTACACATTATTTGTAGATTAATAAAAAAATTAGCACCATAGTAAAATAAAAAACTTGTTGGACAATTTAAAATCATGACAAAAAGAAAACAAAAACAACATGGAAAAAAATATACTGTTATCAACCAAGAATATGTCACCAAACATCATGATCAGAAGGAAATACTTGATGAATTCTCGCTGAAGTGACACTGGAGTGAAGGGGGCTGGCCAGAGGTCCTGCCTGCCTTTCACCGTGGTACAGGCTGCCCAAGCAGGGACCACTGGAGAAAGTAACAGGAGGAAAACAGGGTGGGAGCAAGACACACAGAGAGCATGTCAGAGCTGGAACTGTGAACGTTCACAAGTCTAAGGTGAAAAGTGAAAGGATGGAAAAAGATATTCGGTTCTTAAGAGAGCAGGGGTTGCTGCACAATATCAGACAAAAGACAAAACAATCTAAGGAAAAACCTAACAAAAGACACAAAATATATTATGAAACGGGAAAAGGTAAATTTACCAAGAACATGTAACAATTATAAATATGTATATATCTAACATCAGAGTTCCCCTGAAAATGAAGATCCTAACAGAAGTAAAAATGGAAATAGATAATAGCACACCATTAGTATCAGACTTCACTACCTCAGTTTTACCAGCCCATGGAAACCAAAAGATCAACAAGGAAACTGAGCACTTGTACAACATTGTAGAATTACTGTATCTAACAAACATGTCGGAGAAGGCAATGGCAACCCACTCCAGTACTCTTGCCTGGCAAATACCATGGACAGAGGAGCTGGGTGGGCTGCCGTCTATGGGGTCGCACAGAGTCAGACATGACTGAAGCGACTTAGCAGCAGCAGCAACAAACATGTACAGAACATTCCACTCAACAACAGCAAAAATTACACCCTTCTCCAGCATATGTCTTGAAACCTCCATTTCACAGACCACNGTGGGCTGCCGTCTATGGGGTCGCACAGAGTCAGACATGACTGAAGCGACTTAGCAGCAGCAGCAACAAACATGTACAGAACATTCCACTCAACAACAGCAAAAATTACACCCTTCTCCAGCATATGTCTTGAAACCTCCATTTCACAGACCACGTGCTAGACCGTAAAACAAAGCTCAATATATGAAGGCTGAGAACATAAAAAGTATCTTCTTTAAAAAAAAGAAGAGTATCTCCTTTAACCACAGTAAAATGATACTAGAAATAAACAGCAGAAGGAAAACAGGAAAAGCTTCCAAAAGTGGAAAGTAAGCAGTTTATTGTTTAAGAAGGAACGAGTCAAAGAAGAAATCACAGGGAAAATTGTAACGTATGTGAATGAAAATAAAAACACAGCATATCAAATTTATTAACAGGTAGTCAAAGATGCAGTAGTAGGGAAGTCCACACTACTAAATCCTTACAACCACAAAAGAGAAAGATGCACACTCTGCATTACTCTTCAAGAAACTACTGAACAATCTAGCCAGAGCAATTGGAAAAGGAGAAAAAAAAAAAATCCGAGTTATCTAAACTGAAAAGAAACCAAAATTACCTTTTATTTTGTAGGTGACAGGATTTTATATATAGAACCCAAAAGAGACTGTAAGAACTAACTACTCTAAAAACATTAAGGACTTTCCCAGTGGTCCAGTGGTAAAGAATCTGCCTGCTAGTCCCTGGTCCAGCAAGATCCCATATGCAGCGGGGCAACTAACTAGTGAAACCTGCCCACCTAGAGCCTGTGCTCTGCAACAAGAGAAGCAACTGTAATGAAAAGCGCATGTACAACTAGCAAGTAGCCTCCAACTGTCACAACTAGACAAAGCCCACTCGCAGCAACAAAGAACTAACACAGCCAAAAATAAATAAATAAACAAAAATTTAGAAAAACCTTGGAAGAGTTGCAGCATAAAATATCTGCACACCAAAAATCAGTTGCACTTTAATACACAATGAACAACGTCAACAGAAAATCAGAGAACAATCCGATAGAATCCTTAGGGAAAATATCAGCCAACTAGGTCCAAGACCTCTAAACTGAAGAGTTTTTAAGAAGTCCCTGGAGACATATATGAAAGAAACACACCCTGTAATCATGCAGTGGGAACTTTATGTTTTTAAAATGACCAAATTTGGGTGGAAGGGAAGCTCAAGAAGTAGTGGATATATGTATATCCATGGCTGATTCAAGTTGTTGTATGGCAGAAACCAACACAACATTGTAAAGCAACTATCCTCCAATTAAAAATAAAATTTAAAGAACAGAAAAAAAAAAAAGAAAGAAATTCCTTCACTTGCAACCCAGCAGAAGACCTAACATGCCCCCCAAATTTTTAAGAGGCCAGTCAAACTGACTAAAAACAGGTTAACACTTCCTTTGCTTAAAAGTAGCAAACTATAAAAATCAAGTCAATAAAATTTCATTGCAAAATTAAAACTTCCCAAATTAGGGTCCAGTGGTTAGGACTCCACGCTTTCCCTGCAGGGGGTGTGGTCTACAGACACAAAGAATCCCTATCAAAATTTCAAAGGCAATTTTTGCACCTATAGAAAAACAATCATTCGTAAATTCATAGAGAATCTCAAGAGCCAGCAAACAGCCAAAAAACTTGAAAAAGAAGATGAATATACAGGTTATCAGGCAGGATACTTCAGATTCTTCAAAGATTAGCATGTCCAAAGAAGGTCATTTCAAGAAGGACAGACTGAAAAACAACTAAGAATATGACTTTACCTGAGAAAGAGCCATTTCTGACTTCTCTTCCTTTTATTTCCTCCTCTTCCTCTTAGCTGGACACACAAAAAGGGAGAAAACAAAATATTAGACTAACTGGTAAAACTAGGATTTGTCTGTTAATATAAAAGACTACTGATAACTTGACCAAATACCCAGCAAAACTGTCTAAAATTATTTATTACATACCAAAGAGCTTTTCCAATACAAAAGAGAAAGAGGAGAAAGCAGGCAAGCCTCCAAGATATCTGAAACACATTTTAAAAAGAAACAGTTTGTGAATTTTTATCACCTAATAATTGTGGGTCAACATTTTACAAATTTCACAGTATATTAACATTTAGAAAAGAATTACTTGATTATATAAGACCACCAAAGCTTGTTACAGAAGTTAATGTCCCTCTTCTAGGGAAGTAGAAACTGAACGAACCATTTTTCCATGCTACAAAACAAATATGTAAAGATATAAAAAAGCAAAGCCCATCACAAAAAAAAACTCTCAATGTTCCTTTTAAGACACCATGCAGTGACAGATTCAATCACTTCTCGCCCCCTTTATCCTCTCCCTGCTCCTCTGTCCCACATCAGGAAAAGGGAAGGGGATGACTCACAACTGAGTGAATCAAATCATCCCCTGGAGAAACAGCATTTGCAAATGGAAGTTATCCTCTGATACAAAGAATTGCAGAATGCACAAGACACAAGTTCTGCTATTCTCATCCTCATCTGTACAATTAGAAACATTTTTTACATTCTTAAAGAAATCATATATCACAACTTATCCACAACCAAACAACTCACCATCCATCTGCATCCAGTTCCCACTACCCACCTGCTCTACTAGGTGTTTCCATTTTAGTCAGTTTATCTGTCTCTTTTCTTCCCCTCTGCTCTCCTGCTGTTCCTGTTTACCCCCTCACACCTGTCCTGCCCACTCTGTAAACCGTTCCCCTCGAGATGCGTGGTCTCTGCACCCTTTCTGACGGTCCTCCATCTGCGTTTCTGCCTCTTTCTTGCCCCTCCCTGCTCCCTCTCTGCCCTCCAGTTACACCACTTCTCTCCCTCTTCCACTCCCCTTCTCCCCGGTCTCTGACACCCCCGGTGGTGATGCATCCTTCCTGCTCTCACTTCCTCTGTGGTCACACTTGATCCTCCTTCTCTCCCAGCGCCATGCTGCTCTGCAGCCCAGTGTCCAGCTCTTTCATCCTCTCACCCCACGCTGTGTGAAGTGCCTCTCCTTTGGTGCTCCTGCCCCACCGCTGATCCAAGGCCTCTCTATGTTACTGTCAGCTACAAACTGGCACTTGCCATCTACCTACATGCCAGCAGTCATGTACAGAAGTGTGAGCTGGATCATAATGAAGGCTGAGGGCCAAAGAATTGATGCTTTTGAACTGTGATGTTGGAGAAGACTCTTGAGAGTCCCCTGGATTGCAAGGAGATCAAACCAATCAATCCAAAGGGAAATCAACCGTGAATATTCATTGGTAGGACTGATACTGGAGCTCCAGTACTTTGGCCAGCTAATGCAAAAGCCAACTCACTGGAAAAAGACTGTGATAATGGGGAAGATTGAAGGCAAGAGGATAAGGAAGTGGCAGAGGTTGAGAAAGTTAGCATCACTGACTCCATGGACATGAGTTTGGCAAGATGGTAGACAACAAGGAGCCTGATGTGTTGCAGTCCATGGACTCAAAAAGAGTCAGACACGACTTCAGGACTGAAGAACAACAATCTACATATCTACTTCTACAAGGATTAAATCATGTGCTTTTGCAGGTGTTGATCTTCAATACCCTCTGAAAGGACTTTAGGGTGGAGAACAGAAATGAGGCACTCTGTGCTCAGGAAAAACTGGAAGCCCAGGTCTTCAGATAGATATTTTTAGGAGCCAATTTTATGAGCCCAATTCTTATATCTCCCCATATCTAGAAAAGCACTAAAATCCTTCATGGTGATGACTGTTCCTCGTGATTAGCAAAGCTTCACAAAAATAGAAATCTTCTGGAAAAAATATGTGCTTGATTACATGTATTCCCCCTTCACCAAAATCACATATATACTGACCTTTCCCCCTGCTTCTTTGTAGCAGCTTCTCAGAGCTATGTGAAGTGCTGTCTCTGGAGCTGCAGTCCTCATTTTGCCCCAAATAAAAGTTTACTTGCAAACCTCACATTGTGCCTTTTTTTTAAGTTGACAGATCCTATCAGTGGAGAACCATCTTTTTAAAATTTTACTTATTTTATTCACCTGGTATTTTCAGTGCTTAACCGCTTTCATTTTACTCTTTTAACAAGTCCCTCAGCCACCCTTTCTATTCCTAGCTATTCTTCCTCATTCTTTTCTTGTTCCCAGTTTTTCTAGTTCCCTCAGTTGCTCATTTCTCTGCTTTTCCTGGTCCCCTACATATTTACAGGGATGGCAACTGAATAGGATGCCTGCCTACAGGAAAAGGCTGTCCATCGGGTGGAATCTGTGACACATAGAAGAACACTATGTGTCACATGGCTGCCCCAGGTCACCTCTGCCTGGGTGGGGAAAGTCTCCCAGTGAAGGGGAGGCCTGAGTGGCTGGCGGACCAGCCTGAGAAGGGAGGACAGTGGGGCTCAGGAGAGGGGTGGAGTCTCTAGAAGGCCAGAGATAGAGACAGAGTAAAGGGATAAAGCAGGTTAATCCTGGAACTTCCCTGGTGGTCCAGTGACTAGCACTCTGCACTCCCAATGTAGGGGACCTGGATTTGATTCTTGGTCAGGGAGCTAGATAACACATGCCACAAATAAGACCCAGCACAGCCAAATAAATAACTTAGAAAAGAAAACGTTTATCCTACTAAGGGCATTGTCAGTAGAAAAATAAAGGAGATGCCTGTAAGTCAATGATTACATAAGATATCAGATTTGCTTAACCACAAAACCTAGCAGGGTTACATAGCAATAAACCCACACAACAGAGCATATGATGAGCCACAAAATAATAAAACAATGGTGGCATGAAACCCACATTGTGCCCAGTGAGTTCATTACGTTAGGACACTCTCTTTGCACACATAAAAAGCAGTAATTTGTGGATCTAACTTGATCTTGCAGGAACAAGAAAACTCCACTGCCTAACCTGGAGGAGGGGCTGAAGACGGAAGCAAAAAGGTCTGCTGAAGAAAGACAAGAAAGGTCTTCTTCTCCCCACTTTTCCCTTTTCAAACTGTAGCCCAGTAAGTCCTCCGGCCATGGCACCCTCTCGCCCGCCCACTGGTTAGCCTCACAAGGGGTCCTATTCTAGTTTCACTTATCTACCACTTTGCCTGTCGAAAAAGATGAGATATAAAGGACTCTGGCACGGAGCTCTTCAGCACCCCTTCGCGGGAAAAGACACAAACGGTTTCAACAAGTCCAGGTTGAGGTTGAGGAGCTGGCCTCTACCCGGGTTGGGTGGGAAGCGCTGCCGTCCAGGGGCGAGAGGGCTAAGCTAGGAGGTGAGGGACGTAAAAGGACCTCGCAAAAGAGGACTTTATATGAGGGTTGAGGTAGTAAAGAGTTTTAACCGGGATAATGTAGCGAAGGGAGGCATTTACGCGCACAGAAGGCAGAAAGGCAAGGTTAGGGACAAACCTCGAAACGAATTTAAACCCAAAATACCCGACCAATAAGGGGACTACTCGTTTTACTTGAGGCGGAGGGCCGGGTGCTGAAATTTCAGATCCCTAGTCACTCCGAAGACACTGAGGTTTGACTAAAGTCGGGGGGCCGCGCCGCGCAAATCCACAAAGAAAGGAAATGCCTACCCTGCACGGTCCGACATTCTCTCTGGGCTCCGCACTTCCGTTTCCGTAAGAAACTGCGCAAGCGCGAATTTAGAAGCCAGGCTTCCGGAGGCGGGACCTTGGCAGTGCACTACCGGCGAGGGGCGTGGCGAAAATGGCGGTAGTTCTATGCAGCCAGCAAAGGGGCGGTGGAGCGATGATTACTCCTCATATCCTCAGCGTGCTCTGTTAACTTACTGTCTTGAACCTGTTGTAGTAAGAGCTTACCGCTGTGTGGATTACTTAGGTGGGAAGCTAACATGTATCTCCCTAACAAGTTGAAAATGGCTTCAATAAAACCTACTGGCAATAGGTTTGCTCCCAAGGCTCCTCCTTTGTTTACACTAAATAAAATTACTGATATTAGATAAAATAGGGGATATTACTACAGAACACGCAGACATAAAAAGGATAGAAAGGAACTCTTACAAAAAGTTTACATGATTTANAGGGAATGTTTGCCAGTGTCTGGAGATGTTTTTGGTTTATTGCAACTGGTGGACAGATACTACTAGCATCTAGTGAATCGAAGCCAGGGATGCCATTAAATGTCCCACAATGTACGCGACAGTCCACATAACAAAGAATTATCTGGTCCAAAATGTCAATAGAGCTGACATTGAGAGACCCTGGCACATTTTGGATCTTTAAAAACTTTATTCTTAACACGTGCTATAATTACCTACACAGGGATTTTCTGGAAAATAACCCATAATTCACAAGCAAGTTATACATATGAATCACTGCAGACTGACTCTTTCCCTTCCTTCCCTAGCCTTCAGTAGATAATGAGGCTGCAGCTCCCCGGAATCATGCCTTCAGCTGACAAACTTGTTTGGTCTAACATAGTCACCTAGTGGCCAGTGTAGGCCACTACTCCATCTTTTCCTCTTGATGCTCACAATGCTCACTCTCTCTCATACAAAGAAAACCAGAAACACAGTGTAGCGTTATCACATACTGTCAAGGACGAAATAAGCAGGTTTATTCTAGGTCTTATATTAAAAGGTCAAATACTCCTGGGCACTGACATTTTCAGAACTTTAAATCAGAGTACATTACATTGGTTCTTTCTCATTCTTCTCTATATAATTATATTACACTATTACTTCCTATTTTAAGGTTTTATAATAACTATTATGTCTCCAGCAGTGATCCACATTTGGGTAAATACACTATTTAGGGTTAATCAAGATAATGGTTTGGCCACTAACGAGGTAGAATTCCTTACCTATAGCTAAAATAACTATCCTACAGTCCAGGCTAGCTTTGGAAACTTTTGGAACTATTAGATCTGACCAGTGACTTACAATCTCTTTGGGGAAGTACCAAGAGGGTACATAAAACTAAAACAAATCTCTTGTGAACTAGTTGGAGAAATTAATAGTCATCTGAAGGTTCCAGGTTTGCCCTACATCTTCAACAGATGGCTGATACTGGGGTCATGGACCTACCATTCAGTTCAGTTCAGTTCAGTTGCTCAGTCGTGTCCAGCTCTGCAACCCCATGAATTGCAGCACGCCAGGCCTCCCTGTCCATCACTAACTCCTAGAGTTCACTCAAACTCACGTCCATCTAGTCGGTGATGCCATCAAGCCATCTCATCCTCTGTTGTCCCCTTTTCCTTCTACCCCCAATCCCTCCCAGCATCAGAGTCTTTTCCATTGGGTCAACTCCTCGCATGAGGTGGCCAAAGTACTGGAGTTTCAGCTTCCGCATCATTCTTTCCAAAGAACACCCAGGGCTGCTCTCCTTCAGAATGGACTGGTTGGATCTCCTTGCAGTCCAAGGGATTCTCAAGAGTGTTCTCCAACACCACAGTTCAAAAGCATCGATTCTTCGGCGCTCAGCTTTCTTCACAGTCCAACTCTCACATCCATACATGACCACTGGAAAAACCATAGCCTTGACTAGATGGACCTTTGTTGGCAAAGTAATGTCTCTGCTTTTGAATATGCTATCTAGGTTGGTCATAACTTTCCTTCCAAGGAGTTAGTGTCTTTTAATTTCATGGCTGCATAGCTGATGTAAATTTCACATGGCTCTTGTATGCTGACCCAGAGACCTCCAGTCTCCTGATGGTATGCTGGAGTTCTCAAGTTTTAGGCCAGAGTTACTTATAGTGTATCAGTTGCAGGGAACTACAGTTGCTATTACAACCCTGCTAGCAAAGTTGATTATAGCTCATCTTACAATAAGGAGGTCTGAATTTTAAGAGATAATCACACTAATACTAGTAGCATATTAAAAGATTTTTTCCTTTTGGAGGATTATCTAAACTCAGTTCTGGAATTCCACAGAAGAAGAAGAAGCATAGTTTCTCTCTCTCTTCTTCCAAAATAATATTTAAAGAGAACATGATCTTTGGATAGCTGGGGGATTACCCTTGTGACAAGCTTAGCAGAATCAATCTGAAAAATAACTCTTTGCTAATAATTTTCCAGCTATTCAGGCTCCAGACCTGAATTATACAATGTAGATATGTCCAAGCAGCTGTTACAAACTATTAACAAAGCAATCTAGACTTTTACTTATGGTTATTTCCTTTTTCATTCATGTTGACTTTTTCTTCTTTTAACTTTCCTCCTTGCTTATGTCTCCCTCTTATCTCTTCTTTTTAAAATCACTCTTCTTTCCCTATGTACATTTTTTTGCATGTTATTCCTCCCTTCCTCTATCACAACCTTTATTAAATGATATTTAGTATCACTTCCCCAGGCCCTTTTACATGTCAGTATGTAAAACACTCTGAAAAACACAAAGATCACATTACTTACAGAAGTGTTCTTTTTCTTTTCATTTTAAACTGTTATCCTATCAATCCTTCTCTGAATACTTAAAAACAATAGAAGTATTTACTGTTCACCATGACCTGGTTACTAATTTATTCACAAAATCTGCCTAGTATATTAGAAGTTTTTAGACAAATATTTTTAGCTTTTCAACATTTAAATATGATGATTCAAAAAAATTATTTCTCAAAAGTTCAATCGTGATTTTATACATAAATTCCTGGATATTTTTATGATTATTTCCCTTTAAAAGAAACATTTTAGTTCTACAGTTAACTTAGTGTTTAGCTTACCTCTGTTCCATTTATTTTCTGCATATTAAAATGGCTCAGCCTAAACAGGACATAATATTTCCAGAGTGTAAAACTGACAACTGGATTTCCTTGAGGATCAATTGTCAACTGGTCAACTCGACGGAGCTGTGCTAGTGCATTAAATTGCTGCAGCATTACAAGATTTGTTTCCTTGAATTTAAGGTGCTACAGTAATAAACAAAAAAAGGGGTGAATATTGACTCTAACCATCTTAAAATGTTACCATTAAAGCTTCACTATCATTCCCCAAATAAATCTAAACTTTAGGGTTAACTAATATGTTTTCATTAAACCAACTAAATGTATTAAACTTAAATACCTTTAATCTACCTAATACAAAATTATTGACAGAATATATTAAGCCACCCAACATTGAATTCGAAGTGATTTCCATTCTGCAAAGGACATCCACCTATCTATTAACCAACTACATTTCTAAAAAATTATATAAATATACAATAATTCAGACTCTTCCAGATATTACAATGATTTTATATGCTTTACATGGAGATTAAATATACAAAGGAAAACCAGAAGTAAAATTTTCAGAACTTTACAAATACAGGGCTCACAGTACTTCTGAGAAGAACTAGTTAACCGTTATTACTTTTATCTTGCTAATTACTATGTAGGCTACTTAAACTGGCTATCAGAAAACAAAATATCAACATTGAAATGCTAATAGAAATGTTCTGTCTGTGAATTTGGATGATCTTTTCTAAACACACTGTCTCCACTACTATCCTTTTCATTAGAGAGGAAAATATAACAAAATAACAAAATACATTATAAAAGGGTTGATGATGAGGAAACCAGAATTGAAAGGGACACGTGTACCCCAATGTTCATTGCAGCAATGTTTACAATAGCCAGGACTTGGAAGCAATCTAGATGTCCATTGGCAGACGAATGGATAAGAAAGCTGTGGTACATATACACAATGGAATATTACTCAGCTATTAAAAAGAATGCATTTGAATCAGTTCTAATGAGGTGGATGAAACTGGANGAGGAAACCAGAATTGAAAGGGACACGTGTACCCCAATGTTCATTGCAGCAATGTTTACAATAGCCAGGACTTGGAAGCAATCTAGATGTCCATTGGCAGACGAATGGATAAGAAAGCTGTGGTACATATACACAATGGAATATTACTCAGCTATTAAAAAGAATGCATTTGAATCAGTTCTAATGAGGTGGATGAAACTGGAGCCTATTATACAGGATGAAGTAAGTCAGAAAATAAAACACCAATATAGTATATTAATGCATATATATGGAATTTGGAAAGATGGTAACAATGACCTTATATGTGAGACAGCAAAAGAGACACAGATGTAAAGAACAGACTTTTGGACGCTGTGGGAGAAGGTGAGGGTGGGATGATTTGAGAGAATAGCACTGAAACATGTATGTTACCATATGTGAAATAGATCGCCAGTCTAGGTTCAGTGCATGAGACAGGGTGCTCAGGGCTGGCGCACTGGGATGACCCTGAGGGATGGGATGGGGAGGGAGGTGGGAGCTGGGTGGGAGGATGGGGAACACATGTACACCCATGGCTGATTCATGTCAATGTATGGCAAAAACCACCACAATATTGTGATTAGCCTCCAATTAAAATAAATAAAATTTTTAAAAAGTGTTGGTGAGGGAAATCACTAGCTAATTGAGAAAAACACAGTGATCATAAAAACTCAAGAAAGAACTCAGAAATTACAGCTTTCACAAATTCATACTAATAATTAATATAATAATACCATAACTGGAAAAGGCAAATTTCTCAAAGTAACTTTAATGAGCTATTAAAATGATTTTAAATGTTGTTAGGGGACTACTATAAAAATTGAGTATACTTGTCCTGTTAATAACAGGTATAGTAAATGAATATATAATATAGAGTTAGGTGAGGTCCTGTTGAAAGTTTCCCAAAGTAGAGGCATGTCACTTGAATAAAATTACATTGGTCCTTCATACTCCATAAGGAAGCATTTTTTAGAGAGAAAATTTCCAATATTAACAGAAGACTGCAAGGCCATTTATGAATACTAATTTAAATATCAGATTCAGAAATTCAACACAAGAACTTAGTCTCCCTGCCAGATAGAAACTGCATAAATAAAATAGGTCTTTGGCCTGAATATACAAGTCATGACTGAGAAGAATTCAAATATACAACAAAAAGGAAATGTTTACCAGAGAATTAGGAAACTTAATCTTCAATTTGGGAAGCACTTGGACGATTTCATCAAATTCTATGAAAGTGAAGGACACTGTTGTCACCATTCCTGCTGTTTGCATGCTCCAGTTCCGATCCAGACACTCCAGTGCTCCTGAGCCATACAAGGAAAGCGTGTCTCCATCCACTTCAACAAGGTGTGTGTCCGTGACAGATAGACCCTGTAATCCACTGGTGAGTCCTGAGTCCAGAGACCTGGGAAACCCATCATATAATCTTAATGAAAGTTTTATCATGCACAGTAAATAACAGATTATAAAGATCTGTTGGAAAAGGTATTTGAAATTTTATATCTATTTCTTTTTATTTCAATAATTAAACCCAGAGTACCAAAGACCAATTTTCAACAGTACATCTCCAAGTTTGATGGACGTGAGTTTGAGTGAACTCCGGGAGTTGGTGATGGACAGGGAGGCCTGGCGTGCTGCAATTCATGGGGTCACAAATAGTCGGACACAACTGAGCGACTAAACTGAACTGAAGCTTTATATTCTTCTATAGTCATACACTTTAATTTAAAAAGAGGCACATGTGAACAAAAAATTACTACTTTTAAACCCAAATTATTTATACTGATGGAAGATAATTGATATTCTATTTAGTTTTTAAATAATACATTTAAGATAACCAAGAAGGACCTACTGTATAGCACATGGAATTCTGCTCAGTGTTATGTGGCAGCCTGGATGGGACGGGAGCTTGGGAGAGAATGGATACATGTATATGTATGGCTGAGTCCCTTCACTGTTCACCTGAAACTATCAAGTTGTTAACTGGCTAAACCCCAATACAAAATAAAAAGGTTTTAAAAAAAGAAAAAAATAAAACAATCAATTTAATATAGAACAGATACTTTTGCATGTCAAAACAAGGAAGTTTGCCTACTCTGGAAAGTATTCCACTGTCTGACTGAAAAAAACTGCATCTTACAGAATAATATTTCTATAGTAAGAACAATGTAATATAAAACTATATTTATAAAATACTTGGGGATTCACATACTAACTGCTAACAATAGTTTCTCTCTCAGAAGCTGGACTAAGGGGTAACTTTGACTCCACATTTTAAAATATTTCAATGTGTTTAAAAATATGCAAGTATATATATATTACAGTTACAGGCAGAAAAATCAATGAAGATTTCCTCCCCGTATTGAAATAAGAAATGAAAAAAAAATCCAGTACATACACATACAAAATAACTTCACATACTCTACTGACTATGATAACTGTTAATATTTTCAAAGTTAGAGCCACACTTCTGTAAAAGGTTACCTAAATGAATGCTCTTGAAAAAGAAAATAAATAGCTTCAGTTCAGTCGCTCAGTTGTGTCTGACTCTTTGTGACCCCATGGACTGTAGCATGCCAGGCCTTCTTGTCCATCACCAACTTCCAGAGCTCGCTCAAACTCATGTCCATTGAGTTGGTGATGTCATCCAACCATCTTATTCTCTGTTGTCCCCTTCTCCTGCCTTCAATCTTTCCCAGCATCAGGGTCTGTTCCAATAAGTCAGTTCTTTGCATCAGGTGGCCAAAGAATTGGAGTTTCAGCTTCAACATCAGTCCTTCCAATGAATATTCAGGACTGATTTCCTTTAGGATGGACTGGTTGGATCTCCTTGCAGTCCAAGGGACTCTCAAGAGTCTTCTCCAACACCACAGTTCAAAAGCATCAATTCTTAGGTGCTCAGCTTTCTTTCTAGTCCAACTCTCACATCCATACACGACTACTGGAAAAACCATAGCTGCTTGATCCAACACAAATTTTCTGCTTCATGAATACAGACATAACTATTTGTTACTCAATCTCAAAACTCAAACAATGCCTTGTTTTCATTATGGAATTTTGCCTTTGAACAGTATTTATTTGCCCTTACTAACATATTAATGTTTTGCCTTCCTTTGGACTCCAACAGAATTTTGTATACTCCTCTGATACACCACTTCTCATATTCAATCATAATTATGGGTTTATAATTTTGGCTACATTTTTTTCATCTTTGCAGGGTCTAGAATCTATTAATGGGCTTTTCACAATATAAATGACTGCATTATTAAAGAACTTCAGAAGTTTTATAACGCTGGTGTTGTAAGACTGACAAACCATCACCTTGCTGGTTTATCATGCTTTACTAGATTTCCATGTACTTACTCCACAGGCACCAGTTAAGATGTAACATATTTTTAACACAATAAGAAGTTGGGTAATAACATCCATCAACTCTGTGAATATGTGACCAAGAAAATATAAAAAGGATTGATTTCTGCCAGGCTAGTGCTCATGGCAATGATCATTAAACAGTAATAATCAAATATTTAGTGAGTAATGGTGTGTGAATAATTTTAGATGAAAATCCTATAAAGGTAATGGCTGATAATAGAACATAAATAAGGTGAGAATTAAGAGTTCCTTATATTGTGGTTTGTGTGATAACTTTGTGTTGAGCTATGTAGAGCAGGTGGAGCTAGTGATAAACAATCTGCCTGCCAATGCTGGAGACACGGGTTCGATCTCTGGGTTTGGAAGATCCCCTGGAGTAGGAAATGGCACCCCATTCCTTCTTGCCTAGAAAATTCCATGGGCAGAAGAGCCTGGTGGGCTATAGTCCATAGGACAGCAAAGAGTTGGGCAAGACTGAGTGACTGAGTGCACACACAACCCATAGAACATATAATCATTTCTAGAATAGGATAAAGGAGTTACATTTCAATACCACTAAAATAAAGATGGCTTTATGAAAAGAATACAGCACTTGCCATACTGTACCGCAATTGCTTGTTTCCCTCTCTGTCTCTCCTACTAAATAATGTGGTCCTTGAGGGTTCAAACTCTGTCACATTCACTATAGTAGATCAGCACCTAGCACAGCTCCTAGCACATGTTGTATTCAATAAATATTTCTTCAAAGAATTAATGAATTAGACAATTATGAATTTTCTTAGGAGTATCTACTGAATCTTAAAAAGGGTCTTCCAACCATCAACTGTGGTTTGAACAAAGGAGCAGAGTCGGTGATACAGACACAGGCTAAGGGGTAAGACGGTTCTCACAGGTGAGGCAAACACAAATAATGAAAAAGTAAAGTCAAGGCAAAAAAAAGTTTGCTAGTTAATGTAGTGATGCCTGATGACCATGATACTCACAAAAGAAGTTAAATCATAGCTATGAGAAGTTGTGTTGTTTTACATCGTCTGTTTGACCATGTCTTGTTTATCTTTTCTCCATATGATATAATAGCCAGGACATGGAAGCAACCTAGATGTCCATCAGCAGATGAATGGATAAGAAAGCTGTGGTACATATACATAATGGAGTATTACTCAGCCATTAAAAAGAATACATTTGAATCAGTTCTAATGAGTTGGATGAAACTGAAGCCAGAAAGAAAGACACCAATACAGTATACTAATGCATATATATGGAATTTAGAAAGATGGTAACGATAACCCTGTATGCGAGACAGCAAAAGAGACACAGATGTATAGAACAGTCTTTTGGACCCTGTGGGAGAGGGCGAGGGTGGGATGATTTGGGAGGATGGCATTGAAACATGTATAATATCATATCTGAAACGAATTGCCAGTCTAGGTTCGATGTAGGATACAGGATGCTTAGGGCTGGTGCACTTGGATGACCCAGAGAGATGGTATGGGGAGAGAGGTGGGAGGGGGGTTCACGATTGGGAACACATGTATATCCGTGGTGGATTCATGTTGATGTATGGCAAAACCAATAAAATATTGTAAAGTAAAAATAAAATAAAATATGAAAAAATAAACTTCAAAATAAAATGCCTTTATTAGAAAATGGTTATTTTCTTTAAAAGTTTTTTAGTAAACTGTTAAGAAAATAAGTGAAATAATAAATGAGCTTAGCCTCAGCAAAACAGTTGTACAGTTCCAAAACAAAGCAGAAGTAACTTCCAACTGTTGTGGACTTCATATGGACATTCAGTAAAAATAAATGGCAAGTTTGCTGGGCTGTCACTAGGAAATAAAGCACCTATTAATTAGGTCTTATAGGACCAAGCTTTTTTCAGTTATTTTCTTTTTTTCCCCCTTGATTAAAAAGAAGGAGCTTTATTTTTAAATTAATTTATTTATTTTAAGCTTGTATTGGTATGAACCTTCCCCTTAGCATTGCTTTTATTGAATATCACAGGTTTTGGGTTGTTTTCATTTTCATTTGTTTCTATGCATATTTTGATTTCTTTCTTGATTTCTTCTGTGATTTGTTGGTTATTCAGAAGCATGTTGTTTAGCCTCCATGTTTGTATTTTTAATAGTTTTTTTTTTTTTTTTCCTGTAGTTAACATCTAATCTTACTGCACTGTGATCAGAAAAGATGCCTGGAATGATTTCAATTTTTCTGAATTTACCAAAGCTAGATTTATGGCCCAGGATGTGATCTATCCCGGAGAAGGCTCCATGTGCACTTGAGAAAAAGATGAAATTTGTTGTTTTGGGGTGAAATGTCCAATAGATATCAATTAGGTCTAACTGGTCCATTGTATCATTTAAAGTTTGTGTCTCCTTGCTAATTTTCTGTTTAGTTGATCTCTCCATAGGTGTGAGTGTGGTATTAAAGTCTCCAACTATTATTGCGTTACTGTTAATTTCCCCTTTCATACTTGTTAGCATTTGCCTTACATATTGCAATGCTCCTGTGTTGGGTGCATATATATTTATAATTGTTATATTTTCTTCTTGGATTGATCCTTTGATCATTATGTTTCAGTTATTTTCTGAATGAGGCTCAAGGTCAGCCTCAAACTCTGGCCAACAGGAAATAGAGGAAGCTGTTCCTCTGGCAAAGTATGCTCTGATTTCCATAAAAAAAATAATTCAGGAAGTTTTCTTCCCATGTTCATATGTTGGGGATTGTCCTTTCAGTTTTTCTTGTATGCCTAACAGATATGTCCATATCTTTTTAGTCAAACATACATATATATTATTTCTTTTGTTCTATCATTCATTTATTGGCCAAACATTTGCTAAAAGTTCACTGTATATAGGGCACTGTCCTAAGAATTCTGTCATAGGCAACTAGCTCATCTGCATTGAAAAAGTCAATCAGAACAGAAATCATGGGCAAGATTTTTGATATATCAAAACTTTCTTCACTTTTACTAACTTATGGTCCCAGAAAAATAACTGCTCAAATAATACTCTGTAATTAAATTAATAAGCAAATGGGCATAATTTCTAAAGACCTCAACCCCATTGAACAAATAGGTTAATCTGGAGAGGTATTGTGTCAGGTATTGTGATAGGCATTGGGGATATAAGGATAATAGTTACTTATCCTTAAGGAGTTCCCATTCTATGAGGGTGGAAAGCAAGATATATATATACATTAATCCTAATATAGTAGGCTTATTATCACACAATGAATATTTAAGCAATATGTTACGGAAATGCAGAGGAAGAATGACTAATTCTGCTAGTGCAGAGAAGTCAGGTTTCAGAAGGAGGTAGTATTGATATCTGAACTGGTCCTTGAAAGATAAACAGTAGAATTTTATCAGAAGTAGAAGGAAGAAGCATACTTTATGTAAGAAAAACAGAATGAAGAAAGGCACAGAAGCCTAATTATAACATACTCAGTTACAGAGAAGGCAATGACACCCCACTCCAGTACTCTTGCCTGGAAAATCCCTTGGATGGAGGAGCCTGGTAGGCTGACGTCTATGGGGTCGCACAAAGTCGGACACAACTGAAGTGACTTACCAGCAGCAGAAGCAGCAGCAACATTAAGGTGAAATATGTAGCCATTTAAAACCAAGAGATTTGGGGCTTAATGTTTTTTAAAATATAGTTTTATTTCTTTATTAAAAACAAAACAAAACATACTCAATTAAAAACAATTTCAATATGGATGGAACACTGAAAGTAAGAAATTAAACACTAAAATATACAGGGGAGTAGAAGCTGAAGCTGAAGTCAAAAAAATCAGATTTTATCCCATAAGTTTGAGAAGCAGAAAAAGATTTTTAAATGAAAACATAACAGAACCATATTCAATGCAAGTTTTTAAGCATCTCCAGTGTGCCATGCATGGAGCTAGGTTCTGTGGCTGGGAATAAAATGATGAATAAGACATGTTCCCTGCTCTCAAGGACCTACTTGAGACAGATAAGTTGGTCAATTCTGTGGATGAGGTAGGCAGCAAGGAGAGACTGAATGGGGGCAGGTTAGTAGGAAGACTAGTGCAATAGTGTCAGCTAGATTATATAACAAAAAAGAAAGCATCAGGCAGTGGAAGAGGCACCGGCAAGAAAATAAGGTAGAGCTTAGTTCGAATCCTAGATTTGCCAGAATCAATAGATGACTTTGGGAGCAAGTTGCTGAATTTCTTTGTAGTTTCAGTTTCCTTGTAGGTAAAATATCATAATACATATTTTTTCAGAGTTGTTATTAAGACTAGAAGTAATATTCTAAGCCACATGGTGGTGGTGGTTTAGTTGCCAAGTCAGGTCTGGCTCTTGTGACCCCACGGACTGTAGCCCACCAGGCTCCTTTGTCCATGGGATTTCCCAGGCCAAAATATTGGAGTGGGTTGCCACTTCCTTCTCCAGGGGACCTTCCTGACCCAGGGATCAATTCTAAACCATACTTAATGCTTACTTCAATAGATTTTAATGATAATTATTAATAAAAGAACACAGATATACCAGATATTTAAGAGATCATAACAGTAGGACTTAGTGACTGTGGGGAAGGAATGACAGGGAGGATTCAAAAGGCTTAGAGCAGGTGATGGAGTCAACCTGGCCTAGGTTTTACCCCTGGAAAGGCTAAATTCATGCTTTAAGAAATGTGGTATTCCTCTATAGAGGATCCATGCTTTATAATTTGTTTTTCCATCAAGTGCAATATATTTCAATGTATATTTCCCAATTTAAGTACTATTTATATAACAGTAAGGCAGTCTGCCATCAAATAGGAATTCTCTTAAAGAATTTTAGAAGTTAATTCCAGTGTTCATTAATCCAACTCAACCTTTATATAAGAATGAATCAGAAAAATATTCTATGCCTTCCTGATTAGTAAAGGACTCTAAGACTAGATGATTAACTTAACTTAATGCAATAAAGTAATAAGTCCCAGAAAGCTAGGCTAAATGGAGAATATACTCTTAAATGCCTAAGTGGAGAGAAAAGACAATATTTCAGAGGATTACAGTTTTAAAAAAATTATTTATGCATTCTATAACAAGCTAGAATAGAAAGACTTAAAATATTTCGGAAGATTCTTTTCCCAATGAATAAGTGGTGCTGATTCCTATAATAATGTATTTTATGAATTTCTATTACAACATTCATAGGTGTGGAAATTCGTTTTATGCATTATATTTTATTATAGTAGCGTTGGCTAAAATACCACACTGTTCATAGACAGGAAATGACCAAAAATAAACCAGCTTCACTGTATGCATCCAATGTAAGCAAAGAAAACATTACACCATGTACTTTCCCATTTCTGGCAGGGGAAAGAAACCTGTAATATGTCATTTTACTATAGAGCTGTCCCAAGTACAGTGAACAGTGAAATCATTAATGGGATATACCAAAGTTTTACAGAATTTTTTCCCTTTATGTGACTATGATTTTTTCATGGACACTTATTTCCAGGCGTTTAGTTACACACCCATAAGCCAAAGGTCACAGACATTATAACACAAGAATTAGCCACTTTTTTGGCATTATGAAATACTAAAGACCATAAATGGGACTGTTAAAAACGGAAAATCTCATGAAGCATTAAAAAGCAAATTGGAACCCTAAGGAAAAGACTCTGTGGCCCTCTGACTTTCTACCTTCAGATAGAGCCAGGCTTGTATCATTCCTGAAAGATGAAATTTAATTTTATTTTTAAAGACTTACAGAGAATGTAGTAATAAAACTTCTAATACTTAAAATGTTTCACTTTGTGCTTTCACATAAAATAGTTGATAGAATTAGCATGTGTTTGAAACCTCTCCCTCCAAGACTCCATTAAGGTAATTAAAAGGTTATAAACTCACAATAACAACAAGTAAAGAGGACAGGGGGGAGACAATCTTTAGCAAGAAGTTTCAGCAAACTTCTGGAAGCTGGAAGGTGAAGAATTTTGTGTGAGGAAGGACAAAGGAAACCATAGCTTTGAATATGAAGTGGGGACAAGAACAAAAATGTCAGCCAAGATGCCCAAACTTTGGAAAGAAATGAACAGAGATGAGATGGGAGATGGGAGTGAGAAGTGAGACTAATACAGGGAGGGGCATTAATGGAAGATCTGCAAGGACCTTACTACTTCCTTCTTCCACTGCCAATAAAACAGGCAAAGGGGCATTGCAGTTGATTTGGAAAAGGAAAGAAAACTCAACAAATAACACTGGGGCAACTGGTCATTCCTATAGGGAAAAACAAAGAAATTCAACCCAACCTCAAATTTACAAATCAATTTCAGATGTAATAAAGACTAAAATATGATAGGCCAAATTTTAACCTTTAGGAAGACAAAATGGGAGACTATTTTTATAATCTCAGTATAGTAAAAAAAAAAGTTTACTGTTTCACCGCACTGGAGACCTTCGCCTCGCCCTGCCAGCTCCTCACCCTCTGGGAGGAACATGGGGCCTTGCTCGCCACGACCAGAGAAAAGCCTGCACAGCAACGGAAACCCAGCACAGCCAAATAAGCCAAGGAGCCCGCGTGGGGAGCCGCAGACACGGCCAAGAAAAGAAGGCCCCTGTGACTCCAGCCTCCAGAAACTCACCTGAGAGGGTGGCTCCTGAGAAAGAAAAGGGCCAGAGTGTCCCTCCTGAGACAGGGGACAGTCTGCCTGGAAACACTTCTCTTCTCTGCCCTCGATCCCGGTGGGAGCGACTCAGTCATTAATCAACCGGGCGGATAAGCCTGATGTGGTGACACTCAGGTCCAGCCCGCGCAGCGGCTCTATGCTATGGGCCTGCCTCCTAGCAGGTGGGTCCCCCCTCTGCCGGAGCCGCCGAGCTGCTCAAGTTTAGAGGGCTCTTCCAGCACTGAGGACACAGGAGCAAGCGGAGGTCTTTGGATACTTCCTGGGCCTGCCAGGTGATTCTGATACACAGCTTGGGCTGAAGACTGCTGGCTTAATTACTAGATATTTCCATCAGGTGGAGCAGACTCTACTAGTCTGAAAGTTATGGTGGCAAGACAGGCGTGAAGCTGGAACGTGGATGTAGGTTTTTTGACTAGTGACCTGAGCTGCTGAGTTGTGACAACAGCTAACCCTACCTGCAGCAGAGAGGTCCCTCTGGTGTCAGCCAGGACTTGTAAGCCTGTCCCACCTGAAGGTCCACGTCTCTGAGAGTCATCCTTCTTGGAGCAAGAGAGAAGAAATCCAGCTCCACCCACCAGAACTCCAACACAAGCCTCCCTAACCAAGAAA
>SJYX01009058.1:319506-345801 GCA_006410675.1 Oreotragus oreotragus
TGCAAATAGAACTGCCTTATGACCCAGCAATCCCACTGCTGGGCATACACACAGAGGAAACCAGAATAGAAAGAGATACATGTACCCCAGTGTTCATCGCAGCACTGTTTATAATAGCCAGGACATGGAAACAACCTAGATGTCCATCAGCAGATGAATGGATAAGAAAGCTGTGGTACATATACACAACGGAGTATTACTCAGCCATTAAAAACAATACATTTGAATTAGTTCTAATGAGATGGATGAAACTGGAACCGATTATACAGTGAAGTAAGCCAGAAAGAGAAACACCAATACAGTATACTGACACATATATATGGAATTTAGAAAGATGGTAATGAGGACCCTGTATGCAAGACAGCAAAAGAGACACAGATGTGTAGAGTGGATTTTTGGACTCTGAGGGAGAGGGAGAGGGAGAGGGTGGGATGATTTGGGAGAATAGCATTGAAATATGTATACTATCATGTAAGAAACGAATCGCCAGTCTATGTTCGATGCAGGATGCAGGATGCTTGGGGCTGGTGCATGGGGATGATCCGGAAGGATGATGTGGGGTGTGAGGTGGGGGGGGTGGTTCATGTTTGGGAGTTCAAAAAAAAAAATTTTTTTTTACCCTTAAACACAATTCAAATGGGTAAACCTTAGAAGAAAAGACATACATATTGGGGTATCTTCAAAATACAAATGGCATTTAAAGTCGAATAAATATATGATATTGCTTAGGGGGAAAGCAGAGAGAGAAAAGAAAGCTCAGGACTAAAATCAGAGGAATTCTACCATCTAGAAGTTGAAAGGACAGAAGTACTTGAGGATATGAAAAAGACACATAATCCAAGTAAAAAGTAAATACTACTATTTAATAGATAAATAAGAAGTTCAAAGAAACTGAAATGTGGCAAAGGAAGCACAAATCTCTTTGTTAACAAACAAAAACAGGCCACCAGAAACCCCAGATAAAAACAAACTATGTAAGAAAGGCATGACTCAAATATGAAGCAAACTTAACTGTGCCATGGTTTTGAACAAACTTTGAAGTGTAACCTTTGAATTTGATACTAGGACTAGTCTTCTTGAATGGTTTAGGAAGCAGATAATAAGATATAAGTATACAACTTATATCTCCAGTAAAAAATAGTTACATGATAATTACAAAATCACAGAAATTTAAACACTTAATCAGTTTTCAACCTTTGAAAGTGCAAGTGCAAGTCACTCAGATGTGTCCAACATTTTGCAATCCCATGGACTGTAGCCCGCCAGGCTCCTCTGTCCATGGAATTCTCCAGGCAAGAATACTGGTGAGGGTAGCCATTCCTTCTCCAGGGGATCTCCCCAACCCAGCGATCAAACCCAGGTCTCCCTTATTGAAGGCAGATTCTTTACCATCTGAGCCACCAGGGAAGCCCAAGAATGCAGGAGTGGGTGGCCTATCCCCTCTCCAGGGAATCTTCCCCACCCAGGAATCAAACTGGGGTCTCCTGCATTGCAGGCGGATTCTTTACCAGTTGAGCTGATCTGTAGAAGCTACCAACTGACAAATGTAATGGTTACAGAACAAATATAAATGATACTGATCTTGAAATATAAAAGTATAGTTCATAGAATACAACAAAATTAGAGTACCAAAGGAGGGAAAAAAAGCAGGATAGAGAAGTCTGAAACTCCATCTCTCCATAAAGGCAACAAATGTGATGGCAAAAACTATCAGATTCAACTTTTTCAGAATTTTGGAATCTAAGAAATATTACAACAATCAGGGGAATGTTTAATGAAGAAAAACAATGTTGATTTTTATAGAATTTAAGACAATTCTGTGGCACTTAAGGCTACCCTGTTCCCATCCCCTACTTCCCAGCTTAGTGGCAGCCTTGAACATGACAGCTCACATTCCCTGTGTGGGTTGTTGGTACCAGAAGAAGCAATACGTATCTTACTACAAAAAAATTGTGGTTATATGTTTTGACATGTCTAGTAGCTCGCCAAAGGATCAGCTCAAGGACTTGCCTTTGTTTCCCTGCCTCTGAGCTTCCCCATAGCTGAGGTGGCCTCCTAGGTGGCAGTTTTCAAAAGTATTTAAAGGCAAAAATGTATTTAACTGCTGGCACACAGGGCAAACAACAGATAGACCAAAAAGACTAAGAAACAAGAGGCTGGGAAGAAGATATTTAGGGGAAGAAAGACTTTGGGAAGCTCCTGTGTGTTCCAGGGAATCTACAGAGTGACACTTATGTCCACATTTATGCTCAGAAAAGACCCGAGAAGACTCTAAACATCAACTCCAACTGTGGAATGACAAAGATAAACAGAGATTCTTAAAAGCAACAAGAGAAAAATGACTAGTCCTGTATTAATAAAAAGAATCTTCAGTAAGATTAATAGTCAACTTCTCATCAGAAACCATGGAAGACAGAAGCAGTGGGATGGCATATTGAAAGAGGAGGAAAAAAACCAAAAACTGTTAACCAAGAATTCTGTATACAACAAAACTGTACTTCAAATCTGAGGGAGAAATTAAGACATTTCTAGATAAACAAAAATTGTGAGAGTTCACTGCTAGTACACTTGCTCTATAAAAAAATGCTAAAGAAGTCCTTTAGATTGAGATGTGAGGAACCTGGACCGTAACTCAAAGTCACATGAAGAAACAAAGAATACTAGAACAGATAATTATACAGATAAATATAGAATCCAGTGTCACTGTATTTTTAGTTGGTAACTCCTCTTTATTTTTGCATGATTTAATAGACAAATGCATAAAATAGTACCTATGCTGCTGCTGCTAAGTCAATGTCCACACAATGTATAAAGACAAAGTTTGGAGTTGTATGAGAGCAAAGTGTTTACAAATTAATACAACTAAATTGGTATTAACGCAAACTAAATTGCTAAATATTAAAATATCAGCTATATTCCTTAGTGAAAGTGTTAGTCACTCAGTTATGTCCGACTCTTTTGCAACCCCATGAACTGTAGCCCGCCGGGCTCCTCTGTCCATGACATTTTCCAGGCAAGAAAACTGGAGGGGAAGCCATTCCCTTCTCCAGGGGATCTTCTTGACCCAGGGATCAATCTCATATACATTCAAAGATAGAATGTATAGAAATGGAGAAATGGAGTCAGCAAGATATACTTAAAAGAGTGAAAGTAAAAGTTGCTCAGTTGTGTCTGACTTTTTATGACCCCATGGACTATAAAGTCCATGGAATTCTCCAGGCCAGAATACTGGAGTAGGTAGCTGTTCCCTTCTCCAGGGGATCTTCCCAACCCAGGGGTCGAACCCAGGTCTCCAGCACTGCAGGTGGATTCTTTATCGGCTGAGCCACCAGGGAAGCCCACTTAAAGCGTAGTCAGCCNGAATTCTCCAGGCCAGAATACTGGAGTAGGTAGCTGTTCCCTTCTCCAGGGGATCTTCCCAACCCAGGGGTCGAACCCAGGTCTCCAGCACTGCAGGTGGATTCTTTATCGGCTGAGCCACCAGGGAAGCCCACTTAAAGCGTAGTCAGCCATAAAAAACAACAAAATAATGTCAACTGCAGCAACATGGATGGACCTAGAGACTGTCATATTAAGTCAGAGACAAATATCATTTGATGTGGCTTATACGTAGAATCTTTTAAAAAATGGTACAAATTAACTTATTTACAACATAGAAATAAGAGTCACAGATGTAGAAAACAAACTTATAATTACCAGGGGGGAAGGAAAGAAGGAGGGAATGAGGGATCTATGCATGCACCACTATATATAAAATAGGTACCTAATAAGGACCTACCACATAGCACACTACTCAATATTCTGTAATGGCCTATATGGGGAAAAAAATCTAAAAAAGAGTGGTATATGTATATGTGTAACTGATTCACTTTGATGTACACCTGAAACTGACACAAGGTAAATCAACTATACTGCAATTAAAAATTTTTTAAATAAATAATTAAAAATAAAAAAGAGGAGCCACATAGGTGAAAGGAAAATGAAATGAATGTGCTCTCAAGAACATTAATGCAAAGATCCTATCAGCTATGAGTACCAACTGTGTCAGTGGGTGTGGCATGTTCAAGCAAAATAAGAACTTGAAGTTCAAAAAGTCGGTCTGGACTCTCTGTTTGAGAGCACTTCATGTAGGCATATACAAGGTAAAATAAGCTCTTTAAGAAATATTCCTACCTTTCCAATGCAACAGATTCTACAGGAATCACATAACCACAAGCCAAACTGAAAAAAAAAAAAAGGATCTACAACTACTAGAAGCTGTGATTTTGCATTATAGTCTCGACTAATAATTTCTTGTCTGTCTCTAAAGTGTTACTTCTCTGACCTCATAGACAAATGTCATCTGTGTCTCCTTGAATTAACAGTTTCTTAGATCATCAAAAAGGGTCAGACCATGATAATATAATTGTGTCTCCACGGCACTTTGAACTTACAACCGTAGATAATTTTGCCAGAAACTGTGGATCTCTTTCCTAATAATTTTTGCCAGAAACTGTGGATCTCTTTCCTAATAATTCATTACTGCTCTCCACATTCTCTGCATTGAACCTACACATCAATTTTCCCATCTCTTTCAAATTCTTCATTTGTGCTCTTTCCTTAAAAAGCCTCTAGCTTTGTGGAACTCCTAATAAAAGTTCTGAAAATCTTGGGAGCAATTTTAAGTCATAGTAATTTTCACTAGCAGATACTTCTTTCTCTTGGAACCAATTGTTTTTTAGAGGGTCACAAAATTTTTGGAAAAAAGTTGTTTTAAAAGTTTAGAATATCAGGAAAGTCACATTAATAATCTGGAGTCCACCTATCAGTCTGCCTAATAGTCAGAGTCCAGCAATCAGAGATAGTTTTGCCAGGTAAAAGAATCAGTTAATTAACAATGACATTCCCATAATCACTGCTGCTGCCAACACTAGTAAAATGTGAACAGTGAACATCTCTGTGATAAGGGCACAGGATGCACGGCTGAGGCTGGATGGAGATAACGCTGGTCACTGCTGAATACTCTGGCCCTTGGTTCCACACCTAGCTCTATCAGCAGTAACTTCGATGACCATACAATAACAACTTCACCTCATCTTCTCTCCTCTTCTCCTCTCCTTACTGATTTCTCCTTTTCCCCAACAACTCATTCCCAGGGCCGCAGTAGCCTCCAAAGTGTTCTTTATGTTATTACTAACATATATTCCATCTCTAAAATTTTCAACTTCAAAAACTTAATTTGACCATAAATTCCCACTAGTTCAGCTCACTGCTAACCCTATTACTTTATGTAATTCTCATCTTTAATTTCATTAAGACTTCTAGTCCCAGAAATACTACATTTTCTCCCAATTCTTTGGCAATCTTCTGCTGCTGCTGCTAAGTCACTTCAGTCGTGTCCGACTCTGTGTGACCCCATAGACGGCAGCCCACCAGGCTCCCCCATCCCTGGGATTCTCCAGGCAAGAATACTGGAGTGGGTTGCCATTTCCTTCTCCAATGCATGAAAGAGAAAAGTGAAAGTGAAGTCGCTCAGTCTGTCCGACTGTTAGCGACCCCATGGACTGCAGCCCACCAGGCTCCTCCGTCCATTGGATTTTCCAGGCAAGAGTACTGGGGTGGGGTGCCATTGCCTTTCCCGTGGCAATCTTCTGCTTCTCAACTATTTAAAAGTAGCCTAGACCATATGATCTATCATTTGTTTCTTTTGACATTATACTTGAATTTTAAAATTCCTTATCTTTGATCCTTTATTTTCTTATTCTTTCTAAGATATTTAGCTTTTCTACCGATATACCTATAACAAACCTTCAGTGTATTAAAAAGCAGAGACATCACTTTGCTGACAATGGTCCATAAAGTCATGCATTGGAGAAGGAAATGGCAACCCACTCCAGTGTTCTTGCCTGGAGAATCCCAGCAACGGGGGAGCCTGGTGGGCTGCCGTCTATGGGGTCACACAGAGTCGGACACGACTGAAGTGACTTAGCAGCAGCAGCAGCAGCATGTATGGATGTGAGAGCTGGACCATAAAAAAGCTGAGAGCTGAAGAATTGATGATTTCGAATTGTGGTGCTGAAGGAGACTCTTGAGAGTCCCTTGGACAGTAAGGAGATCAAACCAGTCAATCCTAAAGGAAATCAAACCTGAATATTCATTGTAAGGACTGATGCTGAAGCTCCAATACTCTGGCCATGTGATGCGAAGATCCAACTCATTGGCAAAGACCCTGATGCTGGAAAAGATTGAGGGCAGGAGAAGAAGGGGGTGACAGAGGATGAGATGGCTGGATGACATAACTGACTCAATGGACATGAGTCTGAGCAGCCTCCAGGAGACAGTGAGGCACAGGGAAGCCTGGCTTGCTGCAGTCCATGGGGCTGCAAAGACAAGACTTGGCGACTGAACAGCAACAGCTGAGACATCTTGTCGCTCTGTACTCCTGGAATACTCGCTCAACAATTCAGACTAGCTGCTACAATCTCATGGTCTATAACTTCCTTTAGTTCTTCAGAATTTTCCTTCAACATCTCAATACTTCCCCAGTCAGCTCCCTAGTATACCTGAAAAATGTAGAGATAGACCATGATTTTTAAAGTGATGATTTATTATCTTACAAATGTTAACCCTACTGAAATAAACAACTTAAATGCCATTTGAAAAAGATTCTTAACTTTCCATTTAGAGTAAATTATTTTAAAGCTCATATGTAAGAACAAGTGTGTGAGAATTGAAACTTTGAAAAGAATAGTGAAATCAAATTTCCCTTACTAGATATTAAAACTATAAAATGACAATAATCAAAATAGTCTGGTATTGGCATTAAAACAGATAAGTAGGTTAGTGAAATGGAATAGAAAGTTCAGAAATATATCCAGTATTTACGGGAACTTAATATAAGATGAAAATGACATTCTCACTACAAAAGAGAATAATTTAATTGAGGAATGCTATTAGAAAAGTGACTAGTCAATTGGAATAAAATCAAATTAGGCTCTTACCTAACACCATGTATAAAAATAAATTTGATGTATTAAAGAAGGAATTTTAAAACCTTATTAAAATTTTAGAATAAAATTTATAAGGTCATTTGGATAAACTTGGAACTAGGAATCCTTCTTAAGGAAGACAGAAAAAATATTTTTAAAGAAAAGACAAACCAGATAGAACTAATGGGTAGCATTTCATAAATCTAAAGCCCAATGACATAAAGTTTTAATTTTATAAAGTATAGTTATATACAAGTAGAATTATTTTGACATTTAAATAATATTAAATAAAGTTTCAGGGTAATATAAGTGAATATCCATTATATAAGTTATCACTTAATTAAAATGTTAATTCTTGTTTCCTTATTTTTCTAGCTGAAAGATCTGAGAAACTCTACATGTAGATACCCAAGTGAGGTAAAGGAGGTAAGCTGGTCAATATAAACTAATCTTATAACTAAAACTGCTAAAGTATATTTGTCATTAAAATATATGTCAAACTCTAACTACAGTAAACTTCCAAAATATTATTCTAATTCCTCTTAAATGACTCATTGATTACACTCTTCATAAATGGAAAGCTGAAAGAATACTGGCTGAAAAGCTGAAATAAAAGCTATATTATATTTAGTTTGAAATGTGTTTCAGAATTTGGTTAGGCCATTAGATAACTGTGCATCAAATGAAACAAAACTGAAGTGCATTCTATCTTTGAGTTTTAGCTTTTCTTTTTAAATCATATATACATACACACACATGTTTTTAAATGATAAACTATGAAGTTATATATGCTTTATATTCCTCTCATTGACTTGATTCTAGCATGCCTTTATGAGCAGAAGTGAAATATGTTAAATGTCCTCAGATTTGTTCATAAACCAAGGGATATGTGTTATATGATTTGTATGTCACAGAAGGAAAAGCCTGTGAGCCACTGGAAAAGACAGATACTATAGATTGCAACTGGAGTAACTATGTTTTATGCCAAATTGCTTAACACTGATAGTTAAGGAGTAAGGATTTGTGATAGCTACCGGGGAAACAACAAAGGTTAACACAATCAGGATTTTACATTCTAGTGGGGAAGACAGATACAAAACAACTATTTATGTTGTTGTTCAGTTGCTAAGTTGTGTCCGACTGTGAGACCCCATGGACTATATAGCACGACAGGCCCGTGTCCTTCACTGTCTCCCGGAGTTTGTTCAAATTCATGTCCGTTGAGTTGGTGATGCCACCCAACCATCTCATCCTCTGCTGCCCTCTTCTCCTTTTTTCTAACTACCCAGTGGTTAATCATGCTCATAAGTCCTAACAAGGGTTAAGTGCAGAGTACTGGGAGAAAAAAAGGAATCTGACCTAGCCTACTGTCTGGGAAGTCATTAGGAAAGACTTTTCAGGGGAAGTGAGGGCTGAAGCGGAGAAGGCGATGGCACCCCACTCCAGTACTCTTGCCTGGAAAATCCCATGGACAGAGCAGCCTGGTGGGCTGCAGTCCATGGGGTCGCTAAGAGTTGGACTCGACTGAGCGACTTCCCTTTCACTTTTCACTTTCATGCATTGGAGAAGGAAATGGCAACCCACTCCAGTGTTCTTCCCCAGAGAATCCCAGGGACGGGGGAGCCCAATGCGCTGCCGTCTCTGGGGTCGCACAGAGTCGGACACGACTGAAGTGACTTAGCAGCAGCAGCAGAGGGCTGAAGTCAAGACCTCCAGGCTGAACTGCAGTTAGCCAGGGCAGGGAGAAGGAAGCAGGGCAGGGGAGACGAGATCTGTTTGTAGAAGAAGGGTTCTAAACAATGCGCTGCCGTCTCTGGGGTCGCACAGAGTCGGACACGACTGAAGTGACTTAGCAGCAGCAGCAGAGGGCTGAAGTCAAGACCTCCAGGCTGAACTGCAGTTAGCCAGGGCAGGGAGAAGGAAGCAGGGCAGGGGAGACGAGATCTGTTTGTAGAAGAAGGGTTCTAAGGTAGGGAGTAACCAAACTGGGCATCACTGAGGCTGTACAGCACAAGAACAGAATGGCCTATACTATGGGACAAGATAGGTAAGGTGGGTAGATGGCCTCAGAGGCTATATTAAGTAATCTAGACTTATTCCTAAGAAAAACGGGAAACTACTAAAGGGTTCTTAAATTAGGGGCAAGCTTCTATTTTCAATATTTCCACCTTAACTTTTAAAACCTATTGCTAATTTCAGTAGGTCTTCTTAAGAAAACCATTTTAAAATAGTTAAATGTAAAATATTTCCCCATTTCTGCTCCAAATTCATTTCTCCAAAAATACTAATATCCGGAAAGAATACCACTGCATACCCTGCTTCCTCTGGAAATGTAGAGACGGTGCTTCCATCGTTCTGACAGTGGTCCTGAGAGTCAGAATCTCTTCTATCTTGATTTATAGCAATACTGGTTATTCGATGTTGTTGCAAGTCCCAATTTCGAGCTACATTGTTAATTGTTAACCTTTTCTTCTCCTGTGAAAAAGTTCATTGTGACAAGAATTACATAATGCAATTTTTGTAGCAGGAGAATCCAAGGAGCATACTGTTTGTACTACTTATCACATCTTTAAAAGGAGTCAATTACTTAAAGCAGCTACCAAATATGTATTCTAAAACATGGTATAAGCAGCCTTTATTTAACCTATGCATTCAAACATCTCAAAAATACTCTAGCATTCTTAAAAAAGTATATACAAATAACAATTACTCCCATAGGACATAGGAAAATTCACTATTTGCAAGTTTAACTTGATGGAAATTGATATACTCAAATGTTATGGTTGCATTTATGCTAAGCCACTTTAGTCATGTCCCACTCCTTGCAACCCATGAATTGTAGCCTTCCAGGCTCCCCTGTCCGTGGAACTGTCCAAGAAAGAATACTGGAGTGGGTTTCCATTTCCTCCTCCAGGGGACTCAAGTGTTATGTGAAGTTTAAATTATGTCATTGTGCTTAAAGATAGTAAGAAAACCTGACAATATTTTAATCTTTTTAACCAATAATTATGGCAAATATGGTGGAGCGATCTCGGAGGGAGGGAGAAAGGAGAGATCAGTGTTCTAAGCTTCACAGCATAAATTACAATGTCTGGAAATTAACAAACATATAGACTATTAAGAGAAATTGTACTAGGTTGAAACATTTCTAGATACCTAGTAGCATCTTAGATTATCCATTATCAAACCTCATAACTCAGATGGTGAAGAATCTACTTGCAATGCAGGAGACCTGGGTTCAACCCCCGGGTAGGAAGGATCCCCTGGAAGAGGAAAAGGCAACCCACTCCAGTATTCTTGCCTGGAGAATCCCATGGTCTGAGGATCCTGGTAGGTTACAGTCCATACGGCCACAAAGAGTCAGATATGACAGAGCGACTAACACAACTTCTAAATGGTATGTTGATTAAATCAGAGTCCTGAGAATAGACACCTCCCCTTTTATCTTTACTCAGAGAACAACCATCTAGTGAAAAGTCATCGGTGTGATACTGCCCCTCTTCACCTGCTCCCTTTGGAACCAGTGAAAGCTGTTGGGAAGATTCTCTGCCCATTCCCCCAGTGCATCCACACATGTAGAATACTTATGTTTAGATCCACTTCTTTGCCTGTCTAAAATTTTAGACGTAGAAATGGCACTGGATAGGAATGAAAATTGGTGACAAAGCTTAGTTAAAACTAAACATTTTTAAAGTTCTATTTCTGCATTTAAAAATGTCTTTAACATGGGTTCTTTTTTCTATTGTTTGGTATTTGAAATTTGTTTATATAATTAAATGGGCTCCACTTAGTATGTGTATACTTCTGAGACTTCCTGACATTTTATGTATGTCCTTATCTAAAGTAAGTAGGCATTTGACATTCTACTATAAATTTTCCCCCCAAATCTATGATAAGAAGGCATCTTATCTTAAAGGATTCTATTTCAATTATTTGCAGATGACTTGGGACAACCCAATTCTTAATCTACACAATACCATTATTTTCACTCAGTGCCAAGGCTATTTTGAAAGAGGCAGGGGCAGGGAGTTAATGGCAGATGGCTATCATGCTGACACCATGCATGCGGCTTTCTGGCTTACTTGCAGTTGGCAAAAATAAATATTCTTAATGAGGTAGATGTAGCAGTGCTTAGAAAAAAGGCACAAAAGTTTACACCACTCAGTATGTTAAATTTATAACAAGATACTCTGAAAATGCAAACACTTTTCTATATCAATCCCAAAGTTAAGCTTTCTTTAACTGAGTTGTTAAAATCAGATCAACACCAGGCTGACAAAGAAAATGGGTATTTTCACCGAGGTCAAGAAAAGGGAAGATATAGTTTAAAACAAGAGTGCAATCTGGGGTCAGGTGGGGATCACTGGCTGGTTAGAGGGGCCAACAAGGGCTTTAAGTGCCTGTGGAGCAGGAAAAAGAAGAACAAAGGAAAGACAAATATTCTATAAGGCAAAAGAGGGTTCCTCCCCCCCCAAAAATTTATGTTCAAAGATCATGGATGCATCTGGCATATTAGTACAATCATGACTATAACTAGAGGACAGTCTGTCAAATTTGTGTTAAAGTGATAGTTATTTTAGAAGATGCCAACTTTCAGGATCTGCCACTTGAGTCTATTGTTTATAAACCAATATTCTTTATCACACCAGTATATGTCATCACTATCACTTCCATTCATTTTAAAGATTGAAAAGAAAATAGAAAGATAGAAAAGCAACAGGACTAAAGATGGATGTCTATACACCCTTCCTGTCCCTCAGAAACAGCAGTCCCCAACCTTTTTGGGTACCAGGGACGAGTTTAGTGGAAGACAATCTTTTCATGGACCAGGATGGGGCAGGTGGTTTGGGGATGTTCAAGTACACTGTATTTATTGTGTGCTTTATTTCTAAATTATTATACATTGTGATATATAATGACATAATTATATGTCTCACTGGAATGCAGAATCAGTGGGCACTCAGTTTGTTTTCCTGTAACCAGACAGTCCCATCTGGGGGTGATGGGAGACACCGACATCTGAACTGGGATGAGCAGCTATAAACACAGATGAAGCCTCGATCTTTCCATCTTTCGCCTGCCACTCACTTCCTGCTGTGTGACTCAGTTCCTAATAGAGTGGAGTTGAGAGGACTTGGGACCAAGTTTGTTTTTTTTTGTTAATTTAGTAGTTTTCACAAAGTAAAACACACAGATTCAAGTGTACTCTTCGATCAGTTCTGACAAATGCATAAATGTTACTCTGTAACATTTCTATCACCCCAGTAAGTTCTCTTGTTTCCTAAGTTTGTTATATACAACTTTGTTATCCCGAAAACCTTTTAAGGACAGAAATATCTGATATGCTAAATCATTTAAAACAAGTTCAAAAAACCTTTAATTTCTATACTCCTCAAAATCTTTACCACCTCTCTATTGGAGAAACTAACGGAGATATTTTTTTAATTTAAAAAGCCATCACTAAAAAATAAACCCATGTAGCAAAGCTCATTAAAATATATCACTAAAGATGACAGTTTACTACAGTGGTTTCCAAAATGAAATTTAAATGCCAGGAGGACACACAAGGTGATGTACTGGTGTGGAAAGGTTAACTTCTGTTATATATATATACTTTAATCTCTTATTTTTATAATTTCTCATTTTCACATTTATTTTATAATGTATATTATATTACATTATATTGTATTTCAGAAGTACAGGGTTTTTATGTTTTAAGGGTGTCTGTTTATTAAAAAGACTATCAATAGGAATGAAAAATTTGCAGTTTGGAAACCACTTTTCTAGCTGATTAGCAAGCTAGCTTCAGTGTGTGTGTGTGTGTGTGTGTGTGTGTGTGTGTGTGTCTGTGTTCTAGCTGATTAGCAAGCTAGCTTCAGTGTGTGAGTGTGTGTGTGAGTATGTGTGTGTGTGTGTGTGTGTGTGTGTGTATGTTCTAGCTGATTAGCAAGCTAGCTTCAGTATGTGAGAGTATGTGTGTGTGTGTGTGCACATACATGAATGTAGTATGTGTGAGTGTGTGATGTGTGTGCACATACATGAATGTAGTGTGTGTGTGTGAGAGAGAGAGAGAGAGAGTGTGTGTGTGTGTGTGTGTGTGTGTGCACATACATGAATGTAGATGCCAGAGACAATACCTTAAGCAAAGATTGCTTATGACTTTCCCGCTTCTTCTCTTCCTCTTTTTTGGCTACAACAGATGCCATACGCCTTTCTTCTTCCTAAGAGGAAAATGTAAAAAAGTATTGTTAAGTATTTAACCTTTTTTGATGCTAAATATCTTCAGTTCTCCAAGTCTGATTTTCTTTGTGAGAGCCATACTACTTGCTAATAGGAAATATGCCCTCAAAGAAAAAGTCAGTATGTTCCTCTTTATTTTCTTCTTCCAACTTAATTCAAAAGGAAAACTGTGCATTCTTAACTCTACACCCAACTCTTGATGTGAGATAAACCTACGTAATGCAAGAAAAAGGCTGAGCAGAGAAAGAAGGAGAGGGAGTGGGGGCTTCCCTGGTGGCCCAGTGGTAAAGAATTCTCCTGCTAATGCAAGAGACATGGCTTATGGGTTCAGTCCCTGGCCCAGGAAGATTCCGCATGTCATGAAGCAACTAAGCCCATGTGCCACAACCAGTGAGCTAGTGCTCTGAAGCCGGGGAATGCAACTATCGAAGCTGCGTGCCACAATGACAGAAGCCTGTGTGCCCTAAAGCGCCCACTCCGCAACAAGAGAAGGCACTGTAGTGAGAGGCCCATGCACCACACCTGACTGCCCCTCTCACACAGCTAGAGAAAGCCACGCACAGCAGCCAAGACCCCGCACAGCCAGACAGAGACCAACAGGGTCACAACACAGGGAAGGGGACTGACAGTGCCCCACTCACACAGCTAGAGAAAGCCACGCACGGCAGCCAAGACCCCGCACAGCCAGACAGAGACCAACAGGGTCACAACACAAGGGAGGGTGACTGACAGTGCCCCCCTCACACAGCTAGAGAAAGCCACGCGCAGCAGCCAAGACCCCGCACAGCCAGACAGAGACCAACAGGGTCACAACACAAGGGAGGGTGACTGACAGTGCCCCCCTCACACAGCTAGAGAAAGCCACGCGCAGCAGCCAAGACCCCGCACAGCCAGAGAGAGACCAACAGGGTCACAACACAAGGGAGGACACCCGACAGTGCCCCCTCACACAGCTAGAGAAAGCCACGCACGGCAGCCAAGACCCCGCACAGCCAGACAGAGACCAACAGGGTCACAACACAAGGGAGGGCGAAGCAGGACTGCATGACTTCTCTTCGTGCTGTAGTTCTACACGGAGATTTTCAACAAAGGTTTTATCGTGAAGATGAAAATCATACTGCTAACAATCTGTTTAATTATTGTTGCAAGGCTGAGTTTTTTTAAATGATAATACAATTGTGAAAGCTTTTTAAAAATTTCCATGGATATTAATAAGTTATTTTCCATTAATATCATTACTTTGTTTTTAAGTTGATTTGGCCAGTCTAATTTCTTCCATTCTAAAAACTAAGAAACTTTACTGTAATAACATTACAGTTTAGAAAACCTTTTAAAAATCAGTCATAATTCCAAAACCCTAACTTGAATATCATAATTTTGCCATCACATTATGATATTCAGTATAAACAAATTTTTAAATGTTGCAATCTGCATACACAATCTGTATCATGATTTTTCACCCTAAGGATTAGCAAATTTTAATAAAGTAAATTATAGGCATGTAACTCATAATTTTTATTATCAAAAGATTTGTATGCATTCAAAATGATGTCATAATTTGAGAAAACAATTTCTTCATGAAAGACAAACTTGAAAATATCTTCAGAGACAGAAAACTATAAAAAGTAATTCAGTACATTTGAAGGAGAACATTTTCAGAAATACAATTTACAAAACCTGAAATTAAAAATTTAATGGAGGTAAGTTGAAGAGTAGAATGCTCTCATACCACCCTATAATTGCCAGTCATAGCTCTTAACCTCTTTCCTTTAAATTATCTCTGGTACTATCTCTCCTCTTTCCTGCAAATAGATAGCTCCATGAAGGTATGGACCATATCAGCTACCCAGCATATAGTAGATATGCAGTAAATATATATTCAAAGAATGAATTATTAAATGTACATCTCTATGACTGTGACTGTGTAAGTTGATCAGTTGTGTCCGACTCTTTATGACCACCCCCCCCCCCCATGGACTGTAGCCTCCCCAGGCTCTTCTGTCCATGGGATTCTCCAGGCAAGAATACTGGAGTGGGTTGCCATTCCCTTCTCCAGGGGATCTTCCCAACCCAGGGATCAAATTCAGGTCTCCTGATTTGCAGGCGGATCTGAGCCACTGGCTCCTGATCTAAAACACAGGGAAGCCCACAACTGTTCAATAATTTCCTAAAACTGAAACCATTAAATCAAATGACATATTTGTAGACATATTTCTAGGTAGACATATTTCTAGGGCTTTTGCTGTGCTTTCAAAAGTACTCTAAAAATATAGTACTAATTTACATTTCTACCAGAAGTTAACATTTGATTTAAAATATAATGGATAGTCACAAGAGTTGTTCACCAAATATTCCTATGTCTTCCTATATCCTGGCCCTATAGTGAGATGGCACTTCATGTCCTCTTGAAGTTAGGTGTGGTCACGTGAATTGCTTTGGCCAATGTCGTATGAACAAAAGTGATATGTGTTACTTCTGGGTAGAAAATTTCAAAGACAATGTATGATATAGCTATTTCCTCTCTCACTTCTGGTACAGAATTTGCAAAGCTCCAAAGGATGGGCACTTTGAAGGCCTCGGTCGTGGAATGAGGACAACACAGAGTAAAGTTCTCAGACCACATAAAATGGACAGATGGACAGTATGAGCATGAAATAAACTTTGTTGATTTAATCCACTGAGATTAGAGAAGTGGTTACTGTAAGACAGAGAAGCTCTAAACAGCAAAAACAAGATTTGGAGCTGACTGTGGATTAGATCATGAGCTCCTTATTGCAAAATTCAGCCTTAAACTGAAGAAAGTAGGGAAAACCACTAGACTTTTCAGATATGATCTAAATCAAATCCTTTATAATTATACCGCAGAGGTGACAAATAAATTCAAAGGATTAGATTTGGTAGACAGAATGCCTGAAGAACTATGGTTCTAACCATAGTTTTGTAACACTGTATAGGAAGAAAAGAAATGCAAGAAGGCAAAGTGGTTGTCTGAAGAGGCCTTAGAATTAGCTGAGAAAAGAAGAGAAGGAAAAGGCAAAGGAGAAAGGGAAAGATACAGCCAAGTGAATGCGGAGATTCAGAGAATAGCAAGGAGAGATAAGAAAGCCTTCATAAGTAAACAATGCAAAAAAATGGAGGAAAACAATAGAATGGGAAAGACTAGAGATCTTGTCAAAAATATTAGAGATACCAAGAGAACATTTCATGCAAAGACGGGCATAATAACGAACAGAAACACAAATACCTAACAGAAGTAAAAGAGATTAAAAAGAAGTGGCAAGAATATACAGAACTATAGAAGAAAGGTCTTAATGACCCAGATAACCACAATGGTGTGGTCACTCACCTAGAGCCAGACATCCTGGAGTGTGAAGTTAAGTGAGCCTTAGGAAGCATCACTATGAACAAAGCTAGTGGAGGTGATAGAATTCCAGCTGAGCTATTTCAAATGCTAAAAGATGATGCTGTGAAAGTGCTGCATTCAATAAGCCAGCAAATTTGGAAAACTCAGCAATGGCCACAGGAGTGGTAAAGGTCAGTTTTTATTCCAATCCCAGAGAAGGGCAATGCCAATGAATGTTCAAACTACCATATGATTGTGCTCATTTCACATGCTATCAAAGTAATGTTCAAAATCCTTCAAGCTAGGCTTCAATGGTACTTAAACTGAGAACTTCCAGATGTTCAAGCTGGATTTAGAAAAGGCAGAGGAACCAGAGATCAAATTGCCAACATCCGTTGGATCACATAAAGGAATTCCAAAAACATATCTACTTCTGTTTCATTGACTACACTAAAGTCTTTGACTGTGTGAATCACAACATACTGCAAAATTCTTAAAGAAATGGGAATATCAGACCTTTTTACCTGTCTCCTGAGAAACTTGTATGGAGGTCAAGAAGCAACACTTAGAACTGGACATGGAACAACTGTTTCAAAATTGGGAAAGGAGTACATCAAGGCTACATTTTGTCAACCTGCTTATTTAACTTCTGTGCAAAATGCCAGGCTGGATGACTCACAAGCTGAAATCAAGATTGCTGGGAAAAATATCAACAACCTCAGATATGCAGATGACATTACCCTTATAGCAGAAAGTGAAGAAGAACTAAAGAGCCTCTGATGAAGGTGGAAGAGGATAGCGAAAAAGCTCTCAACATTCAAAAAATGAAGATCACGGCATCTAGTCCCATCACTTCAGGGCAAACAGATGGGGAAACAGTGAAAAGAGTGACAGATTTTATTTTCTTGGGCTCTAAAATCACTGTGGATGGTGACTGCAGCCATGAAATTAAAAGACACTTACTCATTGGAAGAAAAGTTATGACCAACATAGACGGTACATTAAAAAGTAGAGACACCTTTTGCCCTCATAGGTCTGTAGAGTCAAAGTTCTCGTTTTTCCAGTTGGCATGTATAGATGTGAGAGTTGAACCATAAAGAAGACTGAGTGCCGAAGAATTGATGTGTTTGATCTGTGGTGCTGGAGAAGATTCTTGACAGTCCCTTGGACCGTAAGGAGATCAAACCAGTCAATCCTAGAGGAAATCAGTCCTGAATATTCATTGGAAGGACTGATGATGAGAGTCTCAAATACCTTGGCCACCTGATGTGAAGAGCTGACTCACTGGAAAAGACCTTGATGCTGGGAAAGATTGAGGGCAAGAGGAGAAGGAGGTGGCAAAAGATGAGATGCTTAGATAACATCACTGACTCGATGGACATGAGTTTGAGCAAACTCCAGGTGATAGTGAAGGACAGGTGAGCCTGGTGTGCTGTGGTCCATGGGGTCGCAAAGAGTCAGATACAACTCAGTGGCTGAACAGCAACAGCCTAGAGCATCCTGATCAGCATATACATTATAATTAGAATTAAGGAAAGTCAAAGAGCCACGAAAATGTATTCTAGGGTGTGAGCCATTATAAATGCTCCTGAAAACAAAGGACTTAGACTAAAGAAGTAAATAAAAAATGCACTAAGTAAACTGTCTCAGAGTTAAAAAGGTGATCAGAAATATATCCACTGGAAGACTCAAATTTTTAAAATGAGGAAATGAACGCTCTGAGAAGTTTAGTAACTTATACAAGGTCAAAGTCAGGAGCAGAACCAGAGGTCATTTGTGAGAAATGGGGTTTGCATTTGTATAATCAGGGTATAATTATATGTGTTTTACTGGGTTTAGACAGATGAAAAAAAGTGAGGTCAAAATGTAGCAGTTATCTGCCATACAATTTAGTTGTTTAAAAGGGAATGAAAATTTATGTGATTTTTGGTGAATTTAAAGTACATTTTACAATATGGAAAATAGTTGTTCTTAATGTTTAAAGACTGAACAGAGGTAATGAGGAGAAATAAATTCAATAAGAAATTCAGAACCTTGGTTCCTGGTTTCATAAAATAGCTGATTAAACTCTTTTGTCCAGCCACATTAAACTCTTTTGTCCAGCAGACGTTGATTTAGTGCCTATTAAGTATAACCTGTTTCAGAAAAAACTTTTTAAAAGAACAAAATATACTGATGGTCAGTTGTTGACTCGTGTATTGAATGTGAACTAGAAACAGATTGGTTATTCAAAGAGCCAATTTTAAGCAGTACTGGAAACTGTATGGATCACGTACTATACATACTTAACAGATGATTTCATTAGATTTGCAAAAAGAATCAGCTTCTATTAAAGGCAGGAGGACTTTAAAAGGAAAGCTAAACCTAGGAAAATTGGATAGATGCCAAATCAATTCAAATATTGAATGTTTTAAAAATTTATACATATGATGACTGTATTTCACCCAAATAATTACAGAGTAACTAAAGTTAGAAACAAAAATAAACGCCTCTAATTGTAAAGATAAGCTATACATTTGCTGGTAAGAAGGAAAAAAATTGTAAAATCCAGGCATCTTCAGGATAATAATCCAATTTCTGGGACAAAAACCATATTATTTATGTAGCAAAAAAAGAGATCTACCTTGCCTGAAAACAGACATATACTTTCCTCATTACTGTGGTTTGTCATGAAGACCTAATATAGAAACAGGTTTAAATTAATTAAGAAGTGGAGAAGGCAATGGCACCCCACTCCAGTACTCTTGCCTGGTAAATCCCATGGACGGAGAAGCCTGGTAGGCTGCAGTCCATGGGGTAGCTAAGAGTCAGGCACGATTGAGCGACTTCACTTTCAGTTTTCACTTTCATGCATTGGAGAAGGAAATGGCAACCCACTCCAGTGTTCTTGCCTGGAGAATCCCAGGGACGGCAGAGCCTGGTGGGCTGCCGTCTATGGGGTTGCACAGAGTCGGACACGACTGAAGCGACTTAGCAGCATCAGCAGCAGCAGTGATTTAATGGAGAAGGAAATGGCAACCCACTCCAGTATTCTTGCCTAGAGAATCCCATGGACAGAGGAGCCTGGTGGGCTGCTACCCACAGGGTTGCACAGAGTCGGACACAACTGAAGCGACAGCATGAATGCATGCATTGGAGAAGGAAATGGCAACCCACTCCAGTGCTCTTGCCTGGAGACTCTCAGGGACAGAGAAGCCTGGTGGGCTGCTGTCTATGTGGCCAAACAAAGTTGGATACGACTAAAGCAACTTAGCATCAGCGACAGCAGCAGTGATTTAATCAGTATTTAATAACATACATTATATACTCTTAGCAGACTTCTAAGGCTCTAAAACAATGAATTCATTACATGAGAAGACATTTTGCTGCAAAATAAATAATAGCAGTCCTAATATAATCAGCAATTTATTATGTGGAATTTTAAAAACAATGGCAATGTGGGTTTTTTAACCATACATTTTATTTTATTTTTTTTGATTTTTTTGATTTTTTTGATTTTTATTTTTTTGTATTTATTTATTTTTTTACACGAACTCCCACACATGAATCCCCCTCCCACCTCCCACCCCACATCATCCCTCCAGATCATCCCCATACACCANCAAAAGTAAATGAGCAAAATATATTATCAAAATTGATTTCCCTTGTTTCTCGTCCCTTTTTGAATGTGGCTGCTAGAAACTGTGAAGTGACCTGGGCAGCCTGCATTTGCGGTTCATGTTATGTCTCTGTTGGATAGTGCTAGTGTAGATACTGGTCTCCAAGACCCTCGGAGTTGGGAGGAGACCTGGGGCTACAGAGCTCAGAGGGACCTCAGGGGCCCCTGGGGCGTTAGGAGAAACTGAGGCCCGTGTAGGACTCTCCCCTCCCCCACCCCTGCCACACTCACCTGGGCCAGCGCCCTCTCCTGCGAGGGGCTCAGGTCACCCACTTGCCCACTCATGCTGCCCACAGCGGTGTGGGTCCAGCTCCCTAGTCCTGGGTGCAGGCCCCACTGTGTGTCTCCCTGCAGGCCCTCTTGTCTTTTGCTGAGCTGGTAGCTACGCCCATGCCTACCCCTGCCCAGAAGCCCCACCCCTTCCTGCCAGGCCTGTCCTCTCTTCCTGGCCAAGGTCATTCCTTGCCAGGTGCCTAGGGCACTGACCCTTGGCCTGACCAGCCTGGATTCACATCCTCCTCTGTGAAACAAGAGCAGCGAAGCTTGCTCCACAGCATGTTGAAAGGTGACGCCGCCTGTCGTCACACACAACAGGGGCTGCTCTCCACCCTGTCTCCCAGCCCCCACCCCTGGCTCCTGTGTTCCCAGCAGAAGCCTCCTTGAGCCAGGGAGGCCACCGCTCACCCCCGAAAGAGGCCTGGAACCTCACTGTGTGTCCCAGACTCCAATGGCCGTCCCATGTGTCTGGAGCAACTGCCCATGACCCATCACAGCCTTGAGGGCACGAGGCTTCAGGGCTGAGGAGAGAACTCCCCAGACCCAGATCCAGCGGGTGGGTGTGTCACCTGGAGCTGGGTCATACCTGGCCTCCAGGGAGCAGTGACAGGGGCTCCTGGCTAGTCAGCTGCCCCAGCTCCAGACAGAGCCCAAAACCAGGACACGGGGCGCTCGTGTGTGCACGGGACCTGCACGCAGTAGGTACTTGTCTGAGACAAGCACTCCCACAGTGTGCACAGTAGGTGCTGAATAAGAGCTTGCCAAAGAAGTGATGGCAAGGGAAGCTGGAAGGGGCCGCCTCTCCCTTTTCGGTTCTTATACGGGTCTCTGGTGCCTCAGCTTGCCCCCTGACGGCCCCGCCCCAGAGTCATGTGAGTTCCCTGCTAATGAAACCACCCCTGCACTCATGTGCCTCACCTAAGGTGTTACCGTCTGCAGGGATAAGGGACCAGGTCAGTTAGGACAGGTGTGAAGTAGGCCCTCAAGGGTGAAATAGCTCCCTCTCTTCCCGCTGCCCTGTTTTCACTCCCTCTTTCTCACCTTCTCCCTCCCTCCTTTCTTCTTTCTTCTCTTCCTTCCCATTTTCCTCTCTATTTTCCTTTTTCTCGACCGTGCAGCCTGCAGGATCTTAAGTACCCCTAAGATTTGCACCCATGCCCCTGCCATGGAAGGGTGGAATCCTCACCACTGGACCCTTTCCTCTGTCAACATTTATTAAGAGCTGACTGTGTGCCAGGCCACCGGAGGCTGACTGTGTCCGCAAGACCCAGGCCCTGGCCTGGAGGGGCCTCGCAGACAGGCAGATCCATGGCTCTGACCCTGGGCTAGCCGAGCTGAGATGTGCAGCCTGGAGGCCCTGAACCAGCCTGGGGGCTGAGTTGTCAGAGAAGGGTGCCCAGAGAGAGAAGGCAGAGTGTGCTTTGAAAACACGTAACAGTGTGAGACCTGCAAAGGGAAGGGAGCTTTACCCCATAGGAGCAGCATGTGCGAAGCCCCAGAGGCATGCGGCTGCCTGGTTTCTCGAGAAGGGCGTGCAGGGACCATGGTGGAGGAGGGGCTCTGAGCAGAGGACGCGGCCTCTGGCTACAGGCGGAGGGTGGCTCTTAGGGGCGAGCCTGAGGGAGGCACGAAAGAGGGGCCCAGGTGAGGGGCAGAGTCCTGACCCGGCGCAGTGTGTTACTGTCCCGGGGCTGCCTTAACAAAGTCCCAACAGACTGCGCGGCTTCAAACAACAGGAGTTTATTCTTTCACAGATCTGGAGGCTAGAAGTCTGAAATCGAGGTGCCACGGTCCCTCCGAAACTCCGGGAGAATCCTTCATTGCCTCTTAGCTTCCGGAGGTGGCCGTCACCCTTGGCGTTCCTAGGCTGGCAGCTGCATCACGCCAACCTCTGCCTGTCCTCGCGCGACGCGGTCCCTGTGCGTCCATGTGTGTTCACATGGCACTTCCACGCCTCATCAGGACACCAGCCGTACTGGATTAGGGTCTACACCGAGGACCTCGTCTTTGCTAGATTATATGTACAAAGACCTTATTTCCAAATGCCAGTCATAGGGAACTGAGAGGTAGGACTTCAGCATGTCTTTTCAGGGGACACAGTTCAACCCGTAACAGAGAGGAACAAGTAGGTTCACTGAATTTCCCCCTGGGGGCAGCCTTGATCCCTCCCTGGCTTTCACGGGTCGGCCTGCAGAGGCCTGGTCGCCCCCACTGGCCAGGAACGGAGACCGCCACGACGAAACTTGGTACTATGGCGCCCTCTGCTGTCCAGGTGTAGCAAGGGCAGTCCGGTTCCTGAAGGCGACCCCCTTGCAGAGCCGCTTGGAGACCTATTTTTCAGCCCTGGAAGAGCCCTCAGTCCTGAGGCTGAGGTGGCCAGCTGGAATGGCGCTGAAGGGCTAGGGGCTGCGAGCACCAGCTTGGCAGCTGACTGGCCTGGGTTTGCATCCTGCCTCTACGGTTGGCTGACTGGGTGACCCTGGGCTGGTGGCTCTGCCTCTCTGTGTCTCCATCACCTTCTCAGGGCAGCAAAGGGTATTGTGCGTGTTCCCACATGGCACAATGCTGGGCACAGGGTGGTTGCTCAGTATCTGGCAACTCCTCATTATCAAAATGTTAATTATGTTAATATGTGAGTTAATAACTATACTGATTTTAAAACAAACCAGGCAGATGATAAATGCTAATAAAGTAATTTATGTTATTAGCTTCTACTAACGGCCAGATTTGTTCTCCTTGGATCCCCTAAAGGGCCTAAAAGTGCCAATATTCATAATAATAAATAATGAAATAATATATCAGATTATTATTGGCATTTCTAGGCCCTTCGGGTTCCAGGGAAATAGAATTACGGGGTTCCACGAGCCAGAAAGTTATAATATTGCACTAAGTCACATCTCTCTCTGATTAATAAAAGGAGGGAAAATTCTCTAATAAGTGTGGAGTCAGTTACAGCATTTCCTGCAAATACACCTAGCTATTTCAGTTTTATTTATTTTCGCTTATATCTCTCCTTATGAATAAAATAAAGACTCCGAGGGTGTGCTAATCTCTTGCTACAAGGAACACTATGAGGGTGCAGGCAGTAGCCCCAGGCGGCTGGTGGGGTCTAACCAGTCCCATGCTGACCAGAAGTCCTGGTTGCCCAGGATTGAGGCGTTTCCTGCAGTGTGGGAACTTTCAGGGCTAAAACCAGGTCGACCCCAGGAAACTGAAACAGTTGGTCACCCTCATTCCTTCCTACCCTGCTTGGACCAGAAGCTCACTCCAGGAGGAAGACTGATTCAAGCCCAGGGAGGTTGAGTGATCGATCGGGCTGACTTTTCTGGCTTCGAATTCTGGCTCTGGCACTACTTAGCCGTGCGACCTTGGGTAGGTCAGTTAACCTCTCTGAACTTTGGTCTCTAAAGCTAGTATGCTGTAAATACTTGGATAAGATATATAAGCACTTGGTTTGGAGCCTGGCACAAACAGGTCTCCAAGAGTCTCCTGGCTGCAATTTCTGCCTTCCACATCTGGCCGCTGTCTGCTGGTTAGAGACCTAAGGAAAGGCCTTTGTCCCCTTGGGGAGGCTGAGGGAGGCAGGTGGTTGGAGCTGACAAATCCCCACCCTGATTGATCATACTTGACGTGCATGGCTGCTCTCTGGACGTGACCTCCAGCAGGGCCTGTGCCACCTTGCTGACTGCTGTCTGCTCAGGACCAGCTCAAGGGTGGGGTGCACAACCGACAGCGAATAAATACCATTTCTTTGGATAATTAAACTGAACCCTAGGATGGGAGGGGGAAATCCAGGACTGAGGGAGGTTTGGCGCACAAGCAGAGGATGAGGCAGCCTGGAGAGGTCAGTGGGGGAGAGGGAGCCGGCAGGGACAGGGTAAACAGACACTGGCTGTGGAAAGGGTTTGGGGCCCTGGGGAGATGGTTTAATACAGGGTCTGATTCATCCTGCAACGTAAATCTCAAGCAATTCCTTTCTGTTCTCAGAATGTCAGTCTCACACGCGTATATGGGACGGCAACTGCGCCTATCTCAAAGGGTTACTGTGAGGACTAATGAGATTGCGCGAGGAACCCTCAGCCTGCTAAGCGCTCCCCACCTCCCTGTCACTCTCACGCACGCGCACACACACACACACACACACACACACACACATAGACGATCTCTAGGTCTTGGGACCTATGGGAGTCCTTCAACCACAAAGGGCTTCAGCATGTGACAGATACCGAACCCCGCCCCACCCCAGGCTCTGTCCACAGGTGCCCACTGTGCTCCCTTAGGGTCCCCAATCCCCACCAGTCACACCCCCTACACAAACACACCAGGGCCGCGCCAGTCAGCACCACTGAGGCTGATTAACAAAAACACATCAAATTATTTTACTTCTGAAGTCTCCCCTTTAAGAGGAGCCAGAAAATAGAACATTCTTTTGGGGGGGAGGGTAGGGGGATTTAATTTAAAAAAACAACAACTCTAATTAGTCAAATACTGATCTCAATTAGGCCCTGTGTGCGGTGAGCCCGGTCCTTGGCTGGTCACACCCCCCGCGAACAGCGCCCCCTCACCCCAGGGACTGGGGTGGCACCAGGAGGGGCCGCAGGGGGGTGGCCGGCGGGACCCCCGCCGGGCCCTCCTCGGCGGGGGGCCCGGCGTCAACACCGCAGGAAGTCCCGGATGAACTTCCAGAGCTTGGTGATCCACAGGTTGACGCCCAGGTCCATCAGATACTGGATCTCCGGCGTGAGCATGCGCCGGCACAGCTGCGCATGCCGCTGCCCGATGCTCTTCTTGAGGTTGTAGCCCAGGATGGACTTGGCGCCCAGCGGCTGCCAGGGCTGCATGGCCGAGTCCTGGATGGCCGCCGCGTCCACCGCGCGGCCGCCGTCGATGCAGATGCGGCGCATGCGCTCGTTGGCGCGCCGCAGGGCAGCCACCTCGCGGGCCATGCGCTCGCGCCCGAAGGCCTCCACCTTGCGCCAGAAGCTGGCGTTGAAGTGGCGGTAGAGGCGCGCGTCCAGTACGTTCCAGGCCGTGGCGCGCCGGTACAGCTCGCCCGAGAGGCGCGGCACGGCCGAGGCGCGGCGGGCGTTGAGCTTGAAGTAGAGCACGTCCTCCAGCTCCCAGCAGAGCAGGTCCTTGAGCAGCACAAGCGACTCGTCGAAGTACTCCTGCAGCAGCACCAGGTGGAAGCGACGCTCCACCTCCAGGATGTGCTCCTGCACCTGCGGGCTGCCGGGGTCCAGGTCGCTGTCGTAGCCCAGGTCGAAGAAGAGCAGGTTGCGGAGGTAGTGGGCGTTGTAGCCGCGGGGGTCGTAGTAGCGGTCGGGGTCCTGCAGGAACTCGGCCAGCTTGTCGCGGCCCGAGAGCTTCCACGTGAAGGGCACCACGGAGCCGAAGTAGTGGAAGGAGGACTCGAAGAGGCGCGCGGGGTCGCGGAGCACGGTGATGAAGGTGGCGTTGGGCGCCACCAGGCCCCGCACCTCGTCGTAGTGGAAGCGCATGTGGTTGCAGATGATGTTGAAGCAGGCCCCGGGCCGGTAGTCCTGCACCAGGTTGCGCGCGAAGAAGGCGGGGTAGTCGAAGTCGTTGCGGCCGTTGGGGAAGGCGAACTTGAGCCCGTGCTTCTGGCCAAAGCGGAACAGGATGTTGAGCAGCGTGCTGCTGGCCGTCTTGTGCGTCTTCATGAACACGATGTCCCGCCGCGGCTGGCAGCCTCCCGCCGAGCCGTTGGCCGGGGTGGGAGCCTCTGGCTCACTCGGGGCCGGGGAGCAGGGTGCTGCGCCCTCGGAGGTCCTGCTGGGGATGGAGGG
>SJYX01009058.1:346094-377104 GCA_006410675.1 Oreotragus oreotragus
TTCTTAATATCTTCTGCTTCTGTTAGGTCCATACCATTTCTGTCCTTTATCGAGCCCATCTTTGCATGAAATGTTCCCTTGGTATCTCTAATTTTCTTGAAGAGATCTCTAGTCTTTCCCATTCTGTTGTTTTCCTCTATTTCTTTGCATTGATCGCTGAAGAAGGCTTTCTTATCTCTTCTTGCTATTCTTTGGAACTCTGCATTCAGATGCTTATATTTTTCCTTCTCTCCTTGGCTTTTCGCCTCTCTTCTTTTCACAGCTATTTGTAAGGCCTCCCCAGACAGCCATTTTGCTTTTTTGCATTTCTTTTCCATGGGGATGGTCTTGATCCCTATCTCCTGTACAATGTCACGAACCTCTTTCCATAGTTCATCAGGCACTCTATCTATTCTGGAGACCCCAAAATAAAGTCTCTCACTGTTTCCATTGTTTCCCCATCTATTTGTCATGAAGTGATCGGACTGGATGCTGTGATGTCAGTTTCTAGAATGTTGAGCTTTAAGCCAACTTTTTTACTCTCCTCTTTCACTTTCATCAAGAGGCTCTTTAGTTCTTCTTTACTTTCTGCCATAAGGGTGGTATCATCTGCATATCTGAGGTTATTGATATTTCTCCCGGCAGTCCTGATTCCAGCTTGTGCTTCATCCAGCCCAGCATTTTGCATGATGTATGCTACATATAAGTTAAATAAGCAGGATGACAATATACAGCCTTGATGTACTCCTTCCTGATTTGGAACCAGTCTGTTGTTCCATATCCAGTTCTAACTGTTGCTTCCTACCTGCATACAGATTTCTCAGGAGGCAGGTCAGGTGGCCTGGTATTCCCATTTCCTTGAAGAATTTTCCATTTTGTTGTGATACACATAGTCAAAGGCTTTGGCATAGTCAATAAAGCAGAGGTAGATTTTTTTTGGAATTCTCTTGCTTTTTCAATGATCCAAAGGATACTGGCAACTTGATCTCCGATTCCTCTGTCTTTTCTAAATGCAGTTCAAGCTGGAACATCTGGAAGTTCCTGCTTCACATACTGTTGAAGCCTGGCTTGGATAATTTTTAGAATTACTTTGCTAGTGTGTGAGATGAGTGCAATTGTGCAGTAGTCTGAGCATTCTTTGGCATTGCCTTCTTTAGGATTAGAATGAAAACTGATCTTTTCCATCCTTTGGCCACTGCTGAGTTTTCCAAATTTGCTGGCATATGGAGTACAGCACTTTCACAGCATCATCTTTTAGGATTTGAAAAAGCTCAACTGGAATTCCATCACTTCCACTAGCTTTGTTTGTAGTGATGCTTCCCTCCTCCATCTTGTTTGCAACCCCCATACTATACATTAGGGAAGAAAAAGCCAGAATAGGATAGGCTATACCACCAAAATAACTTTAAAACTCACACTGGCTTATAATAAGAGAAGTTTGTTTCTTGATCTTGCAAAGAACACCTCAACTGTTCTCCATGTAGTAGGCTAAGTGTTCCTAGGTGCTATGACTTGATGGCATCTTCGACTCATTATATGCTTTCACAATGACCATCACATGGGAGAAAAGCCCAGAAAAGCACACTTTGGCCTTTAAATGCGTCTCTCTGAAAATTATGTACCTTACTTCTGCTCACATTTCACTTACCAAAGCAAGTTGCATGACTATGTTTAACTTAAGGGAAATGGAAATATCATCTTTCCACCTGGAAGATGTAAGAACACACTGGGGGCATTAGTAATGGCTATCACAACAGGACACTCACTTCCACCTTGGATAGGCTATTTCATATTTTGGAGAACAAACTGTAAACAAGTTCATATGAAGCCAAATATATGTGAGTTTGAGGTGGAAACTTTAGATACTGTGTCCATTTCAGAACTGTGAGAATTACGCCTGCATTCACAAAATACTGCCTTGGAAATAAAAAATTCTGGGAAGTGGAATTTTCTATACAATGGTCCTTGTTCTAGTACTTCAAAATATGTCTGTTCTAGAACTGCCATACGACCCAGCAATCCCACTGCTGGGCATACACACTGAGGAAACCAGAACTGAAAGAAGATTCATGTCAATGTATGGCAAAAACCACCACAATATTATAAAGTAATTAGCCTCCAATTAAAATAAATTAATTTTTTTAATGTGTCTATCCCTTCCTTTTTTGTACAGTCATAAAAATACTTGAAGACTACTGTAATATCTTCTTTGTCAATGAATTGTGCTAGGTTTTCTGGAAATGTTTGTTTGCAATCACCTTTCTAAAACTAATAGTTCAGGTGTAATTTAACAAAAAAAAAGTGAACCATTGTCCATTTTTCTAAATTCTCTATTTCTATAAGTGAATATTGTTTTAAGCCATATTAACTTCAAACAATCATATTTCATAATTAACTCAATTTGAACTTATCAATTTCAATGCAAGTCTTTTTCACACATGCTAATTCTCTTTCCCCCAACTCTGCATTTGGCTGAGAACTGTCATGTTTGTTGTTAAGAAGTCTAGAATTTTCAATTCATCTATTTTTAATCTTGCTAAATTCTGCTTATATTTATAGATTAGAAGTCGGCAAAGTTTTAATACAAAGAGCCAGATAGCAAATATCTGAAGCTTTGTGACCCATATAAAATCTCCAGCACATATTCTTTTTCTTTTTCACAGTGCTTCACAAATATAAAAACAATTCACAGCTTGAGAGCTATGAAAACAATAAAAAACAAACAAACAAAACAGGCTGTGGGATGGATTTGGCTCACAGGCTGTAGTTTGCCAAACCTTGTTTTAGATTATTGAGCTTCTTTTGGATTGATCTGATCAACTGGTATATCAGGATTTCTAACTTCCCTAGTTTGTCATTTATATACCTTATTAGAATAATATAATGCTCTCAACTAGTCAATACTTAAACATGTTTAAGAGAATGAGAGTGAGCAAAAAGCCTCAGAGCACCCCAGTACAGATTTCTCTGCAGGTTGGCCATTAATCGATTACTTTCTGTTCTATAGGTATACTCAAATCACAAATCCACTTAATTATGTTGTCATACAATTTACTCAATGAGCTATCATAAAAGACTTCACTCAGTGCTTCGCTTAGATACCAAAACACTGTCTCTCTGTAGTATTCGTCTGAGAAGGTCTATTTATAATATCTAAAATAGTAACCTAATTTTGTCTGGCACAAATTATTTTTAGTGAACTAATACTGCCTCCTTGTGATCAATTCCTTAAGTACTCACAAATCATCTAAATAATCCAATTTAGATTTCTTTCATAATCTACATTCAAGTTTATTGTCATAATTTGCCACAAAATTTTCTTTATCCAAGATAAAAAGAGAGATTAGTTTATCTTAACTTTTAGCTACTCTACTATTCTACACTGCTTTCCAGATATAACTTTCAAAGGCCTAGCAACTTATTCACTACATTTATTCACTGCTCTAGATCAAAGATTGGCAAATTCTAGCCCAGAGATCAAATGCAGCATGCCATCTGTTTTTGTAAATAAAGTTTTATTGGAACACAGCCATGCTCACTTTTATGTATTGTTCATGCCTGCTTTTACTTTACAATGAGAAAGTTGAATAGCTTTCAACACAGACTATATATCCCCCAAAGCCTAAAATATTTACTATGAGGCCCTTTAGGCTATGTGCTCAGTTGTGTCAGATTCTTTGTGGCCCCATGGACTATAGCCCTCCAAGGCTCCTCTGTCCATGACAGTTTTCTGGGCAAGAATACTAGAGTGTGTTGCCATTTCCTACTTCAGAGGATCTTCCTGACCTAGGGATTAAAACTGCATCTCTTAGTCTCCTGCATCGGCAGGCAGATTCTTTACCACTAGTGCCACCTGGGAATCCCCATAAGGACCTTTAGCCCCGAATAGGTCTGGATTTAAACTTTTTATTCACCTATCCAACGCTTTATTTTCACTTTATTAATATCTATTTCTTCTCTTTACTGACTAAAAGTCATTCTTCCCATCAGAGATGAGAAAAGCAAAATAGGAATAGAGGCCAGCAACTCACATTATCTTGAGATACCATATTATCTCTTGCCATTCCTCTAGATCAGACTCCCCCAGAAGCTCTTATCCTGACTAACCCTGCTTCTCATTTTATCACTCATCTTATCTTTCCCAATTTGTCCTCTGGGCTGCTACTCAGACAACCTTTTCAATAGGCAAATCCAATTTAAGTATCTTAAACTCTTCAAGAGTTTCCTACTATATTCAACACAAAAATCTAAACTCTTTCTTATGGCATAAAACACCGTCTTCATGACTCAGCTCTTATTGGTCATCCCACTGCTCTTCTTGCTTATGAACCCTCAGTGCTCAGCCACGTTGAACCGCTCTGAGTTGCTATATCCTCACACCCCTCTGCATTTTGCGTGCCTTCTCTCTCTCCAGAATACTTTCTTACTGATATATTCTCCTTTGTCTCTGGCCCTCTTCAAGTCTCAAGTCAAGTATTTTCTCCTTTGGAATTTTTTCTATTTCTCCAGTATACATAGGACAGCTTTGTTCTTTGATATCATGGTGCTGTGTGTGTTTGTGTGTGTGTATAAACATACACATATTTATTTATCAATTTTATCTAACTAGTTTATCACTTTGCATTATAATCTGGCTGCATGCCTGCCTCTGTACTTGACTGTAAGTAACTTGAGGCTGTTAATTGCAATTCTGATCTTGTCATCTCTAGAGTCTAATACACACCCTAGTGCAGAAACTCTAAGGTGCCTAAGACTGTCTTAGGAATTTTTCATGGTACCACTCACTAGGTCAGAAAAAATATGTTATAGCTCTGTTTATTAAGTAGTTAGTAAACAAGATTCATGTCCTAGCAAATTAGTGAAAGTCGCTCAGTCATATTCGACTCTTTGCAACTCCAGTGGAGTACACAGTCCATGGGATTTTTCAGGCCAGAATACTGGAGTGGGTAGCCATTCCCTTCCTCCAGGGGATCTTCCCAATTCAGGGATCGAACCTAGGTCTCCCTCACTGCAGGCAGATTCTTTTATCAGCTGAGCCGCCAGGGAATCATTTCAAACATAATAATTTAAATAAAAATGTCATTCTTGAATAACTATAATAACTTACTAATGAAATGTGTGTATCTGTAAGGCATTACACAACTTCTCAAATATGAGAATTAGATTGGATACTGTCACCCTCATTTCCTGCTCTATACAGATTTTAGTATTTGTTTTTGTCACAACAGTCACTGAAAGGTCAGCTTTGCCAGGATATAATGCCATAGAGAGAAATACATTGTGCCCTAACGTTGAGATGGTAAACTACCTTAAGCTAGTAGTTTTCTCAGGGTCTCACAGATACCACATCTCATTGCCTTTTGCTTAAAAATTAAAAATACTCCACAACACCCCTGTGAGTTTACTACAGCATCTTTGGCACACAGTTTGGGGAACCATAACCACAGTGCACACAAGTTCATGAGGTATCTATGTAATCCACTCCAGCTAGAAAACAGTAGTTACAGAACTGGTATCAATAAAATTTTCCAGCCAGATGGTAAATATTTTAGGGTCATAGGCTATACAGTTTCTTTAACAACTACTCAATTTTGCCAGTGTAGCATTAAAGCAGATATAAATACATAAGTGAGTGGACATGATTGTGTTCTAATATAACTTTATTTACAAAAACAGGTGGCCCACTCATGGGCTAGTGTTTATCAATACTAGCCCAGGTTGAAAAATTTATAGAAAGTCTTTTACAAGGTGTATTCTTTACAAATTAAAGTTACCAAAAAGGTATAAACAAAAGGTGAGACAAAATACCATGAGTCTATACTGATATGAATGAGTTAATAAATTGAAACTTTTATGAGGCACAGAATTACAAAAGTGTGGTAGTATGATTTATTGTAAGAAACACATGTTTGATCTTCACCCCAGTTTCTGGTTCACAGCTCCTCAAACCCTAGAAATTTCCTAAGTGTGCAGAGTGATAAAGGTGTCTATTGTTTCATTAATGAGGTGACTTTTGGACCTCATCTGACGATGGAGGCTGGTTGCCAGGAGAACCAACCAGGCAATTAAGAAGGTTGGAACTTTCCATGGCACCCCTAGACCTCCAGGTAGAGAAGAGGAGCTGAAGGTTGAATCAGTTACCAATAGCCAATGATATAATCAATCATGACTATTTAATGAAGTCTCCATAAAAAATCCAAAGGGACAGGTTCAGAGAACTTTTGGGTTGGTGAAACCTGGACATCTGGGGAGAGTGGTATGCTCAGAAGCTCTTTGTCCCTTCCCACCAAGCCCTGTGCATCCTTTTCATCTGGCTGTTTTATCATTTTACAATAAACTGGTGACCTAGTAAGTACTGGGTTGGTCAAAAATTTCGCTCAGGTTTTCCCATAAGCTGTTATGGAAAAACCCAAATAAACTTTTTGGCCAACCTGACAGTTTCTTCCAGTAGGTCAGAAGTGCAGGTGATAACCTGGCCTTGTTACTGGCGTCTGGCAGAGCAGGGAGGGTACACGTGCAGTTTTCCAGACTGAGCCCTCAACCTGTGGGATCTGACGCCATCTCCAGGTGGATCATGTCCAAACTGAATTCTTGAACACTGAGCTGGTGCTCTGAGAATTTCTTACTGGAGGTGTGAGGAACCCTGCCCTCCACGTTGGAGACTGAATCTCAGAGCACCAAAAGAAAAGGGAAAGGGATTAATTTCACATGCAGAAGACTCGCAGACACCATCTTAAAGTAAACAACATCAATAAAGATATACATATAAACTGCAGAACACTCAATAGAATACAATAAGAGAAATGCAAAATCACTGGTGTGATATTTAGGCCAAAAAGCTATAACTATTAATTGATCATTAGGAAACATCAACTAAAACCTGAATTAAGGGTCAGTCTATAAAATAACTGACCTGTAATCTTCATAAATGTCAGTCATGAAGTCAAGGAAAGACTAGGACACTGTTCAGGAAATATGGTGGCAACAGACACCTGCAAACAAAATGTGCCTCTATGCGGCGTGTAATTTCAAACTGGGTCATTCTGCCCCACAGAACAGTATTAATATGATTGGTAAGATGTGAATGTGCTGTGAGGATTAGACACTAGCAATCATTCAGTGTTTATTTCTTGATGGTGTTGGTTATGCTGTGTTTACATGAGATAATGTCTTTGCTTGTAAGATATACCATGAAGTATTCAGAGCAGTTGGGGAATTGAGTTAGCAGCTTATTCTCAAATCGTTCAATAAAACAAAGTTCTTTGTACTGTACTTACAACTATTCTGTAACTTTGAGATTATTTCCATTAAAATTTTTTTAATTTCTAAAATTAACAGTGGAGGAACAGATGCGCAAGGATTGCTGCTCTATATTTAGCAGAAGAGATGGCCCTCTCCCATCCCAGGGGATTTTCCTTATCTCCTTACCCAGCAAGCACATTCTAGGGAATGTACAAGGACAATGACTATAGATAGTATTGTTTGTTCTCCATTATTTCAGACATGAAAGTGAAAAGTGTTAATTGCTCAGTTATGTCAGATTGTTTGCGACCCCATGGACTGTAGCCCACTGGGCTCTTTTGTCCATAGAATTCTCCAGGCAAGAATACGGGAGTGGATAGCTATTCCCTTCTCCAAGGGATCTTTCTGACCCAGGGATCAAACCGAGGTCTCCTGCATCACAGGCAGATTCTTTACTGTCTGAGCCACCAGGGAAGCCCATTGATCCCTGGGTCCAGAAGAGCCCCTGGAGAAGGGAATGGTTACCCATTCTAGTATTCTTGCCTGGAAAATTCCATGGAGAGAGAAGCCTGGCGGGTTACAGTCCATGGGGTCTGTTGGACATGACTATGACTGAACAACGAATACAACTTTCCTTTTATTTAAGGCATGGAAATGGGTAAATTTTACTCAACCCAAAAGTCTTTACTGAATATTACTATATTCTCAGCACTGTATGAGATGAGAGAAGGAAAGAAAATAAACATGTATAGAACAACTCCATGTATCAGGCAAGGAAGATGAAGAATGGCTTCTGCCCTTAAGGACCATATACATTAGCTGAGTAGACAAGACTGACATAAATTTACTATGAGAAACACACCATATAATTATTAATTTATATAAATGGGTCAGCTTCATTTCTCATCCTGTTCACTGCAACCCCAACAGGAAAAGAGTACTAAAGATCCTTAACTAAGAAAGACAAGAAGATAAGGGCAAAAGTATGAGACAGAGCGGCCAGTATAGCTCCAAACACACTGAGAAGACAAAGAACCTTTTCTACATGCGGAACAAAGATGGAGTTGGAACCCTAGAAGATTCCTAGTATTTACGAATTCATCAACACTGTGCCTGTTAGCCACCTTGATGTCCGTAACATTCAGTTCAGTTCAGTTCAGTTCAGTCGCTCAGTCATGTCCGACTCTTTGCAACCCCATGAATCGCAGCACGCCAGGCCTCCCTGTCCATCACCAACTCCCAGAGTTTACCCAAACTCATGTCCATTGAGTCGGTGATGCCATCCAGCCATCTCATCCTCTGTCGTCCCCATCTCCTCCTGCCCCCAATCCCTCCCAGCACCAGGGTCTTTTCCAATAAGTCAACTCTTCACATGAGGTGGCCAAAGTATTGGAGTTTCAGCTTCAACATCAGTCCTTCCAATGCACACCGAGGACTGATCTCCTTTAGGATGGACTGGTTGGATCTCCTTGCAGTCCAAGGGACTCTTAAGAGTCTTTTCCAGCAACACAGTTCAAAACCATCAATTCTTCGGTGCTCAGCCTTCTTCACAGTCCAACTCTCACATCCATACATGACCAGTGGAAAAACCATAGCCTTGACTAGACGGACCTTTGTTGGCAAAGTAATGTCTCTGCTTTTTAATATGCAACCAACCAACTAGACCAACTACTGTCTCTTATACACATCTAGATGTGTATAAGAGACAGGGGTGGTATCATCTGCATATCTGAGGTTATTGATATTTCTTTNGAGGACTGATCTCCTTTAGGATGGACTGGTTGGATCTCCTTGCAGTCCAAGGGACTCTTAAGAGTCTTTTCCAGCAACACAGTTCAAAACCATCAATTCTTCGGTGCTCAGCCTTCTTCACAGTCCAACTCTCACATCCATACATGACCAGTGGAAAAACCATAGCCTTGACTAGACGGACCTTTGTTGGCAAAGTAATGTCTCTGCTTTTTAATATGCAACCAACCAACTAGACCAACTATCTAGGTTGGTCATAACTTTCCTTCCAAGGAGTAAGCGTCTTTTAATTTCATGGCTGCAATCACCATCTGCAGTGATTTTGAAGCCCAAAAAATAAAGGTAGAAATGTGAATGGCACACACTGTGAAACCAGTGGACAGGCAATGAGTCAACTGGCAATTGAATAAACCTAACTGATCATTCAGAATCCACATCAGGGAATTTGCTGGCTTTCCAGTGGTTAGGACTCTGTGCTTTCACTGCTGAAGGTACAAGTTCAGTCCCTGGCTGGGGAACTAAGAAACCAGCAGACACAGGATATGGACAAAAAAAAAAAAAAAAAAAATCCATATAAAATTAGCACAGTCTAAAAGTAAGAAAACAGTGGAGGTTTAGGATATTTTTCTAGGTCAGAGATTATCAAACTGAGATCATTAACAGATATTTTCTGTTCCAATAAATTTGGGATGCAACAAAATGAATTCAGGCAAGTTTCTCTATTACAGAACTTCTTAGAGGCTAAAGCATGCTTGTGTGCATTGTACACCTAAAAGGAGGAGCACTCTAAGTAGCATTTCACTTAGCTCAGGAGCCATATCAAAACTCCTACTGTGAGCAATGTCTACTATGGAGATAGAATGAATAGAAAAGGAGATACTTCGAGAAATATAGCATCAAAAGGAATAATAATAATAGCTGCATATTGTGTTTCCTGGAAGATTCACACTGTTCTAAGGTTTAGTACTTAATTTTATCTTGACAACAATCATATGACATACTTATGATCCCCATTTGACTTTGAGGAAAATTAGATAGAAAGGTTAAGTAAACTGTCAAAGGTCATATGACTAGAAAATGGTTAAGCCAGGATTCAGACTCAAGCAGTCTGGCTCCAGCACCCATCTTAGCCATTATGCTATGTAACTTACCAATGAATCCTTACACATCTATTCCAAAGTAAACTGTTAGTTGGATATTAAGCAAGAATGAAAAACAAGCATGATGATTAATTTAAACAGAAAGCTAGGAACTTAATTCAATGAAATTGGGAATATGGGTAGGAGGTAAAAAAGAAAGTTTGTCATTATAATTATGAAGTATATAGTCATGATAATCCATAGATTGTTAAAAATCAGCATTTTAAGCAAAGATTATGCACTCTAATTTCCTAGCCCATGCTAAGTAAACCAATGTGGCGAGCACTTGAGAAGAGTTCTCACTCACTGTGATTCTCTTCATGTCTAGCTGGCGCAGCTGCATCATATTCTGAAGGATTGTGTGCTTGTACCATGACTCTTGAGCTATGGGATTGCCATCAAAGGTGATGTCTGAGAGAGAAGTGGAGTCAGCGAGGCAGCAAACACTCTCAAAACTGAGGAGAGACAGAAACCAGTGGATTACTGTGAGCCCTTCAAATAACACTTTGTTTTGCTTAACATACATTATTTTTTTAGAACACCTTCAGATTTACAGAAAAACTGAGAAGACAGTTCAGAGTTCCCACATGTTCCACACCAAGTTTCCTCTATTATTAACATCATGAATTAGTATATTTTTTACAATTAATGAACAAATGTTGATATATTCTTACTAACTCAATATTTTACCCAGAGTTCTTTAGTTTTTATCTAATGCCCTTTTTCAATTCCAGGACCCCATCCAAGATATCACATGACATTTAGTTGTCAGGTCTCCTTGGGCTCCTCTTGGCTGTGACATTTTTGATAACCTTGACAGTTTTGAGGAGCCCTGATCTGTTATTCTGTAGGCTGATCCTGTATTGGAATTTATCTGATTTTTTTCATGATTAGGATTACAGTACATACTATTAATTAATATGACACCATTGTTGACAGTTGACCTTGATCACCTGACTGAAGCAGTGTTTGTTAGGCTCCTCAAGTGTAAAGTTACCCTTCTCTCCCCTTCTTTCCACACTGAACTCTTTGGGGGGAAGTCGTTATGTGCAGCCCATACTTAGGGAGTGGAAGTTCAGTTTCCTCTCACTGAGGGCATAGTATCTACGTAAATTAATTGGAACTCTTCTTCCAAGGAAGGTTGTCTTTTTCTTGTTTATTTATTTGTATTGGGTTTCTATCCACGGACATTTCATTTCCTTCCTCAGGTTATAATCCAGTACATCTTTATTTATTTTTTATTGTTCAATCTGTTCCAGTTTTGCCTGTTGGAACCTCTCTCAGTTGGCTATGTCCCTTTGACATACCCCTATTAACATGGATTTTTTTATTTTTCTAAGCACTTCCCTACTTTCCAGCATTATAAGATTCTCTATTGTATATTTCCTACTCTAGTCTTAGCATCAGCCATTTCTTCAAGAAGCCATGGTTCCCTTTATTGGGAAATGGCATTAGAAACAAAGATCTGGTGGCAAGGTGTACTGTTTACTACTAGGTGTCGTTTCTTTTAGGCCCTCTGATGACAGAGCAAGGAAATATATGCATGTATACCAACCTGTGTGTATATGTATATTTTTTCTCTAACCATCTGTGTCTAGATTAAGCTAAATATGAGTTCAAACTGATGTTTCCAACTCTATCACCAAAAGGATCATTGTAACCTCTCCCCTTACTTATCTGTAAATTCCTACTCCAACCAGGAGAAATCTGGCTGTCACCATCTCTCATCCATTTAATAAATAATTCCAGAATATATGTATAGTGGTATGAGAATTTTCAATTTGTTGTACCCCCTTGGGAAATCATTCTATTAATAAAAGCATAATGATAATGTGTAATTCCTTTTGCATCTAGTCTTACAGACTCATTTCCAAAGTTACTTAGGTTAGGACCTTCCCCTGCCACTCTTCCTTGCACACACCTTCAAGAAGGTTGTTCCATACAACTGAAATGTGGTTACATTCTCCTGTTATAGTCTATATTCATTTCTTCCTGGGATTCTCCAATCTCCTAATTTATTTTTTAATATGCATACATTAAGGTTCACTCTTTATGCTGTAAAGTTCTGTGAATTTCGATAAGCACGTAATGTCATGTATCCACCAAGAAACTATCATGGACCTAAAAAATTCCCCATTTAACCATCCTCCTTTCTCCCTGAATCTCTAGCAACCACTGATCTTTTTACTGTCTATATAGTTTTGCCTTTCCAGAATTTCATATCGTTGGAACTATATAGTTTACAGCCTTTTCAGACTTCTTTTACTTAGCAGTATGCAATTAAGGTTCATCCATATCTTTTTGTGGCTTCATAGCTTCTTTTAAAAAAAATCACTCAGTAATCATATTCCATTTTCTGGCTGTATCACAGTTTGTTTGTCCATTCATCTATTGAAGACATCTTGGTTACTTCCAGTTTTCAGCGATTATGAATAAAGCAGCTATAAATATTCATCTTCAGGTTTTTGTGTGAACATAAATATTCATCTCAATTGGGTAAATATTCAACAGTGCAGTTGCTGGATTGTACAGTAAAACTATGTTTAGCTTTGTAAGAAACTGCCAAATTGTTTTCCAAAGTAGCTGTACCATCTTGAATTCCTATTGGCTCTACAGTCTTATCAGCATTTCATGTCAGTTTTTTCTTAATTTTAGCCATTCCAATAGGTGCTCAGTGGTCTCACAGTTTTAACATGCAACTCCCAAAGGACAAAGATGTTGGCATTTTTTCATATGCATATTTGCTATCTGTATATCTTCTTTGCATTTTCAGTCCCTGGGTAGATTTGTAATTGTTTCCTTATTGCTGAGTTTTAAGAGTTCTTTTTCTTATATCATGAATATGTCTTTTATCAGAATATGTTTTGAAATATCTCTCCCAGTCTGACTTCTTTTCATTTTCTTAACGGTGTTTTTCACATGGCATAACTTTTTAATTGTAATATGTCCAACTTATCAATTTCCTTTTTCATGGATCATAATTTTGTTGTTGTATCTAAAAACCTACCAAACCCAGGGGTGCCTAGATTTTCTCTTGAGTTTTCTTCTAGAAGTTCAATAGTTTTGTGTCTTATATTTAGGTATAATCCACTTTGAGTTAATTTTGCAATAGGTATAAGGTCTACGTCTAGATTCATTTTTAGATGAATACTCAGTTGTCACAGTGCCATTTATTGAAAGGACTATTCTTTCTCCATTGAATTGCCTATGCTCTTGTGTCAAAGATCACTTGACTATATTTGTGTGGGTATATTTTTGGACCTTCTGTTCTTCTTTCACCAACACTGTGCTGTCTGGATTATACTGTATCTTTATAGTAAGTCTTGAAATAGGACAGCATCAGTCCTCCAACTCTATTCTTTTTCAGCATCGTGTTGCTGTTCTAGGTCTTAGCTTTTCCATATAATCTTTAGAATCCATTTGTTAATATCTGCTTGCTGATACTGTAATCAGGACTTTCATTTTTTTGTTAAGTTATAGGTGACATACAATATTGTATTAACTTCAGGTATGCACATGATTCAATATTTGTATATATTGCAAAATGGTCACCATTATAACATCCATCACCAAACATAGTTACAGAATATTTTTTTCTTGTGATGAGAACTTTTAAGATCTATTCTCTTGGCAATCTTCAAATATGCAATACAATATCATTAACTATAGCTGACATGCTGTACGTTACATCCCCATGACTTATTTATTTTATAACTGGAAGTTTGTACCTTTTGACCCCCCCTTCACCCATTTCACCACCACCTCACTCCTTGCCTCTGGCAACCACCAATCTGTTTTTTATATATGAGCTTAATGTTTTTATTTTTCAGATTACACATATAAGTGAGATCATATTTGTCTTTCTGACTTATTTCATAATGCCCTCAAGGTCCATCCACACAGTTGCAAATGGCAAAATCTCATCCTTTCTGATGACTGAATAATACTCCATCGTGCATGTGTGTGTATCCTATTCTCTTTATCCATTTCACCATAGATGGACACTTAGGTTGTTTCCATATCTTGGCTACTGTAAATGATGCTGCAGTGAACATCGGAGGGCTTATATATTTTCAAGTTAATATTTTCATTTTCTTCAGATAAATATCCAGAAGATTTGCTGGGTCACATGGTAGTGTTATTTTGAATTTTTTAAGGACTCATTTTTTAAAAGAAGCAAATAATCACTTTTCTAAATAATACCTCAAAGCAGACTGATAAATTTCAATTATATTAGAGTCACCCTCTTTAATGACTAAATAACTAATATAAGTGAAAGTCACTCATTCGTGTCTGACTCTTGTGACTGCATGGAGTGTAGCCTGCCAGGCTCCTCTATACATGGAATTCTCCAGGCAAGAATACTGGAGTGGGTTGCCATTTCCTTCTCCAGGGGATCTTCACAACCCAGGGATCAAACCCAGGTCTTCTGCATTGCAGGCAGATTCTTTACCATCTGAGCCAACACAGAAGCCGATAAACAGGCCTAAAAGCACTTTAGGACTACTTTACTTATTAGGAACTATATTAAATCGCCTTCTGTATTAAGAAAAGCTAGAGGATTAGAATATTAATGGTATAGAAAATAACCTATATGCCTAGCAATTAAGGTGAGATAATATCTATAACAAAAATAAATTATATTACTTATTGGCATATTTAAATATTTCTTCTATATTTTCCTCCTATTCAAGGTAGAGATACTCTATCAATATTTTACCTCAGAGCTTATCTTTACCAGTCTAAAAGGTAAATTTCATAATTCATAAACACATTTAGTTTTTCAAGACATGGTTAGAGATTTAGGGAAGACACTTTTTAAAAGGCTAGTATATGCAAATGAATATCAGTGTTCTGAATTTAGACATAATAATCACTTTGAATATAAGTAAACTTGAATAAACATTGCAATTTTTCCTACCTAGCATTGATAAATTTTTTCATCAATATAAAATATCTCATAATAGTTTATAGTGTTTGAAATGAATGTTGAAAGATTCTTCTCTCCTTCCCCTAGTAGCTTTTAACATACAGCTAGAGTCAAATAAAATGCTTTGAGTAACTTTAAAACTCAAACACAAGGCAAACTTATTTCTTTCACATTATTAAATGAACTAAGTCATCACCTTCCTTCCACAAATCTGAATTCTCTATGTATATTTCATAACTTATTAAGTCATCAAGTCAGTTACCACTGTGAGCCAGTCCCTTACTTAGAAACTGATGGCTGAGTTTAGTTTTTTAAGGAACCTCCATACTGTTATGGACTCTACAAAAATGGTACCAATGAACCTATTTTCATGGCAGGAATAGAGGTATAGATGTAGAGAACAGACTTGCAGGGGGAGGTGAGGTGGGATGAATTGAAAGAATAGCATTAACATATATACACTATCATATGTAAAACAGACAGATAGTGGGAAGCTGCTGTATGGCACCAGGAGCTCAGCTCAGTGCTCTGTGATGACCTAGAGAGTTGCGATGGGGGTTGTGGGAAGGAGGCAAAGACATAGCGGATATATATATATACATATGGCTGATTCACTTCATTATACAGCAGAAATTAATACAATATTGTAAAGCAATCATATTCCAATAAAGAAAAAGAAATTGATGACTGTGAAGGGTCATCAAGGGATCTGAAGCAAAGGGGCTAATATGACTAGAATAATCTTAACTTAGTAACATTAGGGAAGGCATAAAGAAAAAAGTTAAAAAGTGAAAAACCAGTTATAAAGTAGATTGCAGTAAGTAACAGAGGTGAAAAAAGTAAGGGTCAAACATATCATATTAAGGCAGTAGCTATGAGAATAAAGAGGCAGGAACAAGTTCCATAGAAATTCAGAATGAAGTATGAACAGAAATGAATACTTATTTGAATGTGAGGAAGAGAGGAATCTAGAATAACATTCAGGTTTTTCTCTTGGGTTAATGATTGAGGTAGTGGTTACAAGGATGTATACTTTGTCAAGATTCATGGAACATTACACTTAAAATGGGTGTATTTTATGACATGTAGATTACATCTCAACACATTGATTTACGAAGAAACTTAAAGTATTAAAAAGCTATGTTTGACAGATTACCTGTCATCTCTCATCTCTCCTTTATCAGGAATACTATGCTACACTGGTGGTCAGTGGCTGTTGGGATATATTTCATAAAGACTTTAATTAAGTTTTCCTCCAACTGACACAGGATGGGATAACTTATTTCAACATTAAGATACTAATTAATGAGCGACAGAGCTAGTCTATGCTGAAGAGCAATTTTTTTTTTCCAATGGCCCAGCATATCTGAAAAGAATTAAACTCTAAGTTATGACCTGATAAGACCGCTGTGACCTGATATCTGTCACTAATTAAGGAGATGCACTGAAAAGTAGAAATAATACATCCAGAAGCACAGAAAAACTGGGAAATTTCACTCATTGTAGGTATATTCTAAATGTATCATTATTTACTATTTATTTTCAAGCTGGACTGCAGAGAGTCCATGATTTATTCCTTATTGCAGGTATAATTTTAAACTAAAATGATTATAACTGTTCCTAGCTCTACCTCTCAAGTATTCCCCCGGAGAATGAAATTAGTTGAATAACTTCTAATGAGTGTTGTTAAACACAAGGCTTGATTGAAGGCAAAAGGAGAAGGGGGCAGCAGAGGATAAGATGGTTAGACAGCATGACTGGCTCAGTGGACATGAATTTAAGCAAACTCCAGAAGACAGAGGAGGACAGAAGAGCCTGGTGTGTTACAGTCCATGGAGCAGCAAAGAGTTGGACCTGACTGACTGGTGGAATGACAACAACACTCAAAACTGAATGACAAAACACAAAGCAAAACAATGTCTTCAGTGGAATCTCATACTGTAAGGCATGTTGGTGAAAACAGGAAAAAGCAGCAGGCTCAGTAAAGGCCATCATGAAGCACTTCAGAGATCCAGAAGACCTGCTGATGCCCACCTGGCTTATGTCTGTAATTCAAGCACAGCCAGAGAGAGGCACCAGGAATGGGAAAAGCACTGCAGTCCTTAGCAGGTGCTTTCCTGGCAATCCTTCCCAGAGCAGCAGCTAGGACTGACACCCAGAACGAAGTCTTTATGCTTTGAATAATTTTATTAAAGTAAAAACAGATTCATATCTGATCCAGAAGATTCCTCACAAAATTTCATTTCCATCTGTAAGGCATTTGACCAATAAACATGCCAGACATTCCTAGAAACACACTGACAAAGGGCACATGATTTTAAAGACATTCTCTAATCAAATAAAACAAGACTCCTTAAGTACAAACACAGGCTAATGAAGAGCTATATTCTACTTAGCCAAAGAAAGTCTGAATCAGATTGTTAAAAAACAAAAACACTTGGAAAAATAACAGTAAGTGTAGTGGAGTAGTACTGGCTTTTAAGAACAGTCTCTCCTTTTTAAAGAACACTCAGCTGCTTGTCTCTTCAAAGTACCAAGAGTGGAAAAGCTTTGGTCCAAAGGCTGACATTTAACTCATAATTTGACTTTAATCTTTTTCCAGGTTACTCATACATTTGTTCTTCCCCTAGCAGTCTCCTCCTAATGCCACATCTGCTTCCTATCTGCTAAAAGAATCTATAGAGGAACAATCTGTCCCCACTGACCAAAACTTACATCTCAAAAGGAAAATAAACTATTTCAGCCCATTTTATGCTTGCTTAATAAAATAGAGAAAAAACAAAATTTCCATATATACATGTATTCAACATAGTAAGAATTCCTCAATGCCAGTCAAATTTCTCTAATTAGAAAGTTCTCTCCTAAAAGTAAGATAGGTTTTACTCTTTCATACCAATGAAATACCATGTACTCTGTGATAACCTTAATGAAAAGCTCACTTATTTTATACTGATCATTGAGATTTTTACTGAACAGTTTCTATGTGGCTAGCAGGCTAAAATGAAATGGAACAAATCAAATAGAATAAATCAAGTGTGCTCACAAGGATTTAAATATACACAGTTAATAAACATAAATATCAGTAAGCTAGATCAATAAGATATCAATAAGCTAGATCAATAAGATAATACCTAAGTACTAAAGAATGAAGGACAGGTAAAGAAAGGAGCACACAATGGCAGGGTATTTCTGATAAAATGATGGACTAAGTCCGTGGACTGAGGCTGTTGCTAAAAACAACTAAAAAATATAAATATGTTTTAAACAACTAAAAATAATATGTATTGTTAAAATATTTTCAAATGGATCCATGACCTGCTAAAAAATACATAAGAATTACACAGACCAAAAAAAAAAAAAAAAAGAGAGAGAGAAAAAGTGAAGGTAGGAAGCCAGAGAGGTAAGCAGAATGTTGAAACTGACCTTTTTGTTATGAGGGCACCTAGTGAACACAGGGAATCTAAGCTCCAGCTTTCATGATCTTTAAAGCTGGAGGACAGAAGACAAATCCCAGGGGCCACTCAAGTTTGAGAGTATACCTGGAGACTTGTCCATAACCCTGAGACCCCAGGGGCTTCCCTGGTGGCTCAGACGGTAAAGAATCTGCCTGCAATGCAGGAGTCCTGGGTTCGATCCCTAGGTCAGAAAAATCCCCTGGAGAAGGGAATGGCAACCGACTCAGGTATTCTTGCCTCGAGAATTTCATGGACAGAGGAGACTGGTGGGCTACAGTTCATGGGGTAGCAAAGAATCCAGAAACAACTGACTGACTAAGTCACATATACACTGAGACCCCAATGCCTAGGGTCTCAAGATTTTACAAACTTTTCTATCCACTACCCCAGGGATATCGCTTATCTCAAAACTTGGGGCTAAGGTGAGGATGAAAATTCTTCCCTGGTTACCTGTGACCACAAACCACAATTTGCAACCTGAATCCACACTAAGTGGGTGGTCTAAAATATTTCAAGAGGAGAAGTGACATTTTGAAAAAGTCAAAGGCTTGTTATGCCTATAGGCATCTGACAGAAACAAAACTTCTCCATGGAGAACCTACCTTTAAACAGGACCTCAAAGAATTCCCAAAGACAGGTACCAAGATAAATAAACAGTTCACAGTTCAAAAGGAAATAAAGCACTCTAACAGCCAGCAAAAACAATAGGTGACCCTATCAAACTTGTGACTTCTTCATATAAAACGATCATCAAACAGACTATAAAAATTATATTTCAAGAAATAAAAACAAATTTGAAAATATGAGTAAACTCCAAGAAGATCTGAAAAAGCACAGATCTTCTAGAGGTAAAAAAATTTTTTAATTAAAATAAAAAAGTCAAAGGCAGGGGATGGAGATGAAGGGAGTCAAGCATTTGCCCTATTTTTCCTGCACAAATTGTTCTTCAAGGTAACCAGAAGGCTAGTAAAAGTTTTCTTTAGAGAAGAAACATAGATTTAAAAATGAAGAATGACAGAATATCACTTTGTAATCCCTAAAGAATGGATCCAGACCACAATCATCAATGACTACTAAAATACTTCAGCAAAACAGTGATGGGAAACTTTATTAAAACTTGCTGAACCTAATAATATTGCTGAACCTAATAACCACTTTTAATATTACAGTAAGCAAAACTAACACATAGTCTTTTCATATATATTTTTTTCTCCATTTACATCTTCTTTCACTTTCCTGTTTCTTTTGGTCCTCCATAATAAGTAAACATCTAGGTTTGATACATGTTAATTAATGTTAGTCACTAGAATTTTTAGTGCATGATGGTCCTAAGGGTTCTTAGAAATGAACTGTTCTAAAGACTCTCAAGCTATCTTCTAATAATAAGTCACTATGTTTTTCTCATGATGGAAAAAAGTTTTCACATAGCATGAAAAAGAACTCCAAATTTCCCTTGGGGGAAGCTATTAAAGTAGTTTAACCTATCCATCACAACATTTAAAAGATTTTAATCACTTGAGAAGATAAAGCAACAACCGATAGAAATAAATAGAAGGCCATGGATAAAGTCGAAAGGAAAGTGAAAAGGTACAGAGTTAAAGAGTTGACAGATATAATACAGAAAATTGTTAAACTGTCTCTCTACATACCTTTTGTTACAACAATGCCATTGACAACAATTCAGTCAAGAGAATATCCATTATGTCTGTCTGCACTCGACTGACAGAGACACTAGCACAGAGTTGAGTGTCGCAAAATTGCAGATGACAATTCTATTAGTTTTCTCAAGGCTACAATGATCATTTTCTAGCAGTAAAATGAAAAAGGGAAAGATATATCCCTTGAATGCAGAGTTCCAGAAATAGCAAGGAGAAATAAGCAAAGAAATAGAGGAAAACAATAGAATGGGAAAGACGAGAGATCTCTTTAAGAAAACTGGAATTACCAAGTGAACATTTCATACAAAGATGGGCACAACAAAGGACAAAAATGGCAAGGACATAACAGAAGCAGAAGAGATTAAGAAAAGGTGGCAAGAATACACAGAAGGACTATACAAAAAGGCTCATAATAACTCAATTAACCATGATGATGTGGTCACTCACTTAGAGCCAGACAGCCTGGAGTGTGAAGTCAAGTGAGCCTTAGGAAGCATCACTACTAACAAAGCTAGTGGAGATGATGGAACTATAGATGAGCTATTACAAATGCCAAAAGATGATGCTCTTTAAGTGCTGCACTCAACATGCCAGCAAATTTGGAAAATTCAGCAATGGCCATAGGACTAGAAAAGGTCAGTTTTCACTCCAGTCCCAAAGAAAGGCAATGCCAAAAAATGTTCAAACTACCACACAACTGTGGTCACTTCACATGCTAGCAAGGTAATGTTCAAAATCCTTCATGCTAGGCTTCAGGAATTTCCAGATGTTCAAGCTGGATTTAGAAAAGGCAGAGGCAACAGAGATGTAATTGCCAACATCTGTTGGATCATAGAAAAAAACAAGAGAATTCCAGAAAAACATCTATTTCTGCTCCCATGACTATGCCAAAGCCTTTGTGCAGATCACAACAAACTGGAAAATTCTTTAAGAGACAGGAATACCAGACCACCTGACCTGCCTCGTGTGAAACCTGTATGCAGGTCAAGAAGTAACAGTTAAAACCAGACATGGAAAAATGGACTGCTTCAAGATTAGGAAAGGAGTATGTCAAGGCTGTATATTGTCACTGGTCTTATTTAACTTAGATGCAAAGTACATCATGAGAAATGCCAGGCTGGATGAATTCCAAACTGGAATCAAGACTGTGGGGAGAAATATCAACAACCTCAGATATGCAGATGGTACCACCCTTATGGCAGAAGGTAAAGAGGAACTAAAGAGCCTCTTGATGAAGGTGAAAGAGGAAGGTGAAAAAGCTGGCTTAAAATTCAACATACAAAAAACTAAGATCATGGCATCCGGTCCTATCACTTCATGGCAAATAGATGGGGAAAAACTGGAAACAGTGGCAGATTTTATTTTCTTGGGCTCTAAAATCACTGTGGACAGATTGCAGCCATGAAATTAAAAGATGCTTGCTCCTTGGAAGAAAAGCTATGACCAAGCTAGACAGCATGTTAAAAAGCAGAGACAACAATTTGCAGACAAAGGGACATATAGTCAGTTCAGTTCAGTTCAGTTCAGTCGCTCAGTCGTGTCCAACTCTTTGCGACCCCATGAAGCACAGCACGCCAGGCCTCCCTATCCATCACCATCTCCTGGAGTTCACTCAGACTCACGTCCATTGAGTCTGTGATGTCATCCAGCCATCTCATCCTCTGTCGTCCCCTTCTCCTCCTGCCCCCAATCCCTCCCAGCATCAGAGTCTTTTCCAATGAGTCAATTCTTCGCATGAGGTGGCCAAAGTACTGGAGTTTCAGCTTTAGCATCATTCCCTCCAAAGAAATCCCAGGGCTGATCTCCTTCAGAATGGACTGGTTGGATCTCCTTGCAGTCCAAGGGACTTTCAAGAGTCTTCTCCAACACCACAGTTCAAAAGCATCAATTCTTCAGCAATCAGCCTTCTTCACAGTCCAACCCTCACATCCATACATGACCACAGGAAAAACCATAGCCTTGACTAGACGGACTTTAGTCGGCAAAGTAATGTCTCTGCTTTTGAATATACTATCTACGTTGCTCATAACTTTTCTTCCAAGGAGTAAGCGTCTTTTAATTTCATGGCTGCAGTCACCATCTGCAGTGATTTTGGAGCCCAAAAAAATAAAGTCTGCCACTGTTTCCACTGTTTCCCCATCTATTTCCCATGAAGTGATGGGACCAGATGCCATGATCTTCGTTTTCTGAATGTTGAGCTTTAAGCCAACTTTTTCACTCTCCTCTTTCACTTTCATCAAGAGGCTTTTTAGTTCCTCTTCACTTTCTGCCATAAGGGTGGTGTCATCTGCATATCTGAGGTTATTGATATTTCTCCCGGCAATCTTGATTCCAGCTTGTGTTTCTTCCAGTCCAGCGTTTCTCATGATGTACTCTGCATATAAGTTAAATAAGCAGGGAGACAATATACAGCCTTGACGTACTCCTTTTCCTATTTGGAACCAGTCTGTTGTTCCATGTCCAGTTCTAACTGTTGCTTCCTGACCTGCATACAGATTTCTCAAGAGGCAGGTTAGGTGGTCTGGTATTCCCATCTCTTTCAGAATTTTCCACAGTTTATTGTGATCCACACAGTCAAAGGCTTTGGCATAGTCAATAAAGCAGAAATAGATGTTTTTCTGGAACTCTCTTGATTTTTCCATGATCCAGCAGATGTTGGCAATTTGGTCTCTGGTTCCTCTGCCTTTTCTAAAACCAGCTTGAACATATAGTCAAAGCTATGGTTTTTCTAGTAGTCATATACAGATGTGAGAGTTGAACCATAAAGAAGGTTGAGGGCCAAACAATTGATGCCTTTGAACTGTGATGCTAGAGAAGACTCTTGAGACTGTGAATCAGGTAAATCAAAATGATTGGTCAAAGGAACACTGGAAGAAACAGCCCATATGAGTGATTTAAACTGCCACAAAGGCACATCTCAGGGACCCCCCTTCTGAGTCTGCCTATCTACACATACTGTATTCTTTTTCCTCTTAATAAACACTTGTTTCACTGCTTTTTGTCTTTGTGGAAATTCTTTTCTGCAAAGCCAAAGGGCCAGGGACTTGTCACTGACCACAGGTCTAGTGGCTAGGATCTGGTGCTTTCACTGCCATGACCCAGCCTCAGTCTTTGGTTGGGAACGCAAGCGCTGCTCCAAGCAGTTGCAGGCTGAGGCCACCCGAGATCATTCTATCATGAGTGATTTTGTTTTTTGGAGGAACTTCCTCCTAATGATGGTTTTATAATATTTTTGAACTTTTTATCAACATACAATACACAGAAAGACTATAAATCACAAGTATACAGCTTGATGATTCTGAACAAACTGAACATACCATGTAACCAGTACTCAGATCAAAATATTACCCACACTCAGATGCCTTTGTGTCCTTTTACAGTATACCTCCCAAAGGTAACCACTTTCCTGATTCTAACACTACGGATAGAGATTTCCTGTTTTAGATAAAATTGTACATATGCATTTGTTTGAATCTGGCTTCTCTTGCTACACATTTTGGTTGGTTGTGTTTTTTGGGTTTTTTTTTTTTTTTGAGATTCATCCACATTGTATGTAGCTGAAGCTTGATGACTCTCATTGCTGGGTAATATTTCATTATTTAAAAATAGCTTTCAATTTACTTCCTCTATTCTACTATTAGTGGATGTCTGTCTTGTTTGCAGCCTGGGGTTATTATAAACAGTGCAACTAAGAATATTCAGGTGAACATGTTAAGCATTTCTATGGATTATAAACCTAGGAGTGGAACTGCTGAGTGCAAAGTACACTATTAAGAAGCTCAGCTTAATAGATGCTGCCAGAGTTTTACAGAATGATTTTACCTAGTCATACTCCTACTAGCAGGTATGAGAGCTTCGGTAGCTTCAACTCTTCGCCCATACTCCTTATAATATGTTGGATGTTGACAAATCATACAACCCTGTCTTCTTTTAAAATATTAATTTTTGTGTATTTCAGAAGCTGCTAATACTGGCTGGGCATCAGAATCATTTGTGACGCTTATTGAATACTCAGAACCCATCCAGATCTAAATCAGAATCTCTAGGAGTAGGGTCATAGATGAATAATTCCTAACAGTTCTGTAGGCGATTCTAATACAAAGTCAACATTTGAGACCACTGACCTAAACTTCAATATCCCCTTAAAACTACAGATTTTAATGTGAACTTCACAACTCCTTGCTATTAGGAAAGGATTCACAATTCTAAGGAGAAAGATGATTTATCCAGAGTCACATTGTGATATACTGACCCACTTTCACAAAAATAATGTTAAAAAAAGATGCATATTATAACTCTGCTTGTAATAACAACAAAAAAAGACAAACTATCTAAATGACCATTAATAAGAGGCTGATTAAATAAATTGAGAGTGATCCATATAATGAAATTAAATGCAGCCATTAAAAAGAATGAGATGTACATGTAAGGCTGATTGATATACATGTGCTGTAACTAACTGCCTTAGTTAAAATTCTAAGATAACTTCCACGCCAGTTGATAAATACCGCTGTTCTCAAAACACCTAAATGCCCCTCCTCACTGTCCCACTCTCAGCCCTGAGGTGCCCTGCAACACCTATTATTTTGGCAATAAAAATATAACCCTTGACACAGCAGGGGCCTCATGATCCAATTTAGCATCTATTCTGACTATACCAGTGTCCATGCATGAAAAAAAAAACTTTCTGAAACCTTACCTCACTCCATAATTAGGCAACAAAAAGTCTTAAGTGTACAATGAGATTAAATCAGCAGTCTTCTCCATAGCTGTTTCTTTTGCCTTCTTTTTTTCCTAACTATGAATTTTTTCCCCTCACCCCTAATACAGTGAGAAACTTTAATAATAATAAAGTGAGGAAATTTAGAAAAGTACAAAACCAAAATTTGGCAAAAAAAAAAAAAGAAACCATGTGAAATATTTCCTCCTAAGGACATATAGGTAAACTAGCGTATGAAAAGAACAATGCCTCCACTGTTGGACACTTATGTTTCTGTCTTGAGCTGCTATTAAAAAAATTCTGTGATGAGTATCCTTGTCATATTCGTTTGGGAGGGTTTTCAACAAAGTACTACAAACTGGGTTTAACAAAAAAAAAAAAAAGAAACCATGTGAAATATTTCCTCCTAAGGACATATAGGTAAACTAGCGTATGAAAAGAACAATGCCTCCACTGTTGGACACTTATGTTTCTGTCTTGAGCTGCTATTAAAAAAATTCTGTGATGAGTATCCTTGTCATATTCGTTTGGGAGGGTTTTCAACAAAGTACTACAAACTGGGTTTAACGACAGAAATTCATTTTCTGAGAGTTCTGAAGGATAAACGTCCAAGCTCAACGTGTCAGCAGGGTTTACTTTTCTGAGGCCTCTCTCTTTGGCTTGGAGATGGCCATCTTCTCCCCGTTTCCACATGGTTTTTCTTGTTTGGTGTAGGTGACCTAATCTATTCTTAACAGGATTAGGATCCACCCATAAGACCTCATTCTACCTCAATTACTTTTTCAAATGCTGTGTCCCCTAATAAGGTCATATTCTTAGGTACTAGGAATTAGGACTTCAACATATGAATGTGCAGGGGTGAGGGGAGGACACGATTCATTCAGCCCACAACACTTGTACATAGATCTTATGTATATTAATTTTTTTCAACGTTTTATTTTACGTAGGAGTATAGCCGATTAACAATGTTGTGGTAGTTTCAGGTAGACAACAAAGAGACTCAGCCAAACATATTCTTCTTTAAACTTTTTATTCGTGCATATTCTTAGGTTTGATCCCTATATCCCTATCCATCACTTCTCTTTCTGAATCATGAACTAACAATCTATCTCTTATTCAAATGGCAGTTACACTAAATTTCATTTCCTGCATGATCCAGACAGGATGACTGTAAGAGTTCAGTGTGAAACTGGTATTGGTGAATACACATAATTTCCCTTTAGATTTCATCAGAATGTTAAACATTCATTGCAGCACTTTTGACCTTCCCCCAATCAATTTAAAATATGGTAGCATAAAGCAACACTGCTACTTGTCTCTTTATTTGAACAGAAGATTCTTGAAACCTCTCATTTCATTTTACAGTCAGGTCACAAGAATAATAATAATGTAGCCATTCAGAAACCATGGGGCTCTCCTCTAAACTGAACAGCATCATTTTATAGTACTATGTAAATCGTATTCCTTCACTCATGAGAAACATGGCAATTTCTATATATTCAGGTTATCAAATAATAATTCCTAGTGCTGGTTATCTAGCCCACATGGGCATAGTTGCATAGTTAGAAGGGTTTTCACTTCATGTTACAATCCTTACGTTATCTGTAGCCTTTGGGAAAAGGAAAATTTATTAACAGTAATGTGCAGTTACTACAATCTTGTTTCAATTGTTAATATGAAAAAGAAAGGCTTAAACGGCATTGTGTATGATAGGCACTGGGACTACTGCTAATGGCAGAAAGATAAGTAAAACTGAACTGCTACTCTTAAAGTAATTACATTCTGATAGGAGAGACAGTATATAGATATAACATCTACACACATGCATGCATGTATATTATATATATATATATATATGAGGTAAATGCAGGGGTATAAACACAATGTCCCAGTCTGTCTTTCAAAAAGCAATACAAAAACTATAAGAACAACAGGCAAATTACATAAAACCAATGCCCATAACAAAAAGAGAATGCTCAAGTATCAAATTACCTATATAAGCAAGCAATACAGAGGACACTGGAAAAAGTCATGCAAAAGAGAGAAATGGGGAACTAGTAGAGGACTAATCTGCAGTCATTTCCAGAAAGAGAAATTCCACATTAGGTGCAAAAATATTGGAAACGTTCCAGTAGCTCTTCCAGAACTACACAGAATGGACTTTTAAAAGCACATGATTTGCAGTCACAGTCTTCAAAAACATATTGCTCTTGAGATGGTAGAAAAGAAGGTACAAGAGAGGTTTTGGAAATTGGATGGTGGAGATGAAAATGGGCAAGGAGCAAAAGGGGAAAATGCAAGACAAAAGAAACCCCCAAAATAAAGAATAGAATGAAAATACACAACCCCTTCTCCCCAAAATTCATACACACACACACACACACACACACACACACACACACCATACTTGGCTTGGCTACACTGACAGAAGAAGACACCCGTGACGTGACCTAAGAGTCTTGTAAATCACCCACACTCACAAAGGAAATTGGCAAAAATAGATTGAATATCTATAAAATATTTTAAGACTAGAAAATCAACCCTACTCAAGCTGATGAAAATTCCCTTCCCCTTCAAAAACAAATATAAAGAACAAGGAAACTGTAATACAACATTCCATACTAAATTAAATATCCTCAAATAAGCATATTAAAGTGTAAAAAACCCACCTTGAATATAAGATTAAAAAACTAAAAGCGAAAATGGACAATAAACAGGAAGAAACAAAAACAGGGTTGACTGAACTTGGGAAAGAAATGAAAAGACAAAATCATTGCAGAATCAAAGTCACCAAGGGAGACTAGATTCAAATAAATTTTTACTAAAGGACATCTAACAAAGCCAGAAAAAACAACCAAGAGAATGAAGACGAGGCAAAGAAATGAAAGGGATCAGAAGTAAAGTGGTTGGAACAGAAAAGACCAAAGACGAAAACAATGTGCGCGAGGAGAGTCTAAAGATAAGAACGACCGAACGGAACTAATACTTAAAACTGCAACCCAAGGGAACTTTCTGGAAATAAGAAAAGACCAAGCTGTACATATCGAAAGGCACCAACAGGAACTTGGGAAAACTGGATCAGGGCAATCAGTTTGATATGACAAAGGTCCATATAATCAAGCTATGGTTTTGGAGAAGACTCTTGAGAGTGCTGGTGAAACTCCAGGAGACTATGAAGCATAGTGAAGCCTGGCATGCTACAGTCCACGGGGTCGCAAAGAGTCAGACACAATTTAGCGACTGAACAACAATCCTAGTAAAACTATTAGACTTAACCTCTAAGTATAAAGATGACAGCTGAAATCAGACTGGTACTATTTGCCCTAAACATAACTTACAATTCGAAGTAGCAAAAGTGATCTATTAAAAAAAAAAAAAAAAAAACCTCATGGAAAAAATGAATAGAGCAAGAATTTCATTTTTTTATGCCCCCCTTTTTTTGATAGGTCACACTTTTGCTACTTTGCATTGTAAGTTATGTTTAGATGGGCTTCCCTGGTACCTCAGGTGGTAAAGAATCCACTTGCACTGCAGGAGACCCAAGTTCGATTCCTGGGTTGGGAAGATCCCCTGGAGAAGGGATAGGCTACCCACTCCAGTACTTTTGGGCTTCCTTGGTGACTCAGACAGTAAAGAATCTGCCTGCAATGCAGGAAACCTGGGTTTGATTTCTGGGCTGGGAAGACCCCCTGGAGGAGGGCATGGCAACCCACTCCATGAAGAATCCCCATGGACAGAGGAGCCTGGTGGGCTGCAGTCCATGGGGTCGCAAAGAGTCAGACATAACTGAGTGACTAAGCACAGAGCACAGTCCTTCAAGCATCAAGGTTAAAACTTCAGAATGTTCTGTACTCATGAACCCTTCCTCAGGAATATACTGGATGAGCTTCATCACTAAGAGACGACTGAGGAAACTTGACTAGGACCCATGATGCACGTTCAATAATTAGTTAGAGATCTAAGACTCTCCATGACTCTCTAAACTAGAGGCATGAATCCAGGTGAAAGAACAACATGCTATGTATGTTATATAATGGGTTTTATGTGCAGTAAAGTAGAAATAATGCAGCTGAGAAAAACGAAAGGTGGGAGAAGAAGAAAGACAGTAAAACAAGTTTCTGATTACTGAAGTTTTAATGGGGTTAGATAAGTTGATACTTAAGTAGCATCCCAAATCACCAAGGAAAAGATAGGCTTTTCACATAGGTATCTCTGGGACAACTGGGTAGACGCTTGAAAAACTAAACTTCAAACCTCATGCTATTCCCCCCTCCAAAAAAATAACCACCTCCAAGTGGATCAGGGAGCTAAAAATACAAATACTAGAAATGCCACAGAAATACTAGGGAAAAAAAAACCACATGTGAGTTCATCTAAACTACACATGTATCTGCTGATATGTGCAAAAAAAACCCATGAAGATAAACCAGAAATTTATAAGGTTATCTAAAAGAGCAGGTGAAAAGAGGATGGAAAGAAAGAGGGTTGAAAATGAGGTAGAAAGAATAGGAAAGTAATCTCTGACCGATCCCTTCTTTCATAGTTGAGTTTGGGGACCATGTTACAGTTACACAACTGAAAAATTAGTATATCAGATTAGCAAGGCTGGGGGAGAACAACAAAAAGTGGATACAAACAAACAGATAAATCTTACTGCTTCAATGAATAGCATAATCACACTGAAAGGGTAAAGGAGAACTAACCCAAACAACTTTAAACACAGTTTTCTGATTACATACTTTTAGGCTAAACACAAAAACACAGTACAAAAAAAAAAAAAGGGAATTCTCTGGTTGTCCAGTGGTTAGGACTCAATGCTTTCCCTGCTGGGGGCCTGGGTTTGATCCCTGGTCAGGAAACTAAGATCCTGCAAGCCGTGCAGCACAGTGAAAAAACTAAGGGTTAGAAGTTTTATTCCTCCCACAGAAGTGTGGGTTTGCAATTCTCAAACTACTTTCAATATATTCAAGGACTGAGCAAGTAAGTAAATATATTATATATAATGGGGAGTCAATATCAGAGAAAGCAATTGCAAATATTGAAAAGGATTGTGGTAGATGGCTAACATCAGTCCTGCGGAATTGAACTGTAATTCAAAGTTTCATGAATGAATTCATGAAGTTGTTGGTATAAACTATAGTTTTAAATGTACACAGATAGACAAATAGATAAATGTATACAATACACACACACACATTTCCTGATTCTATCCATAGGGAAGGCCTAAACGCAATGGCAGCTCAGTAACCATGCCCATACCTGACACTCAGATCTTGATTTCTAAATATTATTTTCCACCAAAAGGAATCAGAACCCCTGTAAAGATGAGCCTGGAACATCTAGTGTGCCAGAAAGTAAGAGTGCTCAAAGAATGACGGCACACCAAAAGGCAACAGGAGACAGCTTAACAAACCCAGGAAAATATGAGCGCCAAAATATAGTTAATCCTTGAACAATGTGAGTTGAACTGTGTACTTATAAGCAGATATTTTTCAGAAGTAAATACTACAGTACTACACAGTCTGTGGTTGATTGAACCTGAGGATGCAGAGGAACCTCAGATACAGAGAGCTGACTATAAATTATCAGCAGATTAACAAACTGGAAAATTCTGAAAGAGATGGGAATACCACACCACCTAACCTGCCTCTTGAGAAATCTGTATGCAGGTCAGGAAGCAACAGTTAGAACTGGACATGGAACAACAGACTGGTTCCAAATACGAAAAGGAGTACGTCAAGGCTGTATATTGTCACCCTGCTTATTTAACTTCTATGCAGAGTACATCATGAGAAACGCTGGACTGGAAGAAACACAAGCTGGAATCAAGATTGCTAGGAGAAATATCAATAACCTCAGATATGCAGATGACACCACCCTTATGGCTGAAAGTGAAGAGGAGCTAAAAAGCCTCTTGATGAAAGTGAAGGAGGAGAGTGAAAAAGTTGGCTTAAAGCTCAACATTCAGAAAACGAAGATCATGGCATCCAGTCCCATCACTTCATGGGAAATAGATGGGGAAACAGTGGAAACAGTGTCAGACTTTATTTTTTGGGGCTCCAAAATCACTGCAGATGGTGACTGCAGCCATGAAATTAAAAGACGCTTACTCCTTGGAAGAAAAGTTATGACCAACCT
>SJYX01009058.1:379404-398727 GCA_006410675.1 Oreotragus oreotragus
TGAGTGAACTCCGAGAGATGGTAATGAACAGGGAGGCCTGGCGTGCTGCGATTCATGGGGTCGCAAAGAGTCGGACACGACTGAGCGACTGAACTGAACTGAACCCCAGCACTGTTCAGGGGTCAACTATAAATAACAGTAGTAAAGGATTAAAACCTTCTCTTCTTCTGTATATTAAACTTTCTTTAAGGTAGTGACTAGCAGTTATAATTCCTGAGGGCTGAAAGCATGACTCCTTCTAGAGAATACCAGTGTAATTTAACAGTTCATAACTTGAAAGTTACTTACTTCCAAGGATCAATGCTGTAGTGGCAAGACGAAAGAGGGTAAGTGAGGCATACATGCCTACCAAGACTACAGGGAAGTGAATTCAGACTTAGGCACAGGTACGTATATATAGGTTATCCTAAAGTATTCATATGTACTGATAAATATGACTCTGAAACGTGACAGAAGAATCAGGCTGTGGAAGAAGCAAGAATCTCTGTTATCTAGGTCAGTCAGACAGATGGTACTGTGAGGTGAGGGAGATGGGGAGGATCACATTTGCACACATGCATGCACACACACACACAAACATGAAATGGGATGAAACGATCCAACGTGAAGAAGCTAGTAACAGTGAGCCCTGACATTCGTGTGCGCTAAGATCTGAAAGCGGAAATAAGTGTATTTGGGTATCGCTTATGCCCCTGCTTCTCCTGATAACAGAACACTTCTTTTCTGCAGCAAACCCAATCCACAGTATTGTCCTAGAGGATGGAGAACATATGTCTCTATGAGCACTGAGTGTGACCTTGAGCATGCAGTGTGACCTATATGCCTGTTGTCAGAGTGATTAGTTCCAACTGGACATTTGACCTAAATAACAAATAAGCACAATCAGATTCCTCTGTGACAGTGCTTCCCAGACTATAACATACATTTGAATTACACAAGGATCATTTAAAAAGGAGGATTCTGATCTAGCAGGTCTACAATTGCACTTGAGATTCTGGATATCTGATACGATCCCAGTGATATTGATACTACTGATCCAGAGCCACAGTTTTGAGCATCAGGGCTCTTCAAAAACTTTTTGTCATGTATATGGAGAAAACTCTAATTTAAAAAGAAACATTCACTTCAATGTTCATCGCAGCAGGATTTACAATGTTCAAGACACGGAAGCAATGTAAATGCCCATTGACAATGAATGGATAAAGAAAATATATAAAAGAATATTACCCAGCCAAACAAAGAATGAAATAATGCCAGTAGTAATAACACGGATGGATCCAGAGATCATTATACTAAGTGAAGTGTGTCAGACAGAGAAAGACAAATACCACATGCCATCACTTATGACACAAAGGAACGTCTTCTCAAAACAAAAACAGATTCACAGAAATAGAAAAGAAACTTACGGTTATCGAAGCGGAAACAGGCAGGGAAGGAATAAAGTAGGCATTTGCGACTAGCAGATACAAACTGCTGTACATAAAATAAACACCAAGGTCCTCCTGTATGGCACAGGGGACCATATCTGTCCCTGTGGCTGAATAGGGAATGGAAAAGAATATATATATACACATAATATACAAACATATACATACACATATGTGTGTATATATTCTTTTTCATATTCTTTTCCATTATGGGTTATTACAGGATGAATATGGGAATATATATATACATAATGGAGTCATTTTGTTGTACACCAAGAACTAACACAATATACTTCAATAAAACTAAAACTATACTTCAATTAAAAAAAAAAAAAAACCCTCAAAGAAAACATTCTGCCAGCATTATCAGAGAAGAAGTGCTCCTTGCAGCAGAGCTCCTTAGCTGATAAAACTGTGATACTAGGGCTGTGAGCTTCTCCACAGGCAGCGGGGTGGGCTGTTTTACGCTTGCGTCACTCATGTCTTTGAATGTTCCCCGTCACTAGACTGGGGCTTCATTCTTCCCAGGCAGGGAGGTCTCAGGTGGCTCAGTGGTAAAGAATCCACCTGCCAGTGCAGCAGTTGCAGGAGATGCCAGTTCGATCCCTGAGTGGGGAAGAGCGCCGGGAGAAGGGAATGGCCACCCGCTCCAGTATTCCTGCCGGGAGAAACCCATGGACAGAGGAACCTGGCGGGGGACAGTCCACAGGGGCATAGGTCAGATGCGACCGAGCACACACGCCCGCGTGCTGTCATTAGATTATCTACTTTAGGAAAAAAGGCATATAGACATCCTCCTGTCACTCCCCACAATGCCTTATTTGATGTTTTATATAGAGAAATGCATAAACAGTGTTCTTCAGAAACCAACTGCAAAGAAATTTTAAAGTCTCTGAATGAAACGGATGGAGAAGATATTTTAATGAAATCACAGAGGATGAGAAAGAGGAGGATCAGTTATTAGCTACCACGCTCTGGATATCCCTAAGGCGGTCCTACATCCTAAACCCATGCAGCTATAAAAACACTCTCGGGAGGACTTCCCTGATGGTCCAGTGGTTAAAAATCCCCCTTGCAATGCAAGAGACGTGGGTTCGCTCCCTGGTTGGGGAACTAAGATCCCATATGCCATGGAGCAACTAAGCCTGAGGTCCACAGCTAGAGTCCATGCGCTGCGACAAAAGATCCTGTACGATGCAACGAAGGTCCCATGTGCCACAAATAAGACCCGACACAGCCAGATAAATAAATAAATACTTGAAGAAAACACTATCATAAGCCCTCAAGCAGGTTATTTTGGAGAATCACAAGCCAATGTCCTAGAAGTGCAAAACTCCAAACCTCAAAGTTAAGATCAAAGGAACTAGCCAAAAAAATATTATTAATTTGGCTCACATTATTCAGTGCTTCCCAGGAGATTCCTAAACTAAGAACTATGATCTCTAACATGGGGTCTAAAACTGACACTGTCAACTTCTTTTTAAACCATAAGAAGGAAGTCTTGTCAACAAACAATTCCCAGAGACTATTCGACAGTTGTAAAAATTAAGCCACTGCGATATCTTTTTAAGTGGCCAGGACAAACAAATCTAACTGGTTCACCTCCCTTCAAGACAAGAATCTAGAAATAACCTCCTTATTTATAGAGAATCCCAACTCCCTTACTTGGATATCAGCAAGATTTTTTGAAGGGGAAGATGCCCTGTTATTTAACCAAGGCCTGATTGTAAATTCAGTGCCTATCAAGTTCAGGCAATAATCTTCCTTCCTGCTCAAGCTAAGTTTCACCACATCATAACAGTCATCTTTAATCCTAAAAACAAATACGGAGAAAGCAAGTAATTCACCCCATCTCACACACACACACACATAGTTCCTACAAGGTAAACTCTCACAAGGGGATGTATACACATAAACAGTCACAGCTTCTCTTATTTTTCTTTCATGCCACCTGGTCTCCAGGATCAGAGTGTTTTCTTAAGCTTCATTGTTCCCAAGAAGGGCGGTCTCAGGTTTCCAATTCTTTGGCCAGTGAGTTGAAAATCTAATCCGGGAGAGATATACTAGGAAGCCTGATTGTAGATGCATAGCGAAACTGCCTTCTGCTATTTTGTACTCCATATGTCCGACCACCGTATCTTTCAATCGATTCAAAACTTAGAGCAGAAGAGAAAGGGTGTGATTAACTATCACCCTTCAAACGTTAAAAGTCAACAGCTTCTATAGAAACATACAATTCTTATAAATGTGCTCCTAAATAATTTAACACATCTTTTAGATAACATGTACTTTTCCATAAGAAACAGGAAAATGTATTTTTATTTTGAGAATGACATGATCCTGCACCCTCAGACATGGACTCAAGAATGACTCTATGTAGGCATATTTGGGTACATTAAAAGCATCCCAATAATTTACTCACACATTCATAATGTTCCCTTTTTACTTTAACCCATAACTAAACCTGTGTTCTACTGTTATATCTTTCTCTAGCCAGAATTTTCTGGTTTAACTAGCTTTTTCCTCAATCTCTTCAATAAATAATAGAATACATTAAACCACAGTTTTTGAAGGAATTTCTATAGGGAGATAAAGTATGTAAAGACAGAGCAAGGAGATTTCTGGACAAATAACATGATCCTGAAGTGGATTTTTACAATAGATTTTTAGCTCATTTCTAAACGGTTTATTTTAAATATCAGGAAGGCTTTTGACATCAACTGCACATCTACCAATTCGGGATTAGATTTAAGTCCCTTGTTCTTAGATTCAAAAATACAGTATTGTTAATTTAAGGGAATTTGCATCTTCTATACACTAGACAGATCACAAAGATGATATACAACATGATAATTTGAAAATACGTAGAAGGAACTTGCAGGTTTGGCTATGGGGTTATCAGACTCAATTTCTCAACGTAAACAACTATAAAACTGACAAAATATTTGAAGCAAGTACTGAACAACAGACAGGATAGATGTGATCCTTAGAGAAGAGAAACACGTGAAAGCCACTTTAGTCTTGCTTTCTGCCTGGAGGCACTTCTCAGATCACGAAAAGCGAAGAGGAGTCAAGAAGAGGACAGAAGTCTCACAGTGTGGATCTAACAGAGGTCAGAGTTTGGGTCTGCTGAGGCTGCTGGAATTTGAGGCAGAGAGCTGGACAGTGGAGAACAAGCAGTTGTATAGGGAAGAAACTCCAAAAATATGCATAGAAGTCTTGGCTGAAATTAATATGCACCAACACAGTGTGGCTCCAGGAAGGCTAGCAAATTATAACTACTGAGGGCCATGAGATGAAAAGTGTACCTACTGAGCATAGAGAGCTCGGAGACATTGGAGTTCCAACCAGACAGAGACCACGGGGAACACCTAGCCTATACGGATGAGGTCCCAGAAATGCTCTGCCTCAGGTGCTGGTTGCTCTATATTGGGAAACAGTGCTCAGATGTTCATATTTCTGCATGGGCAAAGAAAACGGGCACGTGGGCTCAAAGTGATGGCATAGACAGAGACCTCTCGGGTGACACAGAATTTTATCTCCTACAACTGTGTGTTTACATTCCAAAGGTCATTTGACCAAGAGGCCTCCCCATCTCTGTCTGTCTCTTGTATGTTTGTGTGTGTGGGCATGTAACTGTCTGTCTGTCTCTCACTCCTTCTCTGGAGTGGAAGAGGTGAAGCTATACAAGCAGCTCCTACATAAGCTCCCAAACTAAAAATGTTGTATTCCACTCAAAAGCTAGAAACCCTCCACCCTATACATGTGGGAGACAACTGCTTTCATCACATAAACCTGTGAGGAAAAATGGAGCACTGGAAACCAGTGCAAAGATACTCTGCAGATAAATTGGTTTGCTTTTGATGGAGAAATCTTGTGTTTACTGACAAGATAAAATAAATATAGATGCAAAGGTTATTACTTTACTTGTAGAATAAGATTACTTTAGACCTGCCCCAAAAAAGCCTAAAAATAAACCTGAACACAACTTGAGTCTCCTGTATGTTAGTTCAGTCAGTCAGCTCAGTCGCTCAGTCATGTCCGACTCTTTGCGACCCCATGAATTGCAGCATACCAGGCCTCCCTGTCCATCACCAACTCCCGGAGTTCACTCAGACTCATGCCCATCGAGTCAGCCATCTGATCCTCTGTCGTCCCCTTCTCCTCCTGCCCCCAATCCCTCCCAGCATCAGGGTCTTTTCCAATGAGCCAACTCTTCACATGAGGTGGCCAAAGTACTGGAGTTTCAGCTTCAGCATCATTCCCTCCAAAGAAATCCCAGGGCTGATCTCCTTCAGAATGGACTGGTTGGATCTCCTTGCAGTTCAAGGGACTCTCAAGAGTCTTCTCCAACACCACAGTTCAAAAGCATCAATTCTTCGGTGCTCAGCTTTCTTCACAGTCCAACTCTCACATCCATACATGACCAAAGGAAAAACCATAGCCTTGACTAGACGGACTTTTGCTGGCAAAGTAATGTTTCTGCTTTTCAATATGCTACCCAGGTTGGTCATAACTTTTCTTCCAAGGAGTAAGCGTCTTTTAATTTCATGGCTGCAGTCACCATCTGTAGTGATTCTGGAGCCCAAAAAAATAAAGTCTAACACTGTTTTCCACTGTTTCCCCATCTATTTCCCATGAAGTGATGGGTACTTCACGCTTACTAAGGACAAGCCATGTGCCAGGTACTGTCCTAAGCCCCACCTAATCTTTGTTTAATCTCTTGTACCACAGTACTATAACTACCCCCATCTTATAGATGAGTAAAGCAAGGAACAGAGAGGTTAACTAATTTTCCCAAGATCACACAGCTGGGAAATAGTGGAGTCAGAATTTACATCCAGTCTTCTCTGAGGTCCATGTTCTTCATCACTAAAACATACTGTCTTTAAATCAAGCAATCATATGAAACAGAAGCCATAATAAATCCCACATGTTAAGTACTGGTTCCCTTACCAAGAACTAGGCAAGTATTGACTGGCTGTTAATGATTTAAAGGAGCCAATCTTCTTAAAGGGTCAAGGTTTCTTGGTAAATTTTTAATAGTACAGTATGGAACAGGCTTAACTGATCTTACTCAAACACTTCGATTGGGTGTTGTGAGGTATTTTTGAAAATTTTCAAAACACCTTTTTTGAAGATTGGTTGCATGGCATCACCAAGGCGATGGACATGAGTTTAAGTAGGCTCCGGGAGTTGGTGATAGATAGGNAGCCATGTGCCAGGTACTGTCCTAAGCCCCACCTAATCTTTGTTTAATCTCTTGTACCACAGTACTATAACTACCCCCATCTTATAGATGAGTAAAGCAAGGAACAGAGAGGTTAACTAATTTTCCCAAGATCACACAGCTGGGAAATAGTGGAGTCAGAATTTACATCCAGTCTTCTCTGAGGTCCATGTTCTTCATCACTAAAACATACTGTCTTTAAATCAAGCAATCATATGAAACAGAAGCCATAATAAATCCCACATGTTAAGTACTGGTTCCCTTACCAAGAAATAGGCAAGTATTGACTGGCTGTTAATGATTTAAAGGAGCCAATCTTCTTAAAGGGTCAAGGTTTCTTGGTAAATTTTTAATAGTACAGTATGGAACAGGCTTAACTGATCTTACTCAAATACTTCGATTGGGTGTTGTGAGGTATTTTTGAAAATTTTCAAAACACCTTTTTTGAAGATTGGTTGCATGGCATCACCAAGGCGATGGACATGAGTTTAAGTAGGCTCCGGGAGTTGGTGATAGATAGGGAAGCCTGGTGTGCTGCAGTCCACAGGGTCGCAAAGAGTCGGACACGACTGAGCGACTGAACTAAACTGAATATAGCTTTTAATACTATTTCAGGAGGAACATGAGAAGTACTTTTCAGAATAGTTATTCTGCCTAGTCCTATACAGTCGGGGCATTGTGCAAAGAAGGAAGTAGTCTGGTATACCACAAAAGGAGATGTTAATCCAGGCATAGGCCTAAGACTGATAACATCCATATATCCCTCTGCCCCTCAAGTTTCTTCTAGCACTTTTCCTTGCTGGGTTATTCTGCTTTTCAATGGCTTCCCAGTGGCCCCAGTTAAGTTGCTGACTGACCTCACCTCTCAGGGGCTTCTCAAGTGGCACAGTGGTAAAGAATCCACCTGCAATGCAGGAGACTTGCAGGAGATGTGGGTTCGATTTCTGGGTCAGTAAGATCCCCTAGAGGAGTGCATGGCAACCCACTCCAGTATTCTTGCCTGGAGAATCCCATGGACAGAGGATCCTGGGGAACTACAGTCCATGGAGTCCAAAGAGTCAGACATGGATGAGCACACACACACTCACCTCTGAACCGTTACATTCTACTTTGCACTTTCACTAGGTAGATCTCAGGAGGCTATTTAAACACTAATTTCTTCTCCTCTGAAGAAGGCCCCCTCTGAGACCAGAGAAGAGTCATTTTGGGTGTGAATGAAAGAAATTATCAAGGGAATGTGGAAATCTGAGCCTTCTCTTCCCTGCCTGAGGCTGTCCTTGCTGCTCCAGTGAATGTTTTGTTTGGTCCTACCTAGGTTTCCCTTCTTGTCCTGGTATTTCCTCCTGCCCATCTGCTTTTAGGGTGTTTAGGGCGAGGCTATAAAATTAAGTTCTTTATGCCAAGTTGTCTCCCTTCTTCCCTACTCCCCATTCCACCATCCCAGCCAAAGCAATTCCCCTACACAAACTAAAAAGACCTTGATTTAAAATTTCACGTGGCGAAACTTGCTGCTAAAGCTTCTAAACCAGATGAGGAAGACTATGGGTCCCTTTAGAAAGTTACTGAATTTCTCAAATGATATATAAATCAGTTTGTAAATCAAAGTCACACCCACCACCCATTATCACCTCTCCCTCCTGGGGCTTCCTCATTTGATTAGATTCATCACAGGATGAGTCAGGACACCATCTCTACCATCTAGCTCCCACTGAATGCTTGCCAATGATTCACTGCTCAGGAAAAGCCATGGTTCTCTGGGATTTAAAGGAGACATTTTGAGTCCCTGAGCTTTTGCATCAACTAATTTTGCATTAACTAATGCAAAGAATTTGAGGAAGGAAACCCTGTTCCTTGGCTCATTAATTCGATACCCTAGACCCTTGTGGGGTCCCAAAGAGTCAGACACCACTGAGCGACTGAGCACACCCACAGACCCATGTGGCGGAGTGAGACCAAAGCTTGGAACTCTGGGAAGCTTCCCTGTCCTTCTTGAGCTAGAACAGCAATCACAGAGTTACCAGAGATGGCTCAGTAAGCCTGGGCAGAGCTGCTGTCCTTAATAAGGTGGAGGCTCCCAGACCTCCCAGGGTGCAGGAAGGAAGCATAGACCCAAAGTATTATATCCCCTCCGTTTCCTTTCTGTTCTTAAACTGGGCTCACCATTTCTTTGTGATATCCATCACTTCTCCTACCAGCTGTGAGGTCAGGAGGAAAAGCAATTAAGGGTATTATTAATCACGAAGTTCCCACTGAGAAGGGTCAAATTGCAGCAGGGCTTGACAAAAGCAGCAACAATTTTATAACCAGTGGAGTTATAAAAGCAGAAAGCTCAACATCTTAGAGCTATATTTGGGCTGCTTCTTCCTTAGCCCTGAGAATCTTTATTGAAGGTGAACATCCCAGAGGTGATTAAAAACTTGCCTTTCTTTGAATTTTGGAATTGTTTGAGCTCTAACAATATTTGAGTTTGGCAAGCCTGGATTCTCTTTTGGGAAGTTGCTGCAAAAATGAATTGGAAAATGTATCTGCACTTCTAACGGAAAAGAAGAGAAAAGATCTAATCGCCTTTTGTTAAAACATCTATACTAGAACGTCTTTACTGAAATCCATAGAAAATCAGGAATATGTTTTACAGAATTCGTTTTGTACATGCATTAAAATATCTATTGAAATTCTAAGCATTTCATTCAAAAGTTCTATTCAAAAGTTCTGAAATGGGCAGGGTTTGTTTCAGCATCTACAACCCTTTACCCCACCAGCACTCATGTAAAGGACTGCTGGTTATCGGCCCTGGGTGATCTGACTGCTCTTCTAGCTGCTCTTTTCTCTGTGTGATTCCTACATATTCATTTACTCACTCAGTCAGTCAAAAAATATCTACTGAGCATCTATTATGGGTCAGGGATACAGTAGAAAATAAAACAGACATTCTCCTCCTTTGTGAAGCTTATAATCTAGCAGGGATGATAAATATTGATTAAACAGAATTATTAGACATAAATTATAGATATCACTACTGAAGAAGGAAATGGTAACCTCCAATATTCTTGCCTGAAAAATCCCATGGACATAGTAGAGTCTGGTGTACTACAGTCCACTGGGTCGCAGGAGTCGAACACGACTTAGCAACTAAACCACCACAGATATCATACTGAATTTCCAAACTAAAATGAAGTCACTTATGCCAGGAGCAAAATGGAGATGATCAATGCAGAAAACTTAATCTTACAGGAACTTACAACTCTTCTCAGAAAACTTACAGGAATTTACATCTTTTCTCAGAAAACAGCAGAGGACGTCAGTGAGTCCCCAAACGCCAATTCTGTTCATGCTGTCTCTGGACTTCCTTGTCACCTGACTTACCTACTCTGAGCAAATAAGAAAAAAAGACCACTAGGCAACCAATCAGTGGAAAAGGTCCACCAACTTTCATATTTATTCACACAAAAACCCCTCAGCCTATGAGCAGCCAAGACCTCATTGCTCTCACAGCCGTTGCCTGCATTTCAGGTCAAAAGTCTTGCAATAAACTCATCCTTCTGTTTATTTCATTCCATGTACAGAGTTTTGTTTTACACAAGATCATTTTATCAATAAAGCTATGCATACATGCATGCTAAGTTCCTTTAGTCATGTCCAACTCTTTGAAATGCCATGGTCTGTAGCCCGCCAGGCTCCTCTGTCCATGGGATTCTCCAGGCAAGAATACTTGAGTAGGTTGCCATACCCTCCTCCAGGGGATCTTCCTGACCCAGGGATTGAACTGGAGTCTCTTATGTCTCCTGCACTGGCAGGCAGATTCTTTACCACTAGTGCCACCTAGGAAGCTCCAAATCCATGGGTATCTCCTCTAAAAGATAATTTTACATTTTCTTACCTGTGCTAATTATATTAAGGGAGTAATTTTTCTCGAGCCCTCAGGATCTCCATTGCTTTTACCTCAAAATAATCTATATGCCAAAGTGACACATCTTTGGGAGGCCAGTTCTGTTGGGAGGGTCTAAATTTTACATTATGTGAATTTTATCACAATTTTTTAAAGCTAAGATGAAAAAGTTTATCACTTTTGATTATTTAAAATTCTTAGTAACACTTAGAAATCAAATAGAGCTTTCTTAACTTGGTAGAGGTTATACCAAAACTCTAGAGCAAGTATATACTAGTGGGACAAAAGTACACATATTCCTGTTTAGGTAAGGAATAAAAACAGAGTTCCAATATGGTTTGGCATAGTTTTAGAGGTTATAGTTAACTCTAAAACTAAAGAAAAAGAAATAGCTGGTATAAGGATAGGCTGAGAAGAAATAAAAATATTATTTACAGATGATATGATCATCAGACTAGAAAATATAAATATATTAAAAACAGACAGTGAGTGTTTCAGAATTGGCGAGTAGGGAGCAAAATTAACAAATACAAAATCATCAATAAAAATCAGCAGTATTTCTCACACCAGCAATAGTTAAGTAGAAAACGTAATAAAAAAATAAGCAGAGCAACAAAATTATAAAATATCTGGCATTTCCTTTAATAGGGATATTAAAAAAACACTGTGGAGAATACCTTAAAACTCCAGTAAAGAAAATAGAAGATTCACCACATAAATGGAAAGTCACTTCACTACCTTTGAAAATGACAACTTAATATTATAAAGATATCATTAATAGCAAAGTGAATATACAAATAGGACTGATACTGAAGCTGAAGCTCCAACACTTTGGCCACCTGATGTGAAGAGCCAACTCATTGGAAAAGACCCTAATACCAGGAAAGATTGAGGGCAGGAGGAGAAGGGCCCAACAGAGGATGAGATGGTTGGATGGCATCACCAACTCAATGGATACGAGTTTGAGCAGTCTCTGAGAGATAGCGAAGGACATGGAAGCCTGGTGTGCTGTAGACCGTGGGGCCGCAGAGAGTTGGACATGACTTAGTGACTGAACAACAGCAGCAACAGTGAAATCCCAGTGAAAATTCCCGTTGGAAATTTTTAAGAACTTAAACTTATTCCAAGTTTATATGTATATTCAAAAGTCCAAAATTGCTAAGTCAGCCTAAAATCAGAGGGATACATAGGGGAGGTTACGAAACAGAAAGACATACTACGTAGCCAAAGTAATAAATATGTGCTAGTTCTGGTACAAGAAAAACATAAAATCAGTGGAATGGAATAGGAAACTCAGTCAGGAATCCGACATACAATAAAAGTAGTATCAGAAATCACTGAGAAAGGACATGTTACTTAGTTCCTCATTTAAGAAAATAGCTGATTATGTGGAGAAATTAGGAGATTTTCTACCTAATAACCTAATTCAAAGATAGACTCCAGATGGATTACAGACTTAAATATGAAAGATAAAATACAAAGTGAATAGAAGAAAATATCTTTGTGATCTAGTAAAATAAATGATATCTTTATTACCTCAAAATTAATTATTATTTTTCAACAGAGGACAACATGGATAAAGTTGATAAATTAAAAATAGGATATTTTCAGTTTCTTAAGCTGACAAGTGATTAATATACAGAATATATAATAACTCCTGCAAATGAATAAGATAAAGGAAATCAGCTCAACAGGCCAAATGGCCAGAGAATATGAACAAGCAGTTTATAAAAGAAAAAAACTGAAAAGGCTAACATGCATGGAAGAGATTTCCAATTCACTGAAAATCAGAGAAATGAAAAATACAACAATGGATTCTTACCATTGTAGATTAGTAACAAGTCGGAAACTGAATAAGGCAAAATGTTTGTAGGAATACGCACTTCTAATAAGATCGCAGACTATTGCTATTCTAGAGAGCAATCTGGAATCACTTAGCCAAATAAAATAAACACATACCTAGAATCCAGAAATTCTCAGAGGATAATAAAAATACTGGGAGAAATAGTTACTATATATATAAAATATAGGGCTTCCCTGGTGACTCGGTGGTAAAGAATCCACCTGTCATGCAGGAGACACGGGTTCAATCCCTGGGTCAGAAATATCCCATGGAGAAGGAAATGGCAACCCACTCCAGTATTCTTGCCTGGGAAATCTCACAGACAGAGGAGTCTGGCAGCTTACAGTCCATGGAGTCGCCAAAGAGTCAGACGACTGCAGCACACAGCCTTCCCCGGCCTTCACTGTCTCCTGGAATTTGCGCAAACTCAAGTCCACTGAATTGGTGATGTCATCCAACCACCTCTTCCTCTGCTGTCTCCTTCTCCTCATACAAAATATATAAACATATTTACATTAATAAATATTAATATCAATATTGATTAATATTAGTATTATATAAATATATTTATCCAACAAAGAACTAATATATAAATATATTAAAAATCTTTTAATAACAAAACTGTTACAAAAAAGAAAGGATTTAAACACTTCACAAAGAAATACATACAAATGGCCAATAAGCAATGAAAATATTCTCAATCTCTTTAGTTATTAGGGAAATGCAAATCAAAACTACAATAGATTACCATTTCATATCCACTAGAATGGCTAAAATTTCAATGACAGTGGAAAATATTAACAAGAATATGAACATTGGAAGAACATGTATTTCTGGTAAAATTGTAAAATGATACAAACATTTTAGAAAATTATTTGTCAGCTTCTTATAGAGTTAAACATACACCTATTCTAAACTTAGTAATTTCACTCCAAGGTATACATGCAAAAGATTTGAAAATACATCTGCAAAAAAAACTAGTACAAGAATGTTTATAGCAATGTTATTCATAACAGGTAATACATTGGAAACAATACAAATGCCCATCAGCAGAAAAGTAGACTCTTGTGCCTCCTCTATTTCCCTAAGGATTGAGGCGTATCAGAGAAAAGGGGAGATTGAAACTGAGGGACACTGTAGGGACCTCCTGGGTACAAAAGCCCCTCTATGTCTCCTGTTTCTTGTTTGTAGAAAAAGGCTTTGGTCTCCCAGGCCTTCCCTGAGTTCCAAAGAGCAGACTCAAGCAGTTACTAATTAGGGAAGTGAGGGAGTGCAGAAGCAAAGGAAAACAAGTCAAGAAACAATAGTTCAGCCTTAAGATAGAATCCTAGTTCATCCTTAAGGAATATACATAACATTCTGATGCATATTTTTGAGTTTTATGCAGAAACTAAGACCCCTGCCCAGGTAGAGGATGGTGATCACATGCTGACCACAAGCACATAGACCCCAGACTGGCTAGAACCAGAAGGCTAATGATTAAGATTCCCAAACATCACTCTGTTACCTCTCCACCAACCAATCAGAAGAAAATCATACCTCTTGCAGCCCTCCCCCTTAAATGTTGCCTTTAAAACCCCTTCCCCGAAAACCATCACCACAACCTGGTGTCCGCAGATCGGCTTTGCTGCAAGTCGAGGAACAGACCATAGTTCAGTTGCATAACACAACTGATACACATAGCAACCGAATGAGTCCCAATAACATGTTGAGCAAAAGAAGTCAGATACAGTGAACTAAGTACTGCATGATTCCATATGTATGATGTTCAAACACAGGCAAAGCAATCAATGGTGATGGAAAACACAACACTGTACATGTAAAACTGTACCCTGTACGGTACAAGGTCCATAAGGTAGAAAGAAAAGGATACACCAAGAATACCAGGCCCATTTTGCAGAACACCAGGGAAACCCACAGCTATAGAAGCAACTTGCTAACAGCACCCTGACTAAGCATAACACAAATGAGACTAGGGCACTTTAAGGGACTAGGATGTCTGCTAGTGAACCTAAGACTTCATAAACTGAAAATGCACTATGTGTTACAGAAGGAATCCCCTCCCCTGACCCCAAATTTGCACATGTGACCTATGAAGAGGCATGAAGAGCAGTCATGCCTGCCTGTGCAGAGCACTTTTCAAACTTACATGGAAATTTACACTTTTCCACCAGTCGTTCTCAAAGCCCCCTCCTCATCTTGCTCCCCTCTTCCAAGATTATTAATATCCTGCTCAGTAGCCAATCAATGAGGGAGACAGATCTGAGCATCGCCTCCTGTCTCCTTGTTTGGCCACCCAGAAATAAAGTCTTTTCTTCCTGCAGAAGGCTATTGCCTCAGTATTTGATCTTTCCACTGTGAGGCAAGCAACCCGACCACTTGCTTGGTCACATGTGGGTTGAGAGTTGACTTGCTGGGAGCATAAAGGAACTTTCCGGGGTGATGCAGATATTTTTTATTCTGACTGAGATGATAGTTATATAGTATAAGTATTTGTCAAAACAATGAATTATGCACTTAAAATCTGTACATTTCACTTTCTGTAAAAAAAAAAAATCATCTCCATAAAAAACATTGGGATGATATTACCAACAGAAGGAAGAAGAGATATGAACAAGTTAAAAGTATACACATTCACCTTGGCGGGGGGAGACGCAATGATGAGAAGAAACAAAGTAGACACACAAAAAATCACACATCTCACTGATGAAAGCAATGTTCCTTAGGAGATTAACAGAAATTAAATTCTCCTATTTTATTTGGCTTCATAAAACATTTTCTGATGCCTATAAGATGAATCTTGACCACAATTAATTTTTTTTGGAAACAAGTCTTCAGTGATTTTTCTTTTTTGTGCATGTAACTCACATTTTTCTTAAATATCCAGAACCAGAAATGAAACCTGAAAATTGCTTTATATTATTCTGGTTGTTGTTTATGAAGAATTAACATTATACTTTAAAATAAATTTTGAATTAAAATTCATCAGGCAGGCTTGTTAAAACCTCCTACAAGTATCTTGATATAACCGCAACATTGCCTTGAGAAAGCTACAATGTCCTCTATGTTTTATCTTAAGATCATCCTTTATTCAGGTAATTGCAAGAAAAATTCAGCAAGCATTAGGCAAAGTACTATGGTAAGGCTGTGAATTCCACAGTTCCTTTTAAATTGGCCTGTTTTGTAATTATTTTTGCATTCTGATATTTTGTCTTTTTCTATTCCCTCTTTATTAAATCCTGCATTTACCTTTCAAGAGCTCATTTCACATATGTTACATTCAGATTTGCCAATGCAATAAGACAAACAATATAAGGCTTTTCATCAAAGTCTCTCCCAATCCTGTGTTCAGTCACTGGTAAATCTAACAAATATTTCAGCTGAAATGATTCATGGTTAGTCTTGGACAAAGGAGTAAAACATTATTTTCCAGCATACAAACAGCTCCTATCTCATATCTCCTTTTAAAAAATGGTCTTCTTTTACTTTCTAGTATTAAAAAATGAATAGCATAAGGCTTCCCTGGTGACTCAGTGGTAAAGAATCCACCTGCCAGTGTAGGAGACACAGGTTCAATCCCTGATCCAGGAAGATCCCACATGCTGCAGAGCAACTAAGCCGGTGCACCACAACTGCTGAGCTTGTGCCCTAGAGCCCGGGAGCTGCAACTACTGAGCCCGCATGCCACAAGAGAAGCCACCGCAATAGCAACAAGAAGCTCCTGCTCCGCAACTAGAGAGCAGCCCCTCCTCTCCGCGACCAGAGAAAAGCCAGCACCGCAGCGAAGACCCAGCACAGCCAAAACCAACTGTTAAAAAATGAATAACATACATTTCCCACATGTCATAAAACTAGTGGCAAGTTTTTAACAGAAAAAGTTTGCATAAAGAATATGACTCATTAAAAATTCTCTGAATATAGCAAAACAGAAAAAAAACAGATATAAAAAACAAACTAGTGGTTACTGGTTGGGGGAGGGGCAAAATAGGGCTGGGGAGTAAGAGATACAAACCATTATGTATAAAATAAATGAGCTACAAGGATATATTGTACAGCACAGGGAATATAGCCAATAATTTATAATAACTTTAAATGGAGTATAATCTATAAAAATCTTGAATCACTATGTTGGACACTTCAAACTAATACAATATTGTAAATCAACTATACTTCAAAAAAAATGCTTTCCAAAAGTTGGAAATTTTCTGCAAATCTCTATTGTGTTGGAGAGGAAATTTAAAAAAAAAACATTGCTTTCCAGTTTGGGTCAAAGGCATACGAACTGTAGGAGGACAGGGGCAGTATCTTTTCAGTTCAGCATTGGTACTCCTGTTTGGCATCATGTCTAGCACATAGTAGGTGCCTACTAATTTATGTGTTGAATGAATGAAAGGAACAGTTGCTCTTAACCAAATGAAGTATTATGAAACGTTGGGGTGCCATCATTTATTACAAGATACGTCCAAAGCAATTAGTCCTGATAATAAAGAAATCTCTCTTCTGGTAGCAGTTTCCCTGATAGCTCAGTTGGTAAAAGAATCCACCTGCAGTACAGGAGACCCCGGTTTGATTCCTGGGTCAGAAAGATCTGCTGGAAAAGGGATAGGTTACCCACTCCAATCTACCCACTTCAATATTCCTGGACTTCCCTTGTGGCTCAGCTGGTAAAGAATCTGCCTGCAATGCAGGAGACCTGGGTTTGATCCTTGGGTTAGGAAGATCCCCTGGAGAAGGGAAAGGCTACCCACTCCTGTATTCTGGCCTGGAGAATTCCATGGACTCTATTAGTCCAAGGGATCTCAGAGAGTCAGACATGACTGAGTGACTCACTTCTTCTGAAAACCAAATTGTTTTAATACTTTATCTTGATATACTTTTAGATTTATAGAAGAGTTACAAAGATAGTACATAGAGTTCCTGCATACCCTCACTCACTCAGTTTCCCCTAATATTAATATCCTGCATAATCAAGTTGTATTTACAAAATGAAGAAATTAATATTGGTATGATGCTATTAACTAAATTATAGACTTTATTTGGATTTCATGGATTTTTCCACTAATTTTCTTCTCTGTTGTTTTTTTTTTTTTTCCCTCCAGGATCCAATCCAGGATACCATCTTGCCTAGTCCTGACTATTTGGAAGGTAGTGTCTGTCAGGTTTCTTCACAGTAACATTACTGTTTTCCCTTTCCATACCCTGTTTCTTAAAAGCAATATGCTAAATCAAACTCACAATCACAAGGAGAAGAACTAAGCTCCACCTCCTGGCAGAATTTGTGAATATATGTTAAGAACATTAATGCAATTAATACATGTAATTAAATATATTTGGGAAAATACTTGCAAGCTATGCAAATATCCTGTTTTTCCTTAAAGTTTCACCCACTAATTTTAACATTCATCAGTGGATCTTGCCTGTAACAACTACCATTGTGGTGCAAAGAACACTTTTCTCAAGTGTTTATAAATGTTATAGCTAATTGAAAATTAGTCCTATAATGTCACTTTCACTCTAATAGACACTGTTGGTTGCCTGTCCCTTCCTGCCTGCTAACAGAACTCTAGCTTCAGAGCCTCTCTGTCATTTCCCTTGCAACAAACATTTTGTTTAGAAACTGACCCATGACAGAATTTAGGACAAGGAGACATAATAAGTCTTGTCAGGAAGTTTCCAGCAGATTCTCCTTCACTCTCAAAGAGACACAAGAAAGGGATGCCCTGTCTTTTCTTATACTGTAGGCATAGCTATGTGAAAATATAGAGCGTGGAGCTGCTACAGTCATCTTGTGGCCATGAGGAGATAAACCTGAAAATGAAAGTAAACACACTGAAGATGGCGGAGTGGAACGGTGAAAAGCCTGGTCTTGATGTTTTTGACTTGTTGAACTAATCAATTCTGGATCCACTCCAACCCTGGATTTAGTTTTGTGAAAGAATAAATCCCCCTATTATGCAAGCAATGTTGAGTGTTACTTGAAGCTGAAAGCAGCCTGATGCACTTCTTTTCAAGAGGTCTTCTTGAGAAGTGGAGAAACAATTACAGCTGTAGATTTACAGCTCCCAGTTAGAAATTGTACACAACCCTGGACAACATGCACATGGGTGTGTGCCCTGCATGTAAACCTCACTAGGGCAGGTGTAAAAGTGGCTGTGTGAAAACATACCTGGTCAGACTGATAACTTCTAAGAATCAGCCTCAGTCCTAAAGATAGGTTCAAAATCATTCTAGGAAATTTGGCCAAGTAGAAACTTTTATTACCTTCTGTTTCTCATTCTTTTGGCTCTCAGTATTTTTTCTTTCAAAATATTCAAAATTCAAAAAAACTAGTACATAAAGTTAAAATAGAACTAAGATTATTTTAACAGGAAGTCAGTAGTTAAAACAACAAGATGTAATATGTGACCATCCTTTTCTTACTTATCCATGTATTTAACAACTGCTATGAATCTGTTATTATAAGGTACACTGAATTCCTCAGTTCAGTTCAGTTCAGTCGCTCAGTCATGTCCAACTCTTTGCGACCCCATGAATCGCAGCATGCCAGGCCTCCCTATCCATCACCATCTCCCGGAGTTCACTCAGACTCACGTCCATCGAGTCCGTGATGCCATCCAGCCATCTCATCCTCGGTCATCCCCTTCTCCTCCTGCCCCCAATCCCTCCCAGCATCAGAGTCTTTTCCAATGGGTCAACTCTTCGCATGAGGTGGCCAAAGTACTGGAGTTTCAGCTTTAGCATCATTCCTTCCAAAGAAATCCCAGGGTTGATTTCCTTCAGAACGGACTGGTTGGATCTCCTTGCAGTCCAAGGGACTCTCAAGAGTCTTCTCCAACACCACAGTTCAAAAGCATCGATTCTTCGGCGCTCAGCTTTCTTCACAGTCCAACTTTCACATCCATACATGACCACAGGAAAAACCATAGCCTTGACTAGG
>SJYX01009059.1:0-15642 GCA_006410675.1 Oreotragus oreotragus
AGCAAGCTCTGGGAGTTAGTGATGGACAGGGAAGCCTGCCATGCTGCAGTCCATGGGGTCACAAAGAGTTGGACATGACTGAATGACTGAACTGAACTGAGATATATAGAAAATCTTGAAGGAATACTTTGAGTTGCTTTCATTTCTGTACTGTTTTTGATCATTGGGCAACTACTGAAAAATAAAATATAGTTACATTAGGAGCTTTCAATTTATAAAAGAAGATTATAGATAAGATTAAACTAGAGACACAACATTTTGTACATGTTAAATGTTAACTTATTAATGCCAGAATAACAGTTAATTTTAAAATTAGGTGTATGCCTGCATTTCAACTTATGTCATCCTTATCCTTAGTTTCCCCATGTGTATAAAAGAAAGAGAAAATTAGGAAAGAAAAAAAAAGACAAGAAAGAAGGAAGTAAGGAAAAGAGAAAGAGAAGGAAGAAAGAAAGCCAGCGAAGGAAGAAGTGAAAGAGAGAAAAGCAAAATAAATAGCTATTAAACACACAAAGACTACCTGAAAAATAACTTTAAAAATTCATAGTTTTGCATTTTACCAAGATGAATTTTCCAATCATTTGCTTTTGTAGTCTCACTGGATCCTTTTGATGTGTGCTCATTTTCTCAAATTTGAGATATCAGCATTTCATTTTATCTTAGCTATAAAATAAAGCAGTCTTTGTTATTTAAGCTTTTGTTAGCTATCCCATTTGCCTGCTCTTAACATAGTGAAATGAGAAAGAACAATGGCAGCTTTTCCTGGAATACTCTTTCCACATTCCTTGTTCAGGGTAGAGAAGTGAAAAAATACCTTCTCACATGGAAAACAAATACAAAGAAGCAAGACCCTCTATGCAATGTTGGTAGTATACTTTCCTCACTCATGCATGAACATTGTTTGGTAGAAATGGTATAACAGCAATAAACTTTAGAACACAATTGGAAATATTGATCAGAATGACCAAGGTATTTATCAGTATTTCCAGAAGTCTTACATAAGAGGTCTGTCCTATAGATTTATCTGAAATTTTATCACAAGATATAAAATAAATAACATGTACATTAATGACATTGCAACATTTTTGTAATAGGAATGTATTAGAATTAAAACAAGAGCCCATTAATGGTGGAGGGATACATTAAGTTAACTATGATTTTATCTTTGCAATGAAATAAAATGTAAGGAAGACAAAAAGATGACCTATGTAATGGAAGAAAATATTTGCAAATGATACTACAGATAAGGGGGTAATATCCAAAATAAATAAACAGTTCATATAACTCAATATCTAAAACACCCAAACAATTCAATTAATAAATGGGAGAATGCCTAAATAGACATTTTTTCCAAAGCAGACACACATGTGACATATGGCTAACAGGTTAATGAAGAGATGTTCAGTACCATTAATCATCAGAGAAATGCAAATTGAATCCATATTAAGATACCACCTTACACCTGTCAAAATGGCTATCATCAAAAAGTCTACAAATAACAAATGTTGGTGAGGATGTAACAAAAAGAAGCCTTGATACACTGTTGTTGGGAATGTGAGTTGGTGAAGCTATTCTGTAAAACAATATGGAAGTTCCTCAAAAAACTAAAAAAGAAAAAAAAAATNCCTATTGAGAGTTAAATAGAAAGTATATGCATGCAGCTTTATTATTTTGAATCAAATCAAGACCCTACACCTTAATATATTTTAGATTCACAGAAGTGAATAGGAATTATTCTTCACTTAAAAGCATGCATTATTGAATTTCAGAACCTAGGTTCCAAAATCAAGTAGAGATGTTGCATGACTGCTTTAGCAAAAGATACCAAGTTGTTCTTTTCCCGAGGATATTTATATGGAAACTGTCATGTTTGTCTTCATTTTTACTTAAACAAATAATGATATCAATCTTCTACATTAAAATTCTGAAAGAAATTTGGCTTTGAGGAAAAGAAACTGTTGCATATCGAATTTAAAGATAATCTAATTTTAAAACACAGACCTCAGAATTCTATAATTATATATGACTTTTAATATGCCTAAACACTTCAAATTTGCAACCATTACAGCAAAATCCATTGACACCACTTCTATTTGTTCCACCTCTTGGCTGCACTCCCACTCTTCCCATCTTCAGCAGAAAGCCAGTCAGCCAAGGGGAAGCCCTGCCCCAGCTGCCAACTGGTATATGCCTCATCACAGCCTGATGCTGATTCTTCTCTCTGAGGAACTGGAAGCACTCCTTCAAGGTGCTGGTAAGCTTCAGTGGAGAGGAGGTAATTGAACAGACTGTCCTTTAGAACTGGCCAGATTTCAGTGTCCATATTGAAAAACAGACTTCAAGAAGGTTTTTATTTTTTGTTTGTTTGTTTTATCCCCTTTACTCTTTAATGGTCTATTCTTTCAACTGAAAGTTGCCCTATCTGGGTTCCATGGGTCTTATTTTTATTCTAATTCAAGGTGTATAGCCTTAAGCACAATTGCCATCTGACTATGTTTGTAATCTGTATTGGGTAGTCATTCACTTCCCACAAGACATCAGGAGGATATTCTCTTGACAGTTCCCAGGTGGCCTAGTGAGACTCTCTTTACAGAATAGGATGTTGTCCAGTGCCAAGTGTTCCTCTGTCTCAGAAAAGGTCAGGCCACTCTGTATCAAAAGGGACAACAATTTAATTCAATTTCCATCTGCTTTTTTTGATTAAGTTCTCTGGTATGCATAAGAAGCAGAGGGAGTGATTTCAGCTTGTTTATGCTTGAGCAACATTGTGAAATGAAGGAAGCACTATAAGGGGAGTCAGAACATTTGTACAATGTTCTTTCATCTGTTTCTTGTTGGCTGATCATGCTCTCAAATTGGGCCTCAGTTGCCTCCTTGGTAAAGTGCAGTGATAATAATATTTACCCACCTAAAGCAAGGCTTGTATTAATATATGAGATTCTTTGCAAATCTAGGTTTTAGTCATTGGAGAAGGAAATGGCAACCCACTCCAGTATTCTTGCCTGGAGAATCCCAGGGATGGGGGAGCCTGGTAGGCTGCCGTCTATGGGGTCACACAGAGTCGGGCATGACTGAAGTGACTTAGCAGCAGCAGGTTTTAGTCACAGTAAAAATTAAACGAGCTCACCTGAAATTACTGGTTCCCAAAAGAGGCCCCTATGCTAATAACAGGTAGAACAAAGAAAATTCCAAGTAAAATGCTCACCACCCATAGTAGTGGTAGGAATCAATCTGTAATTCTTTACTTTTTATCCAGCCCTATGAAGGCAGTGAATGAAATACTGTACAAAATCAGCCTCTCTAACCTCATAGAGATTACTGAGAAATGAAGAGTGAAACACTAGGGGTTGTGATTGATTAGAATACCATGTGCTATGCCAAGCTCTTTATGTTTAAGGGTTCTCACCTGTGAACAAGTACTTGTTCTATCAACAGTATTAGAATAAATGGATGGTCTTAGCAAAACTTTCCTGCTGCCTCAGAATTGGCATCAAAAGCTTTATCTAATGGTATGGAGGCATGGAGATTTCTACTTGCATTCCAAGTTCAGAGAATTTCCAGATGCACTTTCCAAGTTAAGCAGTACAAAAGAGAAAGAGAGAATGTCAATTAATCAATTTTACAGGAAAAGGGATTCAAATCCTGGGAAAGGACTCTATTCCTGGAAGATCAACTGTTCCTTATTCCTTTCAAATATCTTTTCAGCCTTCATTTCCTTGGGGAGGTTGTAGGCTCTGGACTGCTTTTCTATACTAGACAGCAATGTTCAGAATTCTGTGATGCTAAGGCAATTCTGAAAGAGATGAGAATAACAGACCACCTAACCTGCCTCTTGAGAAATCTGTATGCAGGTCAGGAAGCAACAGTTAGAACTGGACATGGAACAACAGACTGGTTCCAAATAGGAAAAGGAGTACGTCAAGGCTGTATATTGTCTCCCTGCTTATTTAACTTCTATGCAGAGTACATCATGAGAAACGCTGGTCTGGAAGAAACACAAGCTGGAATCAAGATTGCCGGGAGAAATATCAATAACCTCAGATATGCTGATGACACCACCCTTATGGCAGAAAGTGAGGAGGAGCTAAAAAGCCTCTTGATGAAAGTGAAGGAGGAGAGCGAAAAAGTTGGCTTAAAGCTCAACATTCAGAAAACGAAGATCATGGCATCCGGTCCCATCACTTCATGGGAAATAGATGGGGAAACAGTGGAAACAGTGTCAGACTTTATTTTGTTGGGCTCCAAAATCACTGCAGATGGTGACTGCAGCCATGAAATTAGAAGACGCTTACTCCTTGGAAGAAAAGTTATGACCAACCTGGATAGTATATTCAAAAGCAGAGACATTACTTTGCCGACTAAGGTCCGCCTAGTCAAGGCTATGGTTTTTCCTGTGGTCATGTATGGATGTGAAAGTTGGACTGTGAAGAAAGCTGAGCGCCGAAGAATCGATGCTTTTGAACTGTGGTGTTGGAGAAGACTCTTGAGAGTCCCTTGGACTGCAAGGAGATCCAACCAGTCCATTCTGAAGGAGATCAACCCTGGGATTTCTTTGGAAGGAATGATGCTAAAGCTGAAACTCCAGTACTTTGGCCACCTCATGCGAAGAGTTGACTCATTGGAAAAGACTCTGATGCTGGGAGGGATTGGGGGCAGGAGGAGAAGGGAACGACCGAGGATGAGATGGCTGGATGGCATCACGGACTCGATGGACATGAGTCTGAGTGAACTCCGGGAAATGGTGATGGATAGGGAGGCCTGGCGTGCTGCGATTCATGGGGTCGCAAAGAGTCGGACACGACTGAACGACTGAACTGAACTGAACTGAAGGCAAGCTCACTTCTTAGCTATTGCTCTCTCACTTTCCCTAAGATATGTTACAGATAACTCCCAGAGTCCCCAAACCACCCTCAATAAACTAGTGCCACACCCACTACTCAGATTCAGGAACAAGCTTGGTGATGAAAAAGGTCATTAAGCAACTTGTGCTTCTATCTCCTGCCAATCTCTTTCAGGCACTAAAACAATTTTTAGATAAGTGAAAATAACTGATCTGACTGTACATGCTATCCCTCTCTGCACTTCAGCCCAGAAATAAAATGTCTTCTTCCTCTTTAGAGTTCAACTAGCTCTTTTTGTATATAGCACAATGACTGTCATTATTGCAGGCAGAATTCTAAACGTTCAGTCTACTCTCCAGGGAGATTACTCTGCACTATTCAAGTGGAGCCATGCTATCACATTAGCTCTTAGCAGCAGAAGAGAGAGGAACAGGGGTGAGCCAGAGAGATGAAGCAGAACAGAAGGGAGGAGAGTTTTGAAGCTTGAAACAGTCTAGACTCACTGCTGCTGGAAAGAGGTCATGTGGAAAGCACGGGGAAGAAAGTGGACTCTCTGAGAAAAGACCACTTGCTGACAGCCAGCAAGGAAATGGGGATCTCAGGTATACAGCTACATAGACCTGGACTCTGCCTAAAGAAGTCTGGAATTGGATTATAGTCAAAGCGTCCAGTAAAGAACAAGCCTTGCCAATATTTTGATTTTAGTCCTATAAGATCCATACAGATGGACCTACAGAAACTGTGAGATAATAAATCTGTGTTGTTTTAAACTGTTAAATTTTGGGTAATCTGTTGTGACAACAGTAGAAAACAAATATAGGCATTTCCTCCTCCTACTGTAAGGTACATTTGCCTTCCTGTCCCAGAGGGAAAACTACAGAAGGAATGTAGGAAGCTCAGATAGCGAAAGGAGCAAACAGATTGATGGGAGTCAAAATATTATTCATTTCATACTTTTAAACTTGATATTTGTATGATATTCTATAATTAGATTATCAAGGCTTTGCCATACCTTACACACAAGGTAATATCTAAAATATATGTGCGTGTATAAGAGAGAAATATTTGGATTAATAGTTCTTCGTATATTCATATTCATTTTTGAAGTGAATTGAACTTCATAATGTTAGAATAAGAAAAAGGAGTCCAAAATGGCGGTGACTGAAAGATAAAGAAGGGAAAAGTTTGCGAAAACAGAACAAAGGAAGATCCAAGGACCTGAGGAGTGAGGACCTCAGGTAAAACAAACAGCACTCCTGGCTAGCCCACTTTACATAGGGCAGGCCCCAGGGGGAGGAGACAAATGCACAAAAGGAGGAAATCTAGAAGGATTGAGGCCTCTTTCTATTCATCTTTTGGGTCCGTCCCACTCCTCGAGGGTGTGCTATTCTTTGTTTTTCCTAATAAAACTGACTCATCCATCGCTTCAAATTTTTGCTGCGGCAAAACAGAACTGAGAAAGTTACAATCTCCCCTGACATCTATAGTGCCATTTCTCAGGTTTCAACTGGCTGAAAAAATCTCGGCTTGGCCCCTGTGAGACAGAAGCCAAGCACAGCAGAAACCCAACTCGGTGAAAGCTTCCATGGCGGAAGCTGAACATGAAGACAACCCAGCGCAGGGAAAGTGACAAGAAGCCCACCATGCTGGAAATCAGGACAGCAAAAAACAAACTTGGCAGAAAGCTCACACAGCACAGTCTCAGATTCCAGAAGACCTTTGGTTAAGGTAGGAGATACTTGCTCATATGGCTGGAAGGACATATGGCTAACAAAATCTTAACTCCTTTACAATGTTTCATTTCTTGTTTCCTCAAACACTGTGCAAACAGGCAAGCGGCAGTGGGTGTCCCAGGGTGTCCCGAAGGCTCTACTATCTGCTGTGTCTTAGTAGCTATTGCCCAAGTGGGTGGGGGTTCTTCTGCCCTTAATCTTCTTTGTGCCAAGCATGAGGCCAATGAAAATTGTGGGCACAGGTCAGGCATTTAGCAGTTTTTCCAGCAGGATATGAGGGGGATTCCTTGGCATGTTTTTCCCACTGCTTTTTCCTTCCGTCCTTCAGCTCCTCTCTCCATCTATGCCACTGCTTACGAAGTACTGGGCAATTACCATCTTTCCATTTCTGAAAGTTATGTTTGAAACAATTTACCTAAGATTGGGATTCAAACCCATGTGCCAGGGACTCTTTGCTACACTTAGTCACTCAGTCATATCCAACTGGGAACTGAGCCTGGTCAAAATCCACAGTGCCTGGTTTTAAGACCTAACAAAGCTCAGGCTCTTGATGTCTCATTGCAAAAAATTCAGTGAGACACAGTGATAGGTAAGAGGTGGATTTGTTCAGATTTAGAGAGAGGCACACTCTAGATCCAACCAGTCCATTCTAAAGGAGATCGGTCTTGGGTGTTCTTTGGAAGGAATGATGCCAAAGCTGAAACTCCAGTACTTTGGCCACCTCATGTGAAGAGTTGACTCACTGGAAAAGACTCTGATGCTGGGAGGGATTGGGGGCAGGAGAAGAAGGGGATGACAGAGGATGAGACGGCTGGATGGCATCACTGACTCAATGGACGTGAGTTTGAGTGATCTCTGGGAGTTGGTGATGGACAGGGAGGCCTGGCGTGCTGCAATTCATTGGGTCGCAAAGAGTCATACACAACTGAGCAACTGAACTGAACTGACACTCCATAGGGTGTGGGCCATTGCACAGCAGCGGCCATGAAATGTGGTGCTAATGAGTGTGAGGATCATTCAAACAATATTTGACTTGTCATTTTGGACCCATTTGATTTTAATAGGTTTATGTTATGCCCTTGGGCTATGTCATTCTTTCAAAACTTGTGCCCTGCCCCCTTCCCTCCTGTTTCATACTCTTTTCCTGAGCCCCATCCAGGCCCACAAGGTTGCCTCTACAACCTTCTGGAGGGACAACCAGAAAATATCTGGCCCTTTGGAGGGAAATATTGTGTAATATCCAATCTCTCTAGATATTCAGGCCTTCATCTTCCACGTTTCCTACAACGTGTGCCAAAGAACATCTCTCAGTGAACCTGCTAGGACAGGTGAGAGACATACAGTGCCTGCTAGAAGTCCATCTAGTGGCATCCCTTCAGGAGCTGTTGGGCTACCAGGGATAATGTTTATCACTTTTGTAGTTAGCCCTGCAGGCTGTTTGGGCCCAAACCCTTGCCACTCCTCTCCTAAAGTTGCAAATATACCCCCAGATCAAATCTCCACTCCACTTTTATAGAACATCTGGTCTGTTGCCTCTTATCAATTTTTTCTTAAGCCACTTACTAACTCTTGCACACAGGACCCTGCCCCCTTGTAGGCAATGTCACTCCACCCCACTTATTGTTATTAAAATACTCCTAAAGCCCCTAGAAGGACCAAATAACCTGCTTCTTTGTCATTGCTTCTGTTATTACCTAAAGTGGGTCTATGACAATGAGATGTTTTCCACTGGAGACATCCTAAGCTGCTCTTATGAAAGAGTAATGGAGGAAATCAATGGCTTGAATTCCCTCAGAGCAATAAGAGAATAAGGTTTATGGTTGTTTCACCAGGTTCCAGGTCTCAGGCCACAGGCTTGGACTGCTTTACATCAGGGTATCTATTCCCATCCACAGTGGACAAACTTGCAATGAGTTAAGATTATGATACCGTAATCCTATCCAGCACTGGTCACAGTGGAGACCTTGGGGATGTCCAACTCCAGCCTGGGGCCCCAGGTGGTCAACATGCATCAACCTGCCTAGGGATCTGGTTCTTGGAAGGTTGTCATGCCTCAACCTGCTTGGAAATCCGCCAGTCCAGGGGTCCCAGGAGGTCGACTTGCCATGACATGCTCAGGGATTTGATATCCAGGAGGCTGTCATGCCTGAGCCTGCCTGGGGGTCTGCAACCTGGCCTGGGGGTGCCTTGCTCTCAAGTTGCAACAGCACTGGGTAGGATAACCTTCAGAAAGATTCACCCCTAAGCAAGTCTACCCATGAAAATAAAAGGAAGCCTATTACCTGTGGAACTATGCCTGGTCTCAGCAATAACTCAGGAGTCCAGCTAGAACCCCATTGCCTTTCAGGAAAGGCTAAAAGTCCCTCTAAAAGTTTACCAATCTGGACTTAGACTCTTATGAGGGACTGGTGGCTTTAAAGGACAAATTCCTGTCCCAGTGTGCATCAGACAGCAGGATAAAGTTACAACAGCTACTGCAGCAGGATCCTATTGCCTGTTTAGATGAGATAGTCCAGACAGCCACCAATACCTTTTTTTTTTTTGTCTGTAAGTGACTCACTTTATTTTTTATGACAGAACAGCAGAGGGAGGCCAAGGCCAAGAAAGGGAGAAAAGGAAAAAGATAAGACATGACCCGATGCTGGCTGCACTCCAGGGAAGCCCTATGGCAAACCCCGAGTCCTTGAAGGACAAGGCATGAGATAAATGCCTAATCTGTAGAAAGGCGGGGCATTGGGCCAAAGAGTGTCCAAACCGTGGCAAGTCTCTTCGAATAGCATGCTACAAATGCCATAAATTGGGACATTGGGTGGCACTCTGCCCTTGGGTCCCAAGAGCCTCAAGGTCAAGCACCAAGCCTTTTCTCATGATGGTTCAACAGGACTGAGGTGGCCCACTCCAGCCAGCCCACCTGTCACAGATAACCATCACAGGGCTGGAGCCAAGAGTGAAACTGGATGTGGCATGTAGATCTGAGAATTTCTTGGCTGACACAAGTGCTACCTACTCTGTCCTGACCTTCTACTCCAGAGTCTTCTTCTTCCAAACTTGTAACATTTTGGGTGCTACAGGAAAAATAATTACAAAAGATTAACCCAAGCACTTCTTCATTGCTGGCATGGGCAAATATTTTTCCACCAGTTTCTGGTGGCACCTGCAACTCCCTTATTGGGAAAAGATCTTTCCTGCCTTCAGAATCTTGCAGCTATTGCTATCCTGATAGAAGATGCCTTAAAACACTCTCTTGGGGGCACATTAACTATTTTTACTAGCCACCAAGTGAAATAACTCCTGAATGGGAGAGGTCATTTATGGATGTCTGATCAAAGAATCCTCAGATATCAAGTAGTGTGATGGAAAATCCAGGCCTGACTATATCACCTTGTGAGTTGCTTAACCCAGCCACCTCTTGCCTACTCCCAAGGGCTCTCTCTCCTTTCATTCTTGCCTATAAACCTTGGGCCACTGGAGAAAACCCTGAGAGGGATTGTCAGATCCTCTGACCAATCCTGAGGAAATCTGGTACACTGAAGGAAGCAACTTTGTCTTGGCTGGAAAAGAAGAGCCGGATATGCAATAGTCTCCAATTTTGAGACCATAGAGGCTAAACGTTTGCCACCAGGTACTTCAGCCCAATTAGCTGAGCTTATAGCCCTGACTTGAGCTTTAGAGTTGGTAAAAGGAAAAAGAGTAGCCATTTACACTGACTCCAAGTATGCCTTTCTGGTGCTACATGCACATGCTGCTATTTGGAAAAAAAGAGGCCACTTGATCATCCAAGGATCTCAAAGCAAATATGGTGATCAAATACTTAAGCTCTTGGAGGCAATCCATCTGCCCACTGAGGTTTCAGTCTCCCACTATAAAGGACACCAAAAACGGAGCACAGAAGTGGCACGAGGGAACCAGGCAGTTGATCAGGCAGCTAAGAGAGCAGCATTACAGAACAATGACCTAATAGGGGTTGCCACCTTTGTTCCACAGACGAATTTGCCAGAAACTCCTTCAGATACTGAAGATGAAACTCTTAAAGCTAAGAATGAGGGCTTTCAAGAAGATCATATGGGGTGGTTCCAGAAGGAGGGACTCCTTTTTTTGCCTGGGAACCTCCAAAGGAAGTTGGTTAACTCTTTACTTGCCACCACTCATTTAGGGGAAAAGGCCCTCCAAAGATTACTAAAAAGGTTCTTCAGAGGAACAAGCCTCCAATGACTATAAGGTAAGTGGTCTCCTTTTGTCTTACTTGTCTGTTAAACAACCCCAAGGTGCTCGAAGACCCCAGCTGGCCCAGCCCTTCCAAAGACGTGGGACCAACCCAGGAGAGACTGGCAGATGAACTTTACCCAGATGCCAGTTTCTCAAGGGTATAAATAACTATTAGTCATGATAGATACATTCATGGTAGACACATGATAGATAGTATGGATTGAAAGCTTTCCCACCCAGACTGAGAAGGCAGAGGAGGTGGTAAAAAACTACACCATGAAATCATTCTGAGACTTGGTCTGCCCAGGTCATTACAGAATGACAATGGGACATCATTTACTTCTAAGGTCACCCAAGGGGTCTCTAAAGCATTGGGCATTACTTATTATTTCCATTGTGCCTGGAGGCCTCAGTCTTCAGGATAGAAAGAGCCAATCAATTCTTAAAATCAGCAATAAGAACAATAACCCAGGAGACCTCTGTGGGATGGAAGGAGGCTTTACCANACAATGGGACATCATTTACTTCTAAGGTCACCCAAGGGGTCTCTAAAGCATTGGGCATTACTTATTATTTCCATTGTGCCTGGAGGCCTCAGTCTTCAGGATAGAAAGAGCCAATCAATTCTTAAAATCAGCAATAAGAACAATAACCCAGGAGACCTCTGTGGGATGGAAGGAGGCTTTACCAATAGCTCTCCTCCACACCCATATTGTCCCTAAGAAACAGGTTGGTCTTAGTCCTTATGAGACCTTGAGACCTTTTTTTTCTGTCAATGACTTCTTCCTTCATCCATAAGCTCAGTCCCTCTGGTCTTATGCCATGGCCATTGGGCAATTCCAACAGGATATGCGCTTGTGGGTATCAACCAGGACCCAGGCAATTGTAAAGAGCCACCACTATATGCTCCAGAGACTCAAGTTCTAATTAAAGTCTGGAAAGATGGGTCCCCAAAGGCTCAGCTCCAGCCCACATGGAAGGGCCCTACCCTGTAATACTTTCTACCCCCACAGCAGTCAAGGTACCAGGACACAACTCCTGGATTCACTACTCACTAGTCAAATCGTGGAAAAAAACAGAAGAGGACACTCAATACACCTGTGAGANACCCTGTAATACTTTCTACCCCCACAGCAGTCAAGGTACCAGGACACAACTCCTGGATTCACTACTCACTAGTCAAATCGTGGAAAAAAACAGAAGAGGACACTCAATACACCTGTGAGATCCTGGGAGATCTCAGATACCTATTCAGGACTACAAATGAGTGTCATTCTAATGAACATCCCCAAAAATAAGTTTCTGAAGAAATGATTTCTCAGGACAGCTCTAAAGAGCCACCACAGCTTGGCAGGGATTGTACTTCAAAAAAAGACAGGTTATACTTCAAGATAGATCTCCTGATCCCTAAACAAGGAGGGCCTTGAGCCATGTTAAATGAGAGGTGTTGTTTCTGGGTAAATACCTCCAGCTAAGTTAAAGAAAGCCTCATGATCTCAAGGAAAACATTTAGATCCTACTGGATCTCAAAGAATGAGTTGGAGAGTTCTCAGGGTGGCTATAATCTTTCTTTGGGGGATCTTTCTCCTGGCTAGGGGGAATTCAGAGTTGGCTAATGCCCCTACTAATCCTTGTTATCACCATTATGATGCTGCTTATGATTGCTCCATGTATTATCTATCATCTAGCTCATTTTGTCGCTGCTCAGGTCAACAAGCTACAACATGCAGTGCCAGTTTAACAAGGGTATAAAAAACTACAGCCAACCACAGAAAATATCACTCACCTTTAGATGGACACTTCTATAAGGACTCTGAGGCTTGAGACTAGCAGGTGGGGAAGGCCCGATGCCCCTCACTGTCTCAATTCAGGGGAAAGTAGCCTGAGAGACTTTGATGCCCTTATTCCCAAAGAATTGGGCCTACCTTCTCTTGAAGGTGGAATGTTAGGTAGTTTGAATAAGAAAAGGAAATCCAAAATGGCAGTGGCTAAAAGACAAAGAAGGGAAAAGCCTGCAAAAATAGAACAAAGGAAGGTCTGAGGACAAACAGCCCTCCTGCTAGCCCAATTTACATAGGGAAGGCTCAGGGGGGAGGAAACCTAGAAGGATTGAGGCCTCTTTTCCCTTTATCTTTTGGGTCCGTCCACCCTCACTCATCCAGGGTGCACTATCCTTTGTTTTTCCTAATAAAACTGAGCTATAACACCAACTCATCCATTGCTTCAAATTTTTGCTGCAGCGAGACAGAACTGAGGAAATTGCAAACTCCTCTGACAATATATTCACTATTCTTTCACTCAAACCTCAGTAAAACATCATGAATCCTTATGTGTGAACTATATATAAAGAAGAAGAGAAGAGAAGTCTCTCAGTCGTGTCCGACTTTTTGCGACCCCATGGACTGTAGCCCACCAGGCTCCTCTGTCCATGGGATTTTCCAACCAAGAATACTGGAGTGGGTTGCCATTTCCTTCTCCAGGGGATCTTCCCAACCCAGGGATTGAACCCAGGTCTCCCGCATTGTAGGCAGATGCTTTACCATCCAAGCTACCAGGGAATCCCAATTGAGCCTCAAAAAATTTTAGGGCTCTGCCCAATGTCAATAAAACAAAATTTTGACTACAAAATAGAGCCAACTCTAGGGAAATGAAATGTCTAAAATCATTGAACATGCAAAAATAACCTGAGATCATCAGATCTTGAAGGGGGAAAAAAAAAAAAAAACTAGAAGATAGTTTGGCCAGGTGTAAAAATACCATAGGAGCAGTTTGTGTTTCACATTTGACAAGATAAGAACAGAGGAATTTTTCATTAACAGACTTAAGTTGTCTTATTATTATTTAAAAATGAGGCATTTCCATAGCAAAGGATCAAAGTGACAGAATAGAGTGAAGTAGACCATCATAGCATGTACTCAATAAATATTAAGCATAATTACTCTGCACAGTCATCAGTTGAACAACTCATCTGAATAGCATTTAAACTTAAAAACAAAAACAAAAAACCTGTTCTTGTCATAATTTTACTAGTTTGGGATGAGGAGTAGAAACAGGACTAGTCTAGAGCTAGTAGGTCTCTTGTACAGGAGGAAGGTCCTATAATACCATCTGTACAATCACACATGTTTCTTCTAAAGGAGCCAAAGAGAAACAAAGGAAAATAATTTAGTATTAGCTGAAGAATTATAGCCCCCCACACAATGGGGCCAATAGATTCTGTACCACCAACATGGAGTTGCCATTTTCAACTCTCTTTTCTGTGCATCTTCTCAACTAGAGAAGTAGGTGGAAGAAGAGGTCCAGGGAAAAGAACAGATCTTGTCTTTATCCAACCCAAACTCATGGAAGGAGCTATGAGGCTAAACTAAATCTGAGAAGGAACAGGATTTTGAATCAAAGAGTTGATTGAAAATATTTAAAATGATTTAAATTCATGGACTAAAATGAGAAGCAATTATAGTAATCAACTACACGTGGGAAGGGAGATATCAAAGTCCGTAGCAAGTATTAGAAAAAATAAAAATGTTTTCTACTTGTACTTTAATGATTTTCAATTCATTGGGTAAACTAATCTCATATTACATTGTTTATGTCAATATCTATGTATCTAATACATGTAATTTTAAGTTTAGAAGTATCCTACTAAAACAGCCAAAAAAATTTTTTAATTTATTGAAATGCTCTTCAGATAAGCCATTAAACTCATGTCTGTGCAGGGCAATAATAAATTTATTGAACACTTACTATAAATAGGACAGTGTTCTAAATATTTTACATGTAACATTAATCAAATTATCAAAACTATCTTAATGGCCTTGCTAAAACAAGACAGTTGGTACACAGCAAGTTTAAATACTGTGCACAGCTCAAAATTGTTAAGTACCAGAGCTATGATTTGAACACAAAGTTGAACACTGGATTTTTTTGTGCCAAATTTCCTGATTATGGAAAAAAGCACAAAAGGTTCAAAACAGAAATTCACAGTTCATTCCAAACTGTTTCAAAGCTAAAAGGATAAATGATAGATAGTGAAATAATTAACCTACTTCCTCAAACAATATTTACTTGACAATTCCTAGCTTGACAAACATAATAAACAAATTAAAATGCTTGCATCTTCATGTCTTTTCCTATTCTGAAAACAATCCACTTTCAAAAATCTCTTTGAGGTTACTTCTTTTTCTTTCCTTCTTTTATTCTTCTAGAAATCTTACTAAATACATGTTGGAGACCTACCTTTGATTTTTTGTGCCTTGATTACTTTTACTATGCAGTCTGTCTCATTACATTGCCTTCTAGGAGATTATAGTGATATAACAGATACACTGAAATTTATTTATTACGTATTTTGGTACCATATACTGCAGTTGACATTTTACCCATTTGCATTCACTACAACACTAAGATGCAAAAATTGCTATCATTTCCATTTGACAGATAGTCCAAGAATAATGGGGAGGTTAAAGAATCAAATCAATTCAGTTTGACCACAGGGCCTGCAGTGTCAGCTCCTGCCTTTAGTACTGGTTTCTGTTCATTCATTTTTTCCTTAGCAAGATTTAGCATACTCTTTATCATTCCTATCTAAATTTTTAAAAATTTAGTTTCAAAGGTGATATTCATCAATTCCAAGATTTTCATGTGATCTTTTTAATCTCTCTGTACACAAAACACACTACTTGTTTTTTGAAACTTAATTAAGCATCTACATTTTGAGGGTTTAAGTTTGTGTTGTTGTGAAAGTTACTTAGTTGTGTCTGACTCTGTGCAACCCAATGGACTGTCACCTTCCAGGCCCCTTTGTCCATGAAACTCTCCAGACAAGAATATGGTGTGGGTTGCCATTCCCTTCTCCAGGGAAT
>SJYX01009060.1:0-10252 GCA_006410675.1 Oreotragus oreotragus
CAGATTCCTAGGGCCCCATATTCTATTCAAGCTTTGGGAGAAAAGCTTGAGAATCTGTGTCTTAAGATGATGCCCACGTGATCCTCGGTGAGGTGGCCAAGGATGTCTCAGAAAGCGCAGCAGCACAGAGCTGCCTGGGAGGTACCGGCCACACGAAGTTGGGTGGGGAAGACCATTTAGAAGGAACAGAAGGAAGGCAGGTGAGCAGTGGGTAGAAACCAGGATATGGAGGGAGTGCGCAGAAGGGCTCCTGTTTATGAAAGGGGGGAAATCCCTTTCTCCAGGCTAAGAAGGAAGAAGAGAATGGTCAAAGGAGACCTGGGGAAGATTCTGAAACATTTCATTTCCACGGGCAGGAAAGGAAACAGAGTAGCTGAGGTGAGAGTTAGGACCTTGGAGAAAGGGTGGGAAATGACTGGGCACCCTTGGGGCAAGCTGTGCTCAGAGGCAGGCCTTGCTCAGGAGCTGAACATCAGGTACCTCACCCATCACCAGGAGGACCAGACAGAGCACAGCACACCCTTTCTTCCCAAAGAGGGTGAGTGGCGGCTGGGGCGGGTCAGCCCTCTGTCCTTGCAGCCGTGACCTGCAGGAAGGACGCTGTGATTTGTGATACACAGTTATTACGAGCACAAAATTGGGTCAGGCCCCAAATGGGGGGCCTAGGAAACGATGCCCATCATTTCTTAAGTGCCAGGTGCTGTGCAACTGACAATTCTAACAGTCAATAGTTCCTTAGGGTAGATATGATTATCCCATCTCCAGAAAGGAAAACTGAGGTTTAGAGAATTGGGAAGACATTATCACTCTGGGCTGGGGTGGCTTTAGGGCCAACATGCCCATGTGTCTCTCGTTAAAGCTCTAGTTCTCTCTGCTCCCTCACAGAAGGAAGGTCTGGGGACTTGCCCAATCCTTGTGGACAAGGGTATGAGCCCGGTGGCATCGTAGCCTCTGTCTTCAGGCCAGTGAACAGGCTGACCTTCCCTCTGCGAGCTGAGCCCATGGGATTCTGCTCTGCTGGCTCCTTTTTTCTCCAACCACTGAGCAGCTCTACTGGTGACTACTCCCCCTCACCACTGCACTGACACACATCACTGCCCTGAGAATAATATAGCATAGAGCAGGGGTCAGGGTGGCCAGCACGGCTGACCCACCCCCAGAGCCCCAGGGCCCAGCTGGGAATCCCCAGTTAGACCAGAAAAGTGGGTCAGCTCCCTCTGCTCTTCCATTCTCCCACTGGGACAGCCCAGGTTCCTTTCCCCCATCTGTCTGCCACCCGTGCTTAGGGAAGGCAGAGTGGCCTTGACCCCAGGCCAGTGTGCCAAGGAGCAGGGGTGGAAGCCTGTCTGGGGGGACGGTGTGGTCCCAAATCTCTCAGTAAGGGATGATGTGGGGAAGCAGTGTGCACACCTCTTATCCAAGGGTACCAGTTAACCGCTGCTGTGCAAATGTCAGGGACTCCTGGGGTTGTGGACGTGGAACCAACTGAAACCATCTATTGCAGAGTCCCGGATGTTTCATTTCCTCTTATATCCTCACCATGCAGAGCAGTATCTGGTACATGCAAGCCCCATAAAAATGCTGAATGAATAAATGACAGGCTTGGTCTTGGCCTATAGAAGCATAGTATATGGGAGAATCAGACATCAAACAAATCATGTAGCTCATTCACTCCAATTGTGATGAGGATGATGAAGTTCAGGATGAACTTGCATTTATTTTGAAAAGTGTTAAATGACTTTTCCTTGAGTGAAATTTCCAGACTCTTCTCAGTTTCGATATGAGAAAAAAAAATCTTAAAAAGTAGCATGAGTCTAAGGCAAAATTGCCACTGCTATTAGATAATTCAGCATGCTATAGTGTTATTTAATGGAAGAATAGATTTTCAGTGGTAGTGAAAACAAACATAGCAAAACAAAAGTGTGTGTGTGTGAGTACCCAAGCCCCTCAGGTCATGAGAGTAAGGGGCCAGAAGCCTCATCAGCATAGTCCCAGCAGGGCTTTGGATCAGCTGTTTATCATTTGCAATTTGTCCCCTCCCCTCCCAGTAATGGAAAACTGAACAAATCACTTAAGATGCTCTAAACTGTCATCTCTCTCTTGTCCTTGTTGCCAAGCTGCAAGCCCCTCTGTGAATGGGCAGGAGCTACCATATATAGTGCCTAATTACCCCAACTCCTTGACCCTCTCAACTGAGGTAGTTTCTCCATGCAAGGTGGGCTTAGCTGCCCCGTGAGCCCTCCATAAAGATCAAGCTCTCTTCCACGGCCCCACTGCCCCACCTTCTTAGCTGAGTCTCTGATCATTAAAAAACAAACAAACAAACAGAAAATGTGGTAGACCAGTGTGGGAGGCTAGATGCCCTTAAGTCTCAGCTACTTGGCAGAATCATAATCTTGATCAAGTGACTTAAATATTTGAGCCTTGATTTGCTCATTTGCAAACTGGAACTGATAATGTTGTCTAAGGGACCTGGTTGTTGAGAGGTAAGAGCAAATGAGGGTGCATGTACAAAAGCCCAGGGGTGAGGGGAGATGAGTCAAGGCTGGGAAAGGCACCAACATCCACAGAGCCTGATGCCTCATCCCCACCAGGCCAGGAGAGAGTGTTTACAGGGATGCCCAGCCTTGCACCAGATAAAAGCTGAGATCACCTCTTTTCCCAGGTCTTTCCTCTGTTGGGAGGTGTCTATTTGTGTGGCTGCTGTGTGTGTCTTTGTCCATTTGGGCTGCTATAAAAAAAAATCCCATAGATAGGATGGCTTATAAACCACAGAAATGTATTTCTCACTGTTCTGGAGGCTGGAAGATCAGGGTGTCACATGGTCAGGTGGAGGCCTCTTCCTGAGTCATCATAGGTATCTTCTCCCTGTCCTCACACTGTGAAAGGCATGAGGTAGTAATCTCATCCTGAGGCTCCCCTCCTGACCTCAGCACCTCCCAAAGGCCACAGACCAGCATCATTGGGGTGAGGATTCCAACATAGAAATTAGGAGGGGACACAAGCATTAAGGAGCTTCTCAGGCACAGTGGTAAAAGATCCACCTGAGAATGCAGGAAACACAGGAGATGTGAGTTCGATTCCTAGGTTGGGAAGATCCCCTGGAGGAGGAAATGGCAACCTCACTCCAGTATTCTTGCCTGGAAAATTCCATGGACAGAGGAGCCTGGTGAGCTACAGGTCACGAGGTCGCAAAGAGTAGGACACAACTGAGCAACTGAGAACACACAGCAGTCAGACCACAGCAGTATGACTGGATTCAAATAAAGCAAGCAGCCATGCTTGACCCAGGCTGCCGAGCCCAGGTGTGGGGCCGTCCTTGAGAATGGCCTCCCCAGATCTGGAGGTCTGGGGGGCTGGGGAGGTGAAGGGAGACATTTTAGTCACTTTGTCCAGTTGGAGTTTAGTTATCATCCAAAGAACCCTTTAAACTCTTGAATGAAAGTTTTCTTCCTGCTCAAGATCCTATGGAACACGGTCTTAAATCACCAGAGAAAACCACATGAGTGCTTGTAACCACATGAGTGGTTACTCCAAAGAGTAACCCAGCCAGCCTTTCCCTCAGAGGTAAAATGCCTTACGTAAGGTTCACCCGGTACAATTCACAGGCCAGCAGCTTCAGTCTCTGACCTCTGAGGTCATTTTGGCTACAATTCAAAGCAAATGGAGGTCTGATCCGCAGATACAGGTAAGAAGTAAAGGGAAAAGAAACAAAATCTGAGAAGCTGATTGCAGCCCCGAGAGCATCCACCCATGCCTCAAGCCCGTCTGCACCTGCGCGGCCCTGGCTGACGTGCTGGGTCCAGACCAGCCCAGTAGCATAGGCTCCATGTGGATGATGCTCTAGCTGCAGCGATGGGTAGAAGGTACCCATGCATCTGGCTACAGCCCAACCTCAGCAGACGCTTATGTCTCCCACTTGGGATAATCCTCTCCAGACTTATTCCTTAGTGCAACTCAGAGCAAGAGTCAAAACTTTCTCGTGGTCAGCCTCCGGCACTGGATTCTATAACTGTGGAAGTTTGTTCGGCAACTGAAGGCCCCCAGCCCAGGAGGGTCTGTCCACATCCAGTAAAGGTTAGCAGGCTGCAGCTGCAGACCTAGTCTGTCTGCGTGAATGTGCCGTCAGGATGCAGTCCCAGTATCCATTGAAGAACAAAAGCCCCCAGATCCCAAGGTGGGCCCTGACGAGAGCCCTGACCTAGGTCTCCCCAGCCTCCTGGGACCTCCATTTGCGCATGTGTAAAATGGGGGGATTGGACCTGACTCCCCACTGTATACATGAGAGGGTACAGGAGAGGGCTGTCTAAGGGAGCAGACTGGGGTCTGGCCTACTGCTGAGCCTCCAAACCCTACTGAGCCACAGAAAGAAGCCATGTACCCTGGTTCCCCTGCTCGGGCGGGGGGAACCACTCCATCTCAGGCTGCTTGTGGGGGTCAGCTGTAGGCATTTTGAGGAGGCCCACAATCTGGAAGGGTACCCAAAGGGACACAGCCATTGCCCCACAGGAGGATGAACAAATAGCTCAGTCTTGTTCTGAGAGCAGCACAAAAAGAGGTTTTGCTGTTTGCTTATTTTCAATAAGAGAATTTATGGGAATTCACATATTATAACGTATATCTTTGACACCATGACAAGATGTTCAGAAATGACACATAACTCAGAAATGCTGTCTCTCACCAGAGACCTCCTGTAGCATCAGGTCTTCACAGACTCCAAATTCATTTAAAAAAAAAAAAAAGCAAAACCAAGCAATTTAGAGTGCATTCTCTTGAGGGTTAAGTTAGCTTGAGTACACCAGTCATCACTAATTTTTTCTTACTCTTGTTGATACTGCTTTTATAATACAGGTAATAAACATGAACATGAAATAAACACAGGCCTGGAAATACAGGGTGTCTATCTTTCTTCAAAGCAGAGCATGTGGTCCTGACACACACTCCAGTTAAAAACAAATAAAAACAGAAACAGCTACCCAACCCTGCCAACAAATCAAACAGCATGTCTGCCTTGGTCCAGTTGCCCCATCTGAAAGGCTGACAGCACTGGTACTGTTGGACGTGGGGCAAATGGGAGTAGAGTGACTCAAACTGCCAGGAAAACTGCCCTGTAAACACACTGAAACCTGAGGAATGAATCCTAGCCTGATTCTCAGGATAGTTTAGCCCTTTGCTGGAACAGCTTTCATTTGTGCTCTGGTTCATTAAAATTCTCAGGTCACCCTGTTTGCCAGGGATACTTGAGTTGCAGATGCTCTTAGAGGCCTTGAGCAGGCTTAGGAGAAATAAAGGACTGCAATTCTGCCTCCAAAGTATCTTCCTTCAAAGGAAGAAATAAGCAAAATCCATATAAAAAGATAGCAGATGGTAACATACATAAACAAGTGCACTCTCACCAGGGTGAACAATGTGTCCAGTGCGGGGGTTATAGGATCAATGAACTGTTAGACTGGGAGACTCAGAGAAAGCTTTGTGAAGTAGTGACTCCATTAATTTGGAAGAGCATAGATAGTCAGATTCCAGACACCCTGGTCAACAAGGTCTATCCTCCAGAGTGACTCTCAGGGCAAGCAAGCATCTGGGGACAGACGAGCAGAAAGGGAGCTGAATGGAGGGAGCCTCATGGAAGACCCTGTCCGTGCAGAAGGTGGCTCCTGTGCATCTGTGCGCAGAGCATACCTCCGGGGCCTGGCATCCATCGACTAGAGTCCACCCTCAGCTGAGAAGTGGGCAACTCTGCCAAGGGGTCAGGAATGGATCCACCACAGGTTCAGAGCATCTGAAGAAGGGAATTCTGAGACAACGTGAGGGAATGTTTTTATGACAACAGAAGCTGGAAGTGAGAATACATAAAACAGCAAGGCTTAGGATAGTTCTAATTAGAAAAAAAGATAAATGACACAAAACTAGCATAATATTGGCTTCATTCCTTTGTGATCTTTTAAAGACAGCCTAAAAAGTCAGAGGAAAGCACATAGCTTGCTGCAATAAAAAACAACAGTGAGGAAGATACTCATTTATATTAGTTACATTATTTTTCCATCAAGTCAGTGATATCTGTACCTCGACACCTGGGCATGATAGAATTCAAAATTAGTAACCTTCCTCCCAGCGTCCTAAGTCTGAGATTCTGCATGCTGCTCAGACACCAGCCACTCCTCCAGGTGTGGTACCTGAAGCAGCTGCAGAGACTATAACCATGCACTGTTGATTAGGAACTTAATCTGAGGCCTAGTTTCATTTTTTCTAAAATGAAGGTAACATCATCTACTCCAGACTGTTTTTCTGAGAATTAAATGAAATGACAGTGCTAAAGTTCTTTGTAAATTGTAGTGCCTAAAAGGGTCATAAAGGAGCCAAGGAAAAAGGAGAAAGAAAAATGCATAGCCTTACATGCATCTGTAGAAATATCCTCATGTACTTTGAACCTAGGGTGAAAAGTTCATTAAAGCTCCACCACCAAAAATTTGACCCCATCTACAGCTGGCATTGTCATAATCAACCTTGTCCATGACCTATGGGGGGCGGGGCATTGTCACATAGGCCTGAGGTGCCTGGGGCTGACTGGAAACCACTGCTTCACTGCACAGGAACACAGGTCATAAGACTGATGACATCCTGTCTTCATTTACAATTTTGATATTTGTATCATGGATCTTTGCACTATTATATTAAAATATTATTCCTCTTGACTACTGAGTTCTCCAGTGCCCCCTTCAATTTTGCACAGCAAGTCGGTTTCTCCTCTTGCCTTCTCAGCTGCAGCCCAGGACCCTGGAGATGGATGTCACTCATTGTCGCCAGGCTTGATGTTGGTGGACCCTCTGTGCAGCCTCAGCCAAGCCTCTTCACCTTCCCTTCCATGTGCCCAATCTATGAAATAATGAAACTGTTGTGAAGGGTATAACGACTGACATCAAGGACCTTCCAGTATAGTTGGGAAGCCAAATTGATAGAGTTCAAGGACAGTCTGGTCTGAGCTGCTGAGTCATACACAGCAGCATAGCACAAACTGTTGTTGGAAATGTTCTTATTGTTGTTCAGTTGCTCAGTTGTATCCTACTCTTTGGGACCCCATGCACCACAGCACACTAGGCTTCCCTGTCCTTCACCATTTCCCAAAGCTTGCTCACACTCAAGTCCAATGAGTCAGTGATGTCATCCAACCATCTCACCCTGTCATCCCCTTCTCCTCCTGCCTTCAATCTTTCCCAGCATCAGGGTCTTTTTCAATGAGCTGGCTCTTCACATCAGGTGACCAAAGTATTGGAGCTTCAGCATCAAGTCTTCAAATAAACATTTATGGTTGATTTCCTTTAGCATTGACTAGTTTGACCTCTTTACTGTCCAAGGGACTCTCAAGAGTCTTCTCCAACACCACAGTTCAAAAGCATCAATTCTTCAGTGCTCAGCTTTTATTATGGTCCAACTCTCACATCCATACATGACTACTGGAAAAGCCATAGCTTTGACTATACAGACCTTTGTCAGCAAAGTGATGGCTCTGCTTTTTAATATGCTGTCTAGGTTTGTCATAGCTAGGAAATGTAGGATTCAGAAAAGAGGCTGTGCTTGGGAGCCACAATGTCCATCTGACTGGTTCAAGGTAAATCTTCCATGAAACATATGCAGAAAAAGAAGAGGCATTTTCAACAAAGAAACACTGAAATGGGCTGAGATATGGCACATTCATGTCCTCTTATCTGGCCCAGGTCTATGTAACCTCCATAAGCAACAGCTAGAGTTCAAGAGAAGAGTCTAGATTCTCCGAGTTGCTCTGAAAAACTCACAGCAAGTGGCAATATTTGGGGGCATCTCAGCTATTTCAGAACTAAACCTTAAAATGGTCTTAATGATTGCTTTTCACCACACACACACAAAAAAAGCTCCAAGGTTGTCAAACTCAAGAAAAGTCAGAAACTGCCAATAGCCAAAATCAGGCTGAGGGGACATGAGAACTAAATGCACTGTGATGTCCTGGGTGACTTTCTGGGACATAAGAGGCCACTGGGACATGAGAGGGCAGAAACTAAGGAATCTAAGCAGACCATGGCCTTCACTCAGGCTGAATTCATCAGTTCTTTACAAATAACCGAGTAAGCTGTCAGGGGAGCATGGGGGTTCTGGACTACTTATGCAAATTTTCTATAAATCTAAAACTGTTACAAAATAAAAAGTTTATTAAAACAAACCAAAAAAAGATTCTTAATGGAACAGTAAGACTGTAATCAGGAAGAGGGGCAAAGATAAAGGTGTGCCCTGACGATACTGAAGGTCAAAGCCACTTGGGCTAAAGGCTCTTTTCTGGAGGTCCAAGGGGCTCCCCTGGAGGGGCCCCAGAGTGGTCAGCTGACTGAGGTTGGAGAAGGGGGCTAGGGCTCAGAACTCCTGCACCCAACACAGCTTTAAGTCCCAAACCAGCCTGGGTTCTCTGAACAGCAGAAACTTATAGGGCCACCGCCTCAAGATGGAATTAAGATGAAATATCATGAGAGGAAAGGTGAAGTTCAGGGAATGGGAAAGTTCTGTAGACATGGGGGCCCAGCTCACTCTGGGACCTGGTAATTTCCAGATTTCCCTGCTTGGAGAACTGATGAAGCACTGAGATAAACAAGCAGGAAGGCTCACTGAAAGCACTCCCTGCATATGTGTGCACACAGGTATCTACACAGACACAGTCATCAGAGCCCAGTGAGCAGCATGAGGCCCTTCAGCCAGTCCTCCTCCAAGGCTACCCTCCCACCCCTCCACTCAGGAGGGTGATCCCACCTGCATGCACCACTCATTGGCTTCCAAGTCCAGATCAGACAGTTGCTCATCATGTGCAATTGCCGCCTTGTTTTTTAAACCACAAAGACATAGCAGAGCTCTTGGGTTTGATCTGCATTTATTCTGCCCCCTGAGAGACCATGCTACCCTGGAGGCAGTATGAGGTGAGAACTCCATCCCTGGTTTAAGCACAGAGCCCGCCCTCCCAGCCAACAAGCCCGCTTGATTTCTCAGCAGCATCAGAGACCCACCATGCATGTCAGCAGATGGGCATGAACAGCTAGCTGCAGTGTCCAGGGATTGGGCCAGACTCGTAGAATTGCTGCCTTGTGGGCCCTGGCCTGGCTCTATCAGATCCCTCTGCTCAGCGTCTGGGGACATGCTCCCAGGACTTGGTGACTCAGTCTCCTGTTTTTCACTCAGCATGTACCTCCCTCCACTTCTGATTCTCTCTTCAACACTAACCAAAGCTTTCCTTTCTGACTCTCCAGAATGACACAGGATGGGGCCTGGGATACTTTGTTGCAGTACTTTCACCTGGACAGACATCCCCTCAAACACAAAGAAACTATAAGGTACTAAAAATAACTGTATATATGAGCATTTAGGGCAAACTGTAAACAACAAGATACCAAAAGACCAAAACGAACTGCCACTTCTGAAGCCTGCGGCAAAAACAGGGTCCTGCTCATGATCCCTGCTGCTGCTACTGCTAAGTCACTTCAGTCGTGTCTAACTCTGTGTGACCCCATAGACGGCAGCCCACCAGGCTCCCCCGTCCCTGGGATTCTCCAGGCAAGAATACTGGAGTGGGGTGCCATTTCCTTCTCCAATGCATGAAAGAGAAAAGTGAAAGTGAAGTCGCTCAGTCTGTCCGACTGTTAGAGACCCCATGGACTGCAGCCCACCAGGCTACTCTGTCCATTGGATTTTCCAGGCAAGAGTACTGGGGTGGGGTGCCATTGCCTTCCCCGATCCCTGTACACAGCACCATTAGGGAGGCAAACAGACCACCCAAGCCACCCCTACCCTCAGCCCATTTAAGGAACGAGCTGGCCTGCCTCCCCAGGGATCAAGCAAAAGCACCTGTTACTTATTCTCACTCTCCCTTGCTGCAGCCCCAATAAAGCCTTGCCTGAATTCCTGTTGTCCTCTTTTCCTCTTATCAATTTCTATTGATCAAATAGTCCAAGGACCTCAATTGGTAACAAGAACATCCCTCATCTGGTTTGCATCCTGCCTTTAGAGGCCACCCAGCAGTAAACATACTCTGTCAGCTGCACAAGAGACCCCATAGGATTGAAGACATTCAATCTCTTCTCTTCAATCAACTCCAGCTTAGGCAATAATTTCACACAAGAGTTGTCACCACCTTGTTCGCCTTCATTTGTTATCATCCCTTAAAATTAAGAACTCTATTCTCATAGCACAGTTTGGAGTTTAGAAGAAACTTAATGCTAGGACAATTTATAAATATCAATTT
>SJYX01009061.1:0-195421 GCA_006410675.1 Oreotragus oreotragus
GGCGGGGGAGGGAAGGGAAGGACAGCGGCGCCGGTCCCGCCGTCCCCGCCGCCCCAGCCGCCGCTTCACGTCGGGGTCCCTGCCCCCCCAGCCGGGGGGCGTCTGCCCGGAGTGGAGCCCCGGCTCATGCACTCCACGGCGAGATGCTCTGGCCCCGATGCTCCGGCCCCGGGCGGGCTGCGGCTGGGACCCCCGCCCTCCACCTTGGCGGTCCCTCGCCCCACACCCCGGGACCAACAGAAGCTCCGGCCCCTCCTCAGCGTTCTCTCCCAGCTGAGCAGCGGACTAGTCCCGGCCCAAGGTAGCCACCTCCCTGCCCCCCAGCCACCGGCTCCGGCTCGGGCTCCGGTGTGTGCAGCCACGGCTGCCAGCCAGGAAGGTGAGGGGGGGAGACGAGAGGTGGCCGCGGCTCCCGCCGGCCCAGGTCAGGGCAGAGGTCCTGGCGGCGGCCGGTGCACGGGCGCTGGGTCTCTCAGATGCTCCCTGGCTCTCACGCTCGCGGCGGCGGCGGCGGTAGCGCCCGGAGCTCAGCTCGCTGTCTCCCTCGCTCAGTCTGTATTTCTTTCTTTTGGCTTCTTTGATTCAGTTATTATTTTGAGATTCACCCATGTTGTTACACTTCAGTAGTTCATTCCTTTTTATTGCTGAGTAATATTTCATTATATGGTTTTAGCACAATTTCTCTATCCTTTTACATATTGAGGGACATTTGTGTTGTTTCTACTTTTTGGCTGCTATAAATAAAGCTGCTGTGAACATTTGTATACAAGTCTCTGTATGGACATATGTTTTCATTTCTCTTGGGTAAATACCTAACACCAAAATGATTGAGCCAGGAAGGTGAGGGGGGGAGACGAGAGGTGGCCGCGGCTCCCGCCGGCCCAGGTCAGGGCAGAGGTCCTGGCGGCGGCCGGTGCACGGGCGCTGGGTCTCTCAGATGCTCCCTGGCTCTCACGCTCGCGGCGGCGGCGGCGGTAGCGCCCGGAGCTCAGCTCGCTGTCTCCCTCGCTCAGTCTGTATTTCTTTCTTTTGGCTTCTTTGATTCAGTTATTATTTTGAGATTCACCCATGTTGTTACACTTCAGTAGTTCATTCCTTTTTATTGCTGAGTAATATTTCATTATATGGTTTTAGCACAATTTCTCTATCCTTTTACATATTGAGGGACATTTGTGTTGTTTCTACTTTTTGGCTGCTATAAATAAAGCTGCTGTGAACATTTGTATACAAGTCTCTGTATGGACATATGTTTTCATTTCTCTTGGGTAAATACCTAACACCAAAATGATTGCGTTAAATGGTGAAAGTGGCTCAGTCGTGTCTGACTCTTGGCGACCCCTATACAGTCCATGGAATTCTCTAGGCCAGAATACTAGAGTGGGTAGCCTTTCCCTTCTCCAGGGGATCTACCCAACCCAGGGATCGAACCCAGGTCTACCTGCATTGTGGGCAAATTCTTTACCAGCTGAGCCATAAGGGTACCCCAAGAGTACTGGAGTGGGTAGCCTATCTCTTCTCCAGCAGATCTTCCCGACCCAGGAATCGAACCGGGGTCTCCACTGCAGGCGGATTCTTTACCAACTGAGCTATGAGGGAAGCCCGAGTTAAATGGTAGCTGTGTGTTTCAACTTTTTAAGAAACTACCAAACTATTTTCCCACCATCAGGATGAGTGCCAGTTCCTCCATTTCATCATCGACATTTGGTATGGTCGGTCTTTGAGTTTAGGCATTCTTGTAGGTATATAGTATTTTGCTGTAGTTTTAATTTGCTCTTCTGTAATGACTAATATTGAGCATCTTCTCATGTACTATTTGCCATTTATACATCTCTAGTGAGGTGTGTGTTCAAAAACTTGCGATTTTTTGTTTTTGTTTGTTTTCTTAAACTGTTGAGTTTTGAACATTCTTTGTATCTTCTGAATATAAGTCTTCTATCAGATATGAGATTTCTCTTAAGATCCTCAAAGAGCAAAAATTCTTAATATTGATGGAATTCAGTTTATTACTCTTTTTTCATGGCTCCTGCTTTTAGTATTGATCTGAGAAACGTTTGCCTAGCCCAGAGGCAGAAAGATTTTTCTTCTATGTATCATTCTGGAATCTTTATAGTTCTGGGTTTTACATTTAGGTTTATTATCTAATTGAAATAATTTTTGTATGTGATGCAAAGCTCAAGGTAAAGAGGAATATTGTCCTTCCTGTACCCCAACCCTTTTTGGCACGAGAATATCCAGTTGTTCTAAAACCATTTGTTAAAAAAGACTGTCTTTTCCACCACTGAAGTGTCTTTGCATCTCAGTTGAAAATCAGTTCACCAAATGTGTGTGTGTAAATCTCTATTTCAGAGCTCTCTATTCTGTTCCATTGACCTATGTGTCTATACTGTGCTTTATCAGTCATGTTCAGCTCTTTGCGACCCCATGGACTGTAGCCCACCAGGCTCCTCTGTCCACGGAATTCTCCAGGCCAGAATACTGGAGTGGGTTGCCATGCCCTCCTCCAGGGGATCTTCCCAACCCAGGGATTAAATCCAGGTCTCCTGCATTGAAGGTGGATTCTTTACCATCTGAGCCACCAAGGAAGCCCAAGAACACTGGAGTGGGTAGCTTAACCCTCCTCCAGGGGATCTTCCCAACCCAGGAATCAAACCAGCCTTTCCTGCATTGCAGGCAGATTCTTTACCAGCTGAGCTACAAGGGAAGCCCCATGTGTCTGTACTATATGCCTTCACTAATATCACAGTCTTGATTTTCGTGGCTTTAAAATGTCATGAAATCAGGTAGTGTAATCCTCCAGGTTTTTTCTTTTCGAAGTCCTTTCCCCTTGTGTATATGACATATTTTTATGCTTTGAAAAACAAAGGTTTTATACTGAGCCTGAATAGGACATACAAGGTATATAATACTGAGGAGGTTAGTCACATTATTGACATTATTAAATTAAATACCTTATTTAGCTACCATAGCATCAGCATTTCTTTAAATACCTTCCTTAATTTAACTTAAGACACTCAAAAGTCCGTGTTAAGGTCTTAAGTTGTGAACCCTCTTGAATGTTTCTGATTTCCTAAGTAATGACAGTGATTCAGGTACTTTCTTTTTTTTTCCTATTTTTAACATCCCTGGAACACAAGTGGAGTTGTCAAGAGTCTCTTCATAAGCCTCCCTCACTATCCTGTTCACCAAATTCTACAGTAAAGCCAGGAATCCTGATAAGTTTCAGCAGAAACATTTCTAAAAGCCCAACTTTTTTTCCTATCCACTGATTTGGAAAATCCTCTTTCCCCTTATTAGAACTGAAATAATGAAAAAGTGAGAGATATATCTGATACATTTAAGGAAGGGTAGAATTTGTGGGTGTGTGTCTGTTACATGTTATATATTATCTCAAAAACATAAGTGTATGTATGAGGGTGATTACTCCATCACTTACCTCATCTATTAACATATCATTTTCTTTATTCAGGCCATTTCTATCAAGCCCAGTGACAGAGGTCAATCCTTTGTCAACCCTTTATGCCTGGATAATCAACTCAGTAGAAAAAAGTCCATTATTTTAGGGCATGTTTTTCCTTTGATGTTTCCATGGGAAACATTTCTTTCATATGCTATGAAAGGATTTCTTGTCCTCATTAATTATTGAGGTTCTTTTATAATTCCTGTGGTTCTTATGAAAATGCTATATAGATCCTATCTAATTAGAATGCTTACAAGTTAATTGGAAAACAATTTAAAAAAATCATAGTGTAAATGCTTGAGATTAGGCTAGAAATTTAAGTTTCTTTCTCTGCCCCTTGCCTTGCATCTGACTTCTTTTGGTCATGAAGTACCAGTATTTTTCTCTCTTTAAACTAAACTAATATATACTATATTATATGGCATAGATATCATATATAACCTTTAATAAATGGAAATGGCTTTGCTTAAGACAATATTGGTTGAAATTTTATAAATCAAGATAGGAGTTTGTTCATTTGAATATTTAAGAAAAGGAATTCTCATTTCATTAACATCACAAGACTAAATGTTAGTGGCTTGGTGTTAGAGGTTACGTTTGTTAAAGAGACATTTCACGGTTGTATTTCTAAAAAGGAGCTCCAATTTATAAAGATCAGAAAGAAAAAAAAAACACAAAAAGGGTGATAGATATTTGAACAAGTATTAAATGAGGTCAGAAATTTGCTATAGGGTGACAATAGGTGTATGTACTATTAGTGTATAATATGAATTGTTACAACTATTTTTCTCTCCCTCCCTCCTTCACACCCTAGATACAGATGTGTACAAACATGGAACTTCATGATAGTTTTAGACCAGTACATCTATATGCTAGTTTCAGGTTTCATTATTTTTAGAGGAAGTTATTCCAACTTTGCCTTTTGTATCTCCTAACATCTTCTATAAGTCATTGGAAGGTTCTTTTTTCAAAGAAGCTCAGTCCTTAAGTTTTCATGGGAAATTTGTCATCCGAAGAACTTGATTTTAAACACACATGATTATGCTCTTATTTTATCCTAAAATCTGATAAACTAAATAAAACACTGATCATCTTATAATAAGTTGTAATACAGTGTAAGAAAAGAATTGTCTCACATATCCACAGCTACTATTGAGTGCTGTAAATGAAGCACATTTCACCTTCATCCAATACTAACTTCTGTCACCATCATTGAGATTAAGATAAGTTTCTAAATGTATTGGGTTGTGTGTGATTTAGGGTTTTCTTAAGAAAGAAATGGATTTCATTATATCTTTATATTCAGTCTTTGAAATTCAAAACAAACATTTTGATTAAAGTAAAATTTTAATTCCTATTCATATGCTTTCAGGTTGTCAGAAACTTTTTGGGGTGGTTATTTCTATATGTCTTTGCATAATACCTTTGTCTTAGTTCAGTGTATATATAATCCTGTTATCCATAGTTTATTTTTATAGACATGGTCAAGGTTAAATTATAGTTTACATTTACACCTGTTATTCAGTGTTGTTTTCTAAAGCATTTTATAGTCTGATAAAAATCTCAGTGCTATTCTCATAGGGTTCTAGTCCTGGAGGCTCCACTTAGCAGCCAGAATCCATAAAACAAAGAAAGATTGAAGCCTGTCAGCATCACTTTTAATCAACTTAATGGTTGTTATGGAGAGTCTCAAGGCCATGGGGCTGTCCCTGCCCTCCAGGCTTGATATCAGTTGCCTCTTGCAATCCTGTCAGCCCAAGAAGTGTGTGAAGCTGTGAGGCTGAGTTACGTACAGTTTCCACTTTGACACCACAGAACAGCGGAAAGATGTCTTCTGTATTTTAACTATGAATTCCATGCAACAGGGGTATGTGAAAAGTAAGGAATGTAAACATTATTCTGAAGCAGCTATTTTATAATCAGTACAGCTGAGTTATTCTCTGCCTCATGCCCAGTTCCATCCCTGCCGAGGAACTGGGTGCAGTTAGTCACAGTCTCATACGTGAAGCTTTCTGAGCTTCAATTTTTAAATTCTCTTTACAGCCCAGGAAATACAGGATTGGTGTTTGCATCCATATGCATATGCAGTAGGTACGAAAAAGACTGCAAAAGAAATGGGATCTCTCTTAGAGAATACTGAAAAAGCTAAGAAGATTGATTCTGTTTGTTTACTGACTGATGGTGTTTTAAAAAATGTGTGGCTCATTAGATCAATCAGTTCAGTTCAGTCACTTAGTCATGTCTGACTCTTTGTGACCCCATAGATGGCAGCGTGCCCGGCTTCCCTGTCCATCACCAACTCCTAGAACTTGTTCAGACTCAGGTCCATCGAGTCAGTGATGCCATCCAACTATTTCATCCTCTGTCGTCCCCTTCTCCTCCTGCCTTCAATCATTCCCAGCATCAGGGTCTTTTCCAGAGTCAGATCTTCCCATCAGGTGACCAAAGTATTGGAGTTTCAGCTTAGCATCAGTCCTTCCAATGAATATTCAGGACTGATTTTCTTTGGGATGGACTGGTTGGATCTCCTTGCAGTCCAAGGGACTCTCAAGAGTCTTCTACAACACCACAATTCAAAAGCATCAATTCTTCAGTACTCAGCTTTCTGTATGGTCCAATTCTCACATCCATAACATGACTGCTGGAAAAACCATAGCTTTTACTATGCAGATCTTTGTCGGTAGAGTCAAGTCTCTGCTTTTTAATATGCTGTCTAGGTTTGTCATAGCTTTTCTTCCAAGAAGCAAGCATCTTTTAATTTCCTGGCTGCAGTCACCATCTGCAGTGATTTTGGAGCCCAAGAAAATAAAGTCTGTTACATGACTGCTGGAAAAACCATAGCTTTTACTATGCAGATCTTTGTCGGTAGAGTCAAGTCTCTGCTTTTTAATATGCTGTCTAGGTTTGTCATAGCTTTTCTTCCAAGAAGCAAGCATCTTTTAATTTCCTGGCTGCAGTCACCATCTGCAGTGATTTTGGAGCCCAAGAAAATAAAGTCTGTTACTGTTTCCATTGTTTCCCCATCTATTTGCCATGAAGTGATAGGACCAGATGCCATGATCTTCATTTTTTAAATGTTGAATTTTAAGCCAACTTTTTCGCTCTCCTCTTTCACTTCCATCAAGAGGTTCTTTAATTCTCTTCACTTTCTGCTATAAGGGTAGTGTCATCTGCATATCTAAGGTTATTGATATTTCTCCTGGCAGTCTTGATTCTAGCTTGTACTTCATCCAGTCCCGCATTTCCCATGATGTGCTCTGCATATAATTTAAATAAGCAAGGTGACAGTATACAGCCTTGACATAACTCCTTGCTCAATTTGGAACCAGTCTGTTGTCCTGTTCTAACCATTGCTTCTTGACTTGGACACAGATTTCTCAGGAGGCAGGTCAAGTGGTCTGGTATTCCCATCTCTTGAAGAATTTTCCACAGTTTTGTGATCCACACAGTCGAAGGCTTTAGCGTAGTCAGTAAAGCAGANAGTCTGTTGTCCTGTTCTAACCATTGCTTCTTGACTTGGACACAGATTTCTCAGGAGGCAGGTCAAGTGGTCTGGTATTCCCATCTCTTGAAGAATTTTCCACAGTTTTGTGATCCACACAGTCGAAGGCTTTAGCGTAGTCAGTAAAGCAGAAGTAGATGTTTTTCTGGAATTCTCTTTCATTTTCTGTGATCCAGTGGATGTTGGCAGTTTGATCTCTGGTTCCTCTGCCTTTTCTAAATCCGGCTTGAGCATCTGGAGTTCACAGTTCACATATTGTTGATACCTAGCTTGGAGAATTTTAAGCATTACTTTGCTAGTGTGTGAGATGAGTGCAGTTGTGCAGTAGTTTGAACATTCTTTAGCATTGCCTTTGGGATTAGAATGAAAACTGACGTTTTCCAGTCCTGTGACCACTGCTGAGTTTTCCAAATTTGCTGGCATACTGAATGGAACACTTTCATAGCATCATCTTTTAGGCTTTGAAATAGCTCAACTGGAACTCCATCATCTCCACTCGGTTTGTTAGATCATTGTATTTTACTGAAGGGAATTATTTAATATTGACACTTTTTAATCTCTAAGGTAGCTAAAATATTACATCAGATAAAGATGCAGGCTGTAGAACTGAATATTCTCGTTTAGTGACTTCCATACTTATCACTATGAACCTGTAAGACTGTACTTTTCACTGAGTTCCAGTACACATGCACATACATGCATTTATATACACACAGTGTAAACCAAAGTTCCAAAAGAAGTGTGATGTAACCACTGTATTTTCCATTCTGTTCTGTTTATTTTCCTGTTGACTTAGTTTTTAAATGTGGGTCTCAGCACACTCAGTTAACTTCTCTCCTTGGAAAATGGGTCATGACTCACCAGCACTGCTGCGAGGTAGGACTTGTCCAGCTAATTCTGCCATCTGCCACGTTGATGCAGTATGGGAGAGTGGAGGAAGCTTACCTGCTCCTGAGTTGATGCTAGCCCTTGGCCTGGCTTTGGAGGGGAAATCATGGTTGCTGGGGAGAGGGAGGAAAAGACCATAGGAAAAGATTATTGAGAGTGGAGTTAAGGTGTTTTATGGAGCTAAGCAAAGCTGCTTTCTGTTTCAACAGAATCCTGATTCTCAAGAACAAAAAAGAACCCTGCACACCTACTCTGTCTTTCAAATGATTTCATGTATTTTGAAGATAAATTAAGATCCTCCTAGATTAACAAACGGAAAGAAACAGATGAGTGAGAAATTGAGAGAAACCAGTGGAAGCCTATCTAGATTTGTGGATTTGTGTGCCATATTCATTGAATAAGTTTTCTGTAGTACTGTGAGCAGAGAGGTAAATTTTCAGTGTCTCATATTGCAGTAATCAGAGCAGACATGAATATTTCTTTGCTGGAAGCAGATTCAAAAAGTGAAAGAAGCTTAAAAAACAAACAAACAAACAAAAACATCCCATAAACTGTTGTAAAAGCCAAAAGTCTGTCTGCTTCTGTGCAATAGCTATTAAGTCGCTGACAGCATTTTATCTTGTATACTTGCTACCAGAGTGCTTCAGGGCCCTTGCAGGGCTCTCTATGAGCCTGTGTTATAACTTTCTGGACATTTAAAATCATGCATTGTTACCAACAAGTCATATAGAAATTGCAGACTTAGGGTTCCAAAATGTATTCAATAGCAGTAGTTTTCCTGCCATTTTTACCAAGGCCCTTTTAGCTGTGTTATTGCCAGAATTGAGTAACGCTTCAGGCCTGTAGTCATACATGTCTTAGTTTCAGTATTCTTACCTTCATGTCCTTAAAAAACTTACCTATAAGAATTTGAATTCCATAGGGCTAGACTGTGTCTTGTGTACTTCTGTATCGTCAACAGTTAAACCTACTGGCTAAGATGTAAAAGCACTAAATAAATATTTGTTAACAGTATTATTGAAGAATGCCTAGAAAACTTAAGTATTTTTTTAAAATTACTAAGGTAGAATTGATATGTAACATATTAGTTTCAGATATGCAACATAATGATCTGATATTGTATACATGGCAAACAGTCATTAGAGTCAGTCTACTTAATATACATCACCTTGTGTGTGCATATTTAGTTGCTCAGTCATGTGCGACTCTATTGTGACCCCATGGACTAGCCTGCCAGCCTCCTGTCTGTGGGATTTCTCAGGCAAGAATACTGGAGTGGGTTGCTGTTTCTTTCTCCAGGGGATCTTCATAATCCAGGGATCAAACTCGTATCTCCTGTGTCTCCTACATTGGCAGGTGGATTCTTTACCGCTGAGCCACCTGGGAAGCCCTTACTCTTTAGCAATTTTCAAGTAATATACAATGTGGTGTAACTTTCCAATATACAATATGGTATTATTAACTGTGGTCTTCCAGGTGGTGCTAGTGGTAAAGAATCTGCCTGCCAGTGCAGGAGACTTAAGAGAGGTAGGTTCAGTCCCTGGCCTGGGAAGATCCCCTGGAGAAGGACATGGCAAGCCGCTCCAGTATTTTTGCCTAGAGAACTGCATGCACAGAGGAGCTTGGCAGGCTACAGTCCATAGGGTCACAGAGTTGGACACAACTGATGCTACTTAGAACGCATGCATACACGTTATTAGCTGTAGTCGCCATGCTGTGATGGAGAGGGAAGCCTGGCATGCTATGGTCCATAGGGTCGCAAAGAGCTGGACACAGCTGCGTAGCTGAACCGACCGACCACGCTGTTAGATTACATCCCCAGAACTTATCTCCCTTATAATTGGAGGTTTGTACCTTTTAAGGCCTTTCATCTATTTTTCCCACCCTCATCCACTGCCTGTGGCAACGACTAGTCTCTTCTCTGTATCTTTAAACTTGTGGTTTTTTTTGGTTGTTGTGTAATTTTTTTTGTTTTTTAATTACCAAGTATTTACCATGAAGTTCATCAGAGTATTTAAAACTCTGGTTCTAATTGCGTATATATTTACTGTGCTAAAACTTTATTTTCTGATCTCTGTTGTATCTTGAGTTGGGATGTCTTTGAGGCAATATAAATTAATTTTCTAATTCAAGATTGTGGTTGTAAATTATTATTAATATAGTAGCTTTATTTGAAATGTAGATTTCATGAATACATTATTCTGAGAACATTTTAAAAATAGTCCTCAAAATTATTTTCCAGCTAAGAAAGTTAGCATTTTTCTTAGCTATAAATTCCAGTTATTTTCAATCTCTCTTGAGTTAGACACTTTATAGAAAAATATTAGAAATCATTTTAGCATATTCTAGGTTTTCGTTTTGAAAACCAGATTTATCATATCAATGTGACTCTTATTGTAAAGTGGTTTAGAGAGAAAAAGACTAAGCATTTTTTTTTTTAATTTTGAAATGTTCTCAGAAAAGAAAATGGTATCATGTATTTAGGTATTCATAATGCAGCAGACATCCTATTTTGGTGAAAGGAAATAACACAGTATTTCTTAACCTGTTGGGTTTTTTCCTTACGAATATTTTACTTCTAAAAAGAATTTCAAAGGCACTGATAACCATGTAAATAAAAGATCATATCTAGAGTGACTATTGTTGAGGTCATATTTCTGACAAATGCCATGGTTTCTGATCTAGATTATGTGCTAGACTTCTGGAAGTTATATATTTCATTTACTTCCCACAAAAAGAGAAAAAATTTCTCCAGTAAGTAGCCAATTGGGAAGGCATATTTACTTGTCCTCTTGCCTAATAAAGTTTTAGTAACCTTCTCTCCCCCCCTGCCAAGGCAGAGGTAGCAGTAAAGACCATTTCAAGAGTTACATGGCCATGATTCAGGCAGTTAGGAACACTCCAGATTGGTGTTCTCTTCGTTGACTGTTCAAGTAACAAACTATGGAGCTTTGAGTCTAGATAATACAAATCCATTAATGTTGCCAATGATTTGTAATCAGCACTGTTAAAGTTACTACCTTGAGCACCTTCAGGAATTTGAAATTACTGTAGTAAATGATATTTTGTTGGAAGTAGATATTATAAGGTGTGGGTAGGAGGGTTTTCTTTGTCTTAAACAGGTATTTAAAGATACAGTCAAATAAATCTATGTATCTTTTTAAATAGTTTTTTCTAAATAGTGAGCTACATATTTGTTTTCTTCACATCTCCAGATTTCATTTGCTTGTTAGAATTATTTGCCAGTAAGTAAAAATGACAAGCTTGTAGTTCAGAAAATTCACAAACTATACTAAATGAAATGTAAAGTTTGGAGAAGCTATTATAAATTTAACGTTGCAAATACAAGATACTATTTGGATTCTTTCAACAGTGTCACCAGATCATAACATTAATGCTACAAGGAAATAGCTTCATGAGTAATATCTCATCTACTGAAGTAATATGTTCTTTCTAGTACTAAAGTACTTTTAATCATTTTATACTAAGCTTCAAGTCTGATAATAGTCACAATATCAGAACAATACTGTGATACTGTTCTGTTGTATGTTCACAATATAGAACACACATCATATATCTTTAAAAAAATTAATCAATCTAGAATCTTTGTAGATAGACACATAAAATGACATTTTAGATTATTTGGCTATCCAAAATTTCTTCTCAATTGGTTGCAATGTTTTAGAATCAGATTTGACTTTCTAGGTTTTAACTAATAAAAGTGGTTGTCTAGTGGAAAATTCATTTTGTGTAAAACATTTTTTTAGCCAAAGAAGGCTGAAACTTTGAAAAACAAATAGTATCGAAGAATATTTAAATTAAATATACCTCTAATGTATCTTTTTTCTTTTTTTTGTATTTTAACAAATGTTGCAACCATGTTTCTCTCTTTGGGTATCTAATTTTTTTTTTTAATGCTTTGTCAGTATTTGAAAACTTTCTAACACAGAGAAGGAAAACAGGGTAATATATTTGTTCAAAACCGAAAGCATAAACAATTAGTTCAGTTAGTACTGTTATCAAGCCAATAAAAATCATAACCAACATTTATTGAGCACCAAGTGTCAGACACTATCCTAATTAATTCTCAGACAGCCTGTAAAGTATAGGTACTTTTAACATTTTCAGTTTTATGGATCAGGAAGACATAGAAGACAACAGATAGTTTATATTGTGTCCTATGGAGTATTATTTTAGTGGACACTATTTAGTAATTACTCTTTATGTTGCATTATATATAGTATGAAACCCTTCTGAGTTTTGCTTGTACAGCTGGTCAGAATTATCCTTGTAATTGGTATAATACCAGTTAAGACCCAGATTAGACTAAATGACTTGACCAGAGGAAATAGGATTCTACCACAAGGATCAAGATGGAGTCATTGTGGTTTATTTAGGTATAAAGAGATGGGAGCATAAAGAGCACAAAGTTACAGTCTTACCTCTGCTTCCTATTTAGTCATTGTTAAGTGTTTATGCTCATTAGTTGTAAATAGTAAAAGCTGTATTGAGAACATTTGTGAATTGCTAAGATATTAAAAGGCTTCTAATTACAATATCTTCTGATCTAGTTGTGGAATATTTTCCTTTTTGTTCCCAAAGCATCTGTTTTGGAGTTTATTGTGTCATGTATTTCTCCTCAGCCGTGGTTTTTTAAAAAGGCTTTAGAGAGGCTCACCCTCCTTTTTGTTTTTCTTTTGTAGTAAATGCTTTTTATTTTGTCTTTATTACTTCTTAATATCCAAGAGATTTGGGTGAAAGTATGCAGTTATTAATTTGAAATAGTCTCTAGAAATCTATTTATTTATGAACCAGCTGGGAAGAAATCAGGTATATAAACAAATCACCTGAACATTTTATGTGCTTTGATTAGCTCAGAGAGAAAAAGTACCTCCTTTGCAAGATTTTTTTCCCACCAGGTGTGACAGTTTTGCTAAATAAAGTGAAAAACAGTTTCTCATTTTCTGACTCAAAGTTGAGTATGCTTTGTGAGCATAGCTGGAATTAAAGCATTTTAATGTTTTTCAAGATCAGTGTATCTTGGAGGAATTTTGATGACTCAGGGCTGATTTTAGCCACATAAGGAACTAGAGCAGAATTGCAGAGAAGGAACAGATGTTTTCTAAGTTTCAGGATGAGTAGGTTGGTTGCATAGCACAAGAGTAATTGGATGATGTCGAAAGCAGTGACAGTGAAAATAAGCAGAGATATGTTCTCAGGGTGGTTATGGTTTAGCAAAAGGATGAATGAAATAAGGCAACATGCATATGATACAGGTCATGAGATGTCACAAAGTGGAGTTTTCTGGAGTGACATGGGGCCACGCAAGGAAAAGGTAGACATTGTATTAGTGGAGTAAGTTACTACCAGTGATGAATTATTCCATTCTCTTTATCCTATTAAAAGAATTTAGATTCCCATGCCCTCATAGGGCTTTTTATCCATAATGAATAAAATCTTGAGTCTGTTGAGGATTTTCAAAAGCCTTTCAGTTCAGTTCAGTTCAGTCACTCAGTCGTGTCTGACTCTTTGCGACCCCATGAATCGCAGCACGCCAGGCCTCCCTGTCCATTACCAACTTCCGGAGTTCACTCAGACTCACGTCCATCGAGTCAGTGATGCCATCCAGCCATCTCGATGCTCTGTCGTCCCCTTCTCCTCCTGCCCCCAATCCCTCCCAGCATCAGAGTCTTTTCCAATGAGTCAACTCTTCGCATGAGGTGGCCAAAGTACTGGAGTTTCAGTTTCAACATCATTCCCTCCAAAGAACACCCAGGGCTGATCTCCTTCAGAATGGACTGGTTGGATCTCCTTGCAGTCCAAAGGACTCTCAAGAGTCTTCTCCAACACCACAGTTCAAAAGCATCAATTCTTCGGTGCTCAGCTTTCTTCACAGTCCAGCTCTCACATCCATACATGACCACTGGAAAAACCGTAGCCTTGACTAGACGGACCTTTGTTGGCAAAGTAATGTCTCTGCTTTTCAATATGCTGTCTAGGTTGGTCATAACTTTGATTACAAGGAGTAAGCGTCTTTTCATTTCGTGGCTGCAGTCACCATCTGCAGTGATTTTTGGAGCCCCCCCAAAATAAAGTCTGACACTGTTTCCACTGTTTCCCCATCTATTTCCCATGAAGTGATGGGACCAGATGCCATGATCTTCGTTTTCTGAATGTTGAGCTGTAAGCCAACTTTTTCACTCTCCACTTTCACTTTCTGCCATAAGGGTGGTATCATCTGCATATCTGAGGTTATTGATATTTCTCCCAACAATCTTGATTCCAGCTTGTGCTTCTTCCAGCCCAGTGTTTCTCATGATGTACTCTGTATATAAGTTAAATAAGCAGAGTGACAATATACAGCCTTGATATACTCCTTTTCCTATTTGGAACCAGTCTGTTGTTCCATGTCCAGTTCTTACTGTTGCTTTCTGACCTGCATATAGGTTTCTCAAGAGGCAGGTCAGGTGCTCTGATATTCCCATCTCTTTCAAAATTGTCCACAGTTTATTGTGATCCACACAGTCAAAGGCTTTGGATAGTCAAAAAGGCAGAAATAGATGTTTTTCTGGAACTCTCTTGCTTTTTCCATGATGCAGTGGATGTTGGCAATTTAAATCAATGCAAATATGGAAAATGGGAGAAAAAAGTGAAGACATGTCTATTATTTTGAATTCTCCTCGTTCTTGGTGGAGTCACAAATGTCCTTAATAAATCTGCCTTCTTCAGGGCCAGACTTCTGCTTCACTCAGTCATGTTGGTGGTTAACTAATGGTCACCTGAGTGACTTGAGGTAGAGCCATGTTGCTTTCTTCCTCCAAACCTCCTGCTCCTTGATAATTTCTATTGTAGGCATCTTGACTCTCTCTGGCATAAATTCAGTGACCTGTTTTGGGCCTTGAGAACCTTACCTACTAGTTTGCTTTTTTTGTTGTTTGTTTTTAAATCATCACCAAGAATGGCTTCCTGTTGCCCACTGTAGCAAAGGTAAATTCCATCTGGTTTTCCCATGCTCTTGTCCCCTCATTTCTGCTACCTCCCACATCCCTCTAATGCTGACAGTTCTCTATCCCTTTGACTATACATACTATCCTCTTATCCATTCTGTATCACAGAATTGACCTGCTAATCAAAAAGCAGCATTGATTAGGTATATATGTACAGGTATTTTGGTGAAGACAGGGATATAAAGATTAATATTTTCTCAGTGTTTTGTAATAGCCTATAAAGGAAAAGAATCTGAAAAAACAATATATATATATATATAAATGAATCACTTTGCTGTACACCTGAAACTAGCACAACGTTTCAAATCAGCCATACTTCAACTAAAAAAATACAACAAAACTTAAAAAATATTTCATCTGCCCCCAATTTATTAATAGTCTGGTTGGTGAGATGGAAAGGAATCTCTTTGTGAAAAGATATATAATGAAAGTAGGACTTTGCCATAAATGTCAGAAGTTGAGGAAGAACTGTGTGCTGGGGCAGCTGAAGTGGGATTTATAAAGTGAAGAAGAACTGTGTTGTCCTACCAGTTGGGTGTGTAATAGTGTGTGTGAGAGAGAGAGAGAATGAGACTTTGTCTTTCTCTGTTTACTGTAAGAATAGGAGGGTGACAGGTGTTTCAGGGAAGCAGAAGACATAAAACATGGAGTGGAGCTGTGAAAGTTTTGCCTTGAGTATAAGGGCAGAAGTTCATTTAAGAAAGTAATCCGAGATGGGGTCGAAGAGGTAAATCAGTGTTCAGAGAATTTAAAAAACAGAAACAAAAAACAGCCACACTAACAGTGAAACTGTACAGACCATTTTAAGAAGTTTTAGTTTGGAGCTGGGCTGGGGGACCTAATACTTTTTTAGAGAAACATGAAAATTTTAGGTGAGAACTAAACTTACCATCAAGAACTGACATTTTCTTGGTGATTCATATGAGTATTTCAGATGGCTTCTGTAGGCCCAGATAAAGAAACTAACAATAATGCTCACTGCCATGGACAATGACAGAAGGGTCCTGGATTCCTAAAGTCATAACTGTCAGGTAGTAAAATATTTTTATATCTTCTTCACATTATTTGAAGTGGAACTAATATAAAAATAGTCCAATTTAATGTTTTTATTTTTTTTTTCACGTCATTCTCTTCCTGCTCAAGTGGAACTATTATTTGTGACAAGAAGTGAATGCACTAGAGAACCTTTCTTAATGTGACTAGTTATACTTTTGAATCTGACAGTTCAAGTCATGGAAGATCTTGCCTTTCCATAGTTGTTTTTTCAGTTATTTTCACCTCCTTTTGTGTGTCTTGAGAAGTTAAGATTAAACCTGAGTCTGTTAGACATAGTTTTCACAGGGGGAATTGTATTTTGGAAAAACACAACAAATTGATTGGTTCAGGTTTGTTCAGTGCAGATTTTTATTGTGAGAAGGAAATCAGTTCATAATACCTTTTTCCCCACAGAAGGTGATAATTACCCTTTGTTGTTGCATTCACAACTTATTTATATAGGGAGTTATCTTCAAAATTTTGACTTTAAAATCATAGCATCAACACTGTGTTATTGAGTTAAATAATTGTTTACAAATAATACACAAATAAGTCTAAAAATCTAGCTCCTCTAGTGTACCATTTTCATTAAAATTTCCTTCAATGTTTCTACACAGTAATCTGGAAGCAGAAACCTGAACTCTAGTGATATACTACCCAGTAGTAAAATTTGCATATTTCTGATTATATACACATATATATATTCTTTCTTTTGGAAATAAAAACCTTTGATATTATTTTTAAAGTTAAATGTTTTTGTGAAGATCAGTGATAATATACAAAAACAGCTCTGGCATAAATGGAATGCTAGCATATGCTTGTACTAGGAATAGAAAAAAAAAAAGGTATTTTTATGAAGTGCAAAAGAAATCATTTTTATTCAGTGCATATTATATGCCCAGGATGTGTTATACCTCCTAATGTTTATAAAGCCTTACAAAGTAAATACTATTTCTATTTACAGATGAGAAAATCAAGACACAGAGAGGTTAAATAACTTACCCGTGGTCATGCAACCAATAAATGATATATTGTAATTGGGATCAGAACTCAGGTTCTCCTGAACTCCCTAAGCCCAGTCTCTTTGTTCTTTACAGCACTGTTTTGTGAAAATATTGCTGATTTAAATTTTCCATTGGAGATGTTGATCATGTATTCCAAGGGAGTCAGCTCACAACTGTGCATTGAATAGAGCAAGCTCTATAGAAATGCAAGACAGTGAAGAGTTCAGTTACCCAATATCTTCATCATTTAATGAAAATTTTACCATGTAGCTTTTCTAAGCAAGCATTTGTGTTAATTTTTTCCCTTTGATATGTTGAAAGTATCTCTACCTCCTTAAAGTGTTCTGTAATTTTTACATAACTTTTATTTTGAGTATCATCTTGGGCTGTTTGCCTGTGCTTTAATAAAGCGATAGCCTCAGGGATCGTTCAGCTCAGTTCAGTTCAGTTCAGTCGCTCGGTCATGTCTGACTCTTTGCAACCCCATGCAGCATGCCAGGCCTCCCTGTCCATCACCATTTCCCGGAGTTCACTCAAACTCATGTCCATCGAGTTGGTGATGCCCTCCAGCCATCTCATCCTCTGTCGTCCCCTTCTCCTCCTGCCCCCAATCCCTCCCAGCATCAGAGTCTTTTCCAATGAATCAACTCTTCGCATGAGGTGGCCAAAGTACTGGAGTTTCAGCTTCAGCATCATTCCCTCCAAAGAACACCCAGGGCTGATCTCCTTCAGAATGGACTGGTTGGATCTCCTTGCAGTCCAAAGGACTCTCAAGAGTCTTCTCCAACACCACAGTTCAAAAGCATCAATTCTTCGGCACTCAGCTTTCTTCACAGTCCAACTCTCCCATCCATACATGACCACTGGAAAAACCATAGCCTTGACTAGACGGACCTTTGTTGGCAAAGTAATGTCTCTGCTTTTCAATATGCTATCTAGGTTGGTCATAACTTTCCTTCCAAGGGGTAAGCGTCTTTTAATTTCATGGCTGCAGTCACCATCTGCATTAATTTTGGAGCCCCCCAAAATAAAGTCTGACACTGTTTCCACTGTTTCCAGGGATTGTTAATTCCTCTTAAACCAGTTGTGTGTGCTGCATGCTAAGTCGCTTCAGTCGTGTCTGACTCTTTGTGACCCTATGGACCATAGCTGGCCAGGCTCCTCTGTCCATGGGATACTCGAGGCAAGAGAGAATACTGGATTGGGTTGCCATGCCTTCCTCCAGGGGATCTTCCTGACCCAGGGATTGAGCCTGCATCTCTTATGTCTCTTGCATTGGCAGGCAAATTCTTTACCACTAGTGCCACCTTGGAAGCCCAAGTCATCTTTAATCAATTATTGCTTCAGAAATGGCCCAGGATAATTGTGCTTTGGGGTTCGTAATTTGCTGTCATCTATTATTTCTCAGAGTCAAATCCTGGCAGTTTCTTTCTTGCTGCCTTTTTTTTTTTTTTCCCCTGTCAGTAACTTAAAAAGTGCCAAAATTTCTAGGGAACATTAGGAACTAAACTTGTTAAATCAGTAACCTTAATTTGCACCCAATTATATACGTCCATAAGCTTTGACCAGTGGGGCTAAAGGTGTCTATACATCCTCCTAGAAAAACTGTGGTACTTTGATTCATTGTTATTGCTTTCATATTTTTTTCTTTTCTAAATAAGGTGTTAATTCTGCTGTGTTTGCCTCAAGACAGTACTGCACTTCTGCAACATTTTGTTTGCTAGTATCGGCCTACAGACTTACCCTTTTTTTCTTTTAATTATGTACGCTGTTCTCACGATCCTAAATATTTGAATGTAGTTCTGCTTACTGGTTGTGTAAGTGTGAATACAGCCAAGAAGTCAGAAAGCGTCAGCAGCTCTGCTCAGAAATGACATTCTTTCATCTGCAGTGGTTTCTTTTCTTCGGTGAGCCCGCTGCTGCCTTTCCTCACTGGCTCTTTTCCTTATGGTGCCACTCGTTGATGTCTCTGTGACCACTACTCACAGCCGCCCCAGGTGATGTAAAACAGGTTTGGAAGTTAATAATACCTTTCCCAAAACATGTGTATCTTCAAGTTTCTCAAGCAAAGTGACTGAACCAGTTCTGCCTTCTTTTCTCCTGTCAGTCAGTGCTTTGCAGGAGTTCTCGTGTTTGTTGTTGTGGCAATAGTGTGGTGTGGTTTATAATCCACACATCTCTTATAGGTGCATCTGCAGATTTAGATGCTTCCCTCATGTCTACAACGCAAAGCTCAGCTCTGCTGCCTGAGTGCTTCTGGTATATAATCACAGTGTCAGTGTAGTTCAGCTTCACCATGGTCATTTCAAAGAAAATACACAGGATAGCTTCAATATGAACTGGAAGCTTTTCTACCAAACCAGAAATATGCTAATGGCAGGCTCCAGGCACTCATAATGGCACTATATTCTTATTAAGAGGAACCTCTTAAAGGATGGTTTCATCTCAATTAATATTACAATTGATAAGGCCCCTTTCTGATTTTTCTTTGGGGGGCTTACAACTTAAAAATAAGATGCTGAGTTCTCCTGAATATACAGTTAATATGTATTCAGAAATGGGTCATCCATAATGCCACAGTTTTATATGGTCATTTATAGCTGTGGAGCAATAGCCTCCTGGTGACTCTCAAGTCTTTACCTCATTCTTCTCTTAAACCACAGTTTTGAATCTTCAGATGCCTCCTGGACAGTTATATTTGACTCTTTCAAGTCATCTCAGATTTGCTTTTTTTTGGTTACTTTTGCTATGAACATTTAATGACTACCTGCATCACTTAGTCATTAAACTTAAATTTATTAGGTACCCAGTACTCTTGTCTGGAAAATCCCATGGACAGAGGAGCCTGGTGGGCTGCAGTCCATGGGATCGCTAAGAGTCAGACACGACTGAGCAACTTCACTTTCACTTTTCACTTTTATGCATTGGAGAAGGAAATGGCAACCCACTCCAGTGTTCTTGCCTGGAGAATCCCAGGGACGGGGGAGCCTGGTGGGCTGCCGTCTGTGGGGTCGCACAGAGTCGGACACGACTGAAGTGACTTAGCAGCAGCAGCAGGTACCCATTATGTGCCATGTTCTTGGAGAGACATTGGGATCAGAGCAGTGAATAAGACTGACATGGTCCCTGCATTGGTGGAGTTTACTGTGTAATGTACCAGAGTGCTGACTGAATCAGGTCTTCAGGAGTGATGGCTATAATGATAGGGAAGATAAGGGGTTATTTGGATAGAGGGCAAGGGTTTGTATCTCCTAGTGAGTTGGGAAGACCTCTCTGAAGAAGTCAGATTTAAGCCCCAAATTGAAGGGCATGAAGAGTTAGATGAGTGGGGGCAAGCTGGCCTCTCAGTGTTAATACCAAGAGAAAACTAACAGTAAATTAGTTGATGCACGCAAGGCACCTAGAACATTGCCTGGCCCTGAGTGTGGCTGTTGTCTTCACCACCTTTGTCATTGTCATCAGTCATTGATTTATTCTGGTGCTCAAATAAACATTGATTGAGCATATGCCAGGTATTGGGTATCTTTTGATACTGTGATGGGATTCAGAAATGAAAAATTTAAAAATCTGCCTTTTCAAGAACTTAAGGTGTGTATGTGTGCTAAGTTCAGTCAGTCAGTCGTGTCCGACTCTCTGTGACCTTTATGGACTGTAGCCCGCCAGGCTCCTTTATCCATGGGATTTTCCAGACAAGTATACTCAAGTGGGTTGCCATTTCCTCCTCCATGGGGAAGATATGTACACAAATGGCTAAAAAGCAAAGACTATATCGTGAGAACAGTAAGAGAGGTATGAGCCCAATTCTGGTAAGGAACAGTCCTTTCTTTCTGGGAATGGTATATAATCTATGTCATGTACTTGTCAAGTAATCTTACACTGTCTATAAAATCTTTTATTTTCCTGTATTCTTATTTAACTTTTAGGATTTTGCATATGTAGATCTTTACTAGCCACTGAAACTTTCCATGTTCGAATTGAGAAAGTATGTGTCCCAACCAATGAAGTAGAGAAATAGTAGGTGCTTTGAAGGTTAATGAATGGTCCTGGAAACGGATTAAACTTTTTTAGGGTTACTTACACAAAACCCTCATAATTGCTAGAGGCCTTTATAACGATGGTATCACGTGCTTTAGAGGGACTCAATATAAAGAAATAAGAAATAGATGTCACCTCTTGTAAAAAAATGTTCTCCATATTATTCTTCAGGGATGCACCATACATTGATAACACCAATTATCTCTTTTAATATTTTGCTGTAGTAAAGAGACATCCCTGACATCATTTTTTGAAAGTGTATTACCGCATGCAGCTAAAAAAAAATTAGAGCAAGAGTCAGAATTGGTAATCATTTAAATAGTTTTTATTTGACAGTAGCAAAAGTGGTATATTTTGCTCGTACAAAATAAGAAGCTCAGCAGACGGGAATATATTTCAACAAGAAGAAATTTGCAAAATATTGCTTATATTTCTCTCTTGAGAGAAAACAGTCATTGTGTAGTAAATAGCATATTGTAGCTTTTGGTATATAAGATTAGTAAGCATTTTATTGGCTGGAATATTCTGTCTTTATGTCAGTGTAGTACATTTATTAAAAGATAAACTTTTTTTTTTAATTTAAACTTTAAAGCATAAAGCTGTTATTTTTAATAAACAGATATTTCCCCTCACAATTAGATGGAACATTGAGCTGACCATAGCAAACAGTCTCACAGATTGTCTCATCCACAAGGAAGTAGATTAATGAGTTTTTAAATTAAGGGTAGTCTTCAGAAATTCCCTGGTAATCGGTCTTTGCAGTGGTTTTTAATCTCTTAAAACATAAAGCTTGCATGGGATGAGACATGAATTAATTTCCCGGCTATCGACAAAACTGAATCCAAAACCATCCACATATATATGACAGTCACTTCTAGAGAGTAATTAGCTTGCTATAAATACAAGAGATTTCCTGTGAGAAAATTGCTTATGCTATGTAACCAATAGAGAAATCTGAAAGATTAGGAAGAAGGTGTATCTTATCAAAAAGAATAGAACCCTTCAGTTTTTTTAGCTTATTTTGGCTCTTGTGCTTTTTTTTTTGGCTGAGATTTAATTGTGAGAAATGTGGCAGGCTGGTGTGTGAGACATGTTTATGCCATTTATGGGGTATAGGATTAATTTTCATAATTAGCTTTTAGAAATCTTTATGGAAATTTTTTCATGAATCTGTTAAAATGCACAAGGATGATTTGCCATTCAATTGAAAAGCAAACCAATCCCTGAACTGTAGGATAGACAAGAACTAGATGAATGTGGTGGGATTCTCATCCAGTGTACGTACCTTGGTTTCTCATCTCTCAGATGGAATGACAGTGTCTCCTCTTTAGAGTTATTGCCTAATTCTGTAGAATAGTGTGGATAAAGCATCTTGCATCAGGCTTATAAAAGTCATTTTAGAAAATGATTTAGAAAATCATTAGAAAATGATTTTAGAAAATGATGTTTCCTTCTACCCCTGCGTCACTTCATCTCTAAAGCTTGTAGCCAGTCATTATAAATAGGGGCTTTAGTCTTTTATCAACTTTGGGATCCAGATCATTAGGGTCTTCTGATATACTTTCTTTTGACTTTTTCCTTCATGTGAAGAACTTTGACATGAGAACATGCGTGAGGACATAACTAACACCACAGGTCTGTTTCTTGGATATTGGAAACCTGATACACCTCTCCTAAAAAACTAGAGCATGTGACTGTACTTAGGAGTTCCTGTCTGTGCTGCAGGGCCTAACTGCAGGAGACATTTTGATTTTGAGCTCGAGGTGTTGTTTCAAAGCCAATTATGACTTTGGTTTTAATTTATCAATAACCTCATGGGAAAGACAGCCTTTTCCAATTCAGATTGATAATAGAATAAAAGTAAACCTAATAGTCAAGTATTTGCCTTCCTCTAGTACCATTAATATTTTTATACCACATAAAAGTGTATATATATGCTATGAGGGGGCTTCCCTGGTGGCTCGGCAGTGGAGAAAATGCTTGTGATGGAGGAGACTGCCTTTAATGCAGGAAAAGCAGATTTGATTCCTGGATCAGGAAGATCCTCTGGAGGAGGGAATGGCTACCCACTCCAGTATTCTTGCCTGGGAAATTCCATGGATAGAGGCGCCTGGTGGGCTACAGTCCATAAAGGTCACAGAGAGTCAGACGTGACTTAGCAACTCGACCACCACCAGTACCACTGCCACATATATATGCTATATAAAGTATATTCAGTGAAGCATATATTGAATAAGTCAGGGTGAACTGCATGGGTTTAGTTTCTTCAGTTTATTTAGTTTTATTTTCTGTTTAACATGGAAGTTAACATAAATAGAATGGAAGAAGAATTCTTCTGTTTATGTAATACATGATCATATTTTCCTCACATAAATTGAGTGCAGAATAACCCCAGGACAGGAAAGCAGGCAAACAGAATTGTGGTCCCTGATGTCTGTACCAAACAGTTTACATAGGTTAACTCATTCAGACCAACAGCAACCATCTGGCAGATTCTGAGCACTGTGCTCCAGGTTATGTGGCTTACAACCTGAAGAGCATAGAGGGACGTAGCGTAGAGCCTAATATTTGTGCAGTGCACAGCACAACACCCATGTATCAAAAGCACCAGAATCCAAGAGTTTCTTCTAGTTCTACCTAATCCACAGTTCCTTATATTCCTTTGTAGCACTCTTTCCTAAATTGTCTCAAATATCTAGTAAGGTGAGGAAAATATTGTACCAAGCTGTCCTTAAATTGCATGCTATGTGGTTAACTAAAGAAGTAGCGTGGTATGTTGGAAGGAACTCAGGATTAAGTATGAGATTTGGGGTTCTTGTCTTTGTCTTAAAACAGCTTTTTAAATTAAAAATATGTTTTTTCAGTAAAGCAGTCATTTATGAGTTTTTTTTATTTTAAGGATTTATAAAAGGAAGGTGAACACATTCAAAGTCATATAAAATAAATGTTTTGAGACTTCTATTCAGATCACATGGTTAAGAGCTTTGGAGTCAGGAGAAAGTAAGCTTGAAACCTTCCATGGCCAGCTCTCTGAATTTTGTAAACACAGTCTGTGGCCTCTTGGTAGCATATGTCTGCTCTTCGCTATGAATTTGGTCTAGTTTACCAAGGGGTCATATATTCATTGGCAATAATAAACTGGAATTTCTTTAGAACAGCCTTCCTGAAAGAGCTGAATTCAGAATAAGGCAGGTCTAGGAGATGCTGCAACCATACTATCTTTCTTGAAAGCACTGGATCTGCTCTGAGAAGCTCAGCAATGCTCACATGAAAGACGGTGGTCTGATGAGGCATTCCTCCTCATTCTGCAGGGCAGGTGCTAGATGTGGCCCCAAACACAGAGGAATTGAGGGCTGAGATTTGTTTATCTTTAGGCCTTGGAAGGTTCAAAAATGACAAAATAGCCTTCTGTTCCTAGTCTCAGTTGCAAGGTTTGATTTATTACTCCGTCTCTGTTTTAGTTGTTTTTTTTTTAATATCCAAATATCAGCCACATCCTTTCTAAAAACTCTGGATTTAATATTTAAAGTCTGAAAAACAATGTATACACACATCATAAACATAACTATCATGTACATAACTGTACGTGCACACACACCCCAAACACAGGAAAAAAGTGTCCAAAAATCTGTTCTCTATAGGAAATTTTTGTGGAGATCTTACTTAAGATTTATTATGGAAAATACATAGAAAATTATTTTAAGAAAAAAATCTAGGCTCAGTTTTGAGTGGCAGACAGGAAGGCAGGAACTATTTTAAATTTATCATTATTTACATGGGTCCTAAGTCACTGTTTAAAATAGGAATCTTGTAAAACCAACTCATGAGAATGTGAAGGGCTAATGTTTATAAAGATATTTGAGTTCCTGTCAGTTGTTGTTGTTCAGTCACTAAGTTGTGTCCAACTCTTTGAGACTCCATGGACTGCAGCGTGCCAGGTTTTCCTGTCCTTCACTGTCTCCTGGAGTTTCCTCATACTCCTGTCCATTGAGTTGATGATGCCATCTAACCATCTCGTCCTCTGTGGTCTCCTTCTTCTCATGCCCTCAGTCTTTCCCAGCATCAAGGTCTTTTTCAGTGAATCAGTGCTTCCCATCATGTGGCCAATGTATTGGAGCTTCAGCATCAACGTCAGTCTTTCCAATGAATATTCAGGGTTGATTTCCTTTAGGATGGACTGATTGGGATCTCCTTGCTGTCCAAGGGACTCTCAGGGATCTTCTCCAGCACCACAGTTCAAAAGCATCAGTTCTTTGGAGCTCAGCTTTCTTTATAGTCCAACTTTTACATCCATACATGACTGCTGGAAAAACCATAGCTTTGACTATATGGACCTCCAATTCAGGGTTGATTTCCTTTAGGATGGACTGATTGGGATCTCCTTGCTGTCCAAGGGACTCTCAGGGATCTTCTCCAGCACCACAGTTCAAAAGCATCAGTTCTTTGGAGCTCAGCTTTCTTTATAGTCCAACTTTTACATCCATACATGACTGCTGGAAAAACCATAGCTTTGACTATATGGACCTCCCTGCTTTTTAATACACTGTTTAGGTTTGTCATAGCTTTTCTTCCAAGGAGCAAGCATCTTTTAATTTCATGGCTGCAGTTACCATCTGCAGTGATTTTGGAGTCCAAAACAATAAAATCTGTTACTGTTTCCATTGTTTTCCCACTTCCCCTGAAGTGATGATACTAGATACCATAATCATAGTTTTTTGAATGTTGAATTTTAAAACTAGCTTTTTGACTCTCCTCTTTAGCTATGTAAATGAATTACTTATTTAAAATTTGCGTATTTACACCATGCATTTTTCTTGTGCTTCTCCTACTTGTATATTTGATACAAAAAGGAATGATACATTCAACTTTTTTCCTACTGTAAACTATTGATAAATACTGGGTGGATGCATAATCATCTTTCATATTTTAGGAAGCAGAAAACTCTGGTTTATAATGAATATGATACAATTGGATGCCTTAACTATTTTGTATGTTCATTTTCCATCTGACATGAAAATCATGGTAGATGTTGTGTTTGCTTATTTTCTCCTTCCTGTTTCCCCCTTCAGTTCTCCTCAATAGCTGACATCCTATTTCTTTTTTCACTGGAAATTGTACCCACAGCCACAAAGGAGAAGCCTAATGTTATGTGGCAGCATGGTTTAAAGGAAGTTCTACTCAGAAAGCTGTGATTGATCCATATACTGGTGGGCTGCCGTCTATGGGGTCGCACAGAGTTGGACACGACTGAAGCGGTACTTGGCAGCAGCCAGCTGCATAGGATCAGGTCATTAGGATGGGTTTATAAAATTTTGGTTTGGTTTGGTTTTCAGCTCAGAAGTACAGAACTTTTCATGCATGTTTGCATGCAAAATTTTTAATGGAGGACATACTGCATGAGAGGCATTGTATTAAAGCACCATCCTGATGGAGCTTACTGTCAAGTCTTACATGTAGAGAATTCAGTAGGCTATTTTTCTAAGATAAGGGGAAGAATAAGGTACTGTGAGAGCATATTAATGAAGCAGAGCGTCTGTGGAGTCAGAGCAGGCTTCCCAGAGAAAGTAATTCTGATTAAAGCGCGGTGGTTAGCCAGAGGGGAAGCAAAGATGACGTGAGAGCCTGATCAGTCCAAGAGATGAAAATCATTTAATAACAGCTGAAATATTTCAAAATGTGATGTCATTTCTATAAATTCTTTGTATAATGCATGTCAACTTTCTTCTTCTTTTTTTTTTCCCCTTAACATTTATCGAGGACTTTTTATGTGTGCAGTGAGCTCTGGTACTGAACGAAACAAGGACTATTGTTTTGCTTGCTCAAGGAGCTTACCTAATGAAGGGGAACATAAACAGAAGGAAGAAATTATATTCTGAAATAATAAATCATGTGATATTTCAGGAGTTGACAGAATAAACTCAATTCTTTCTCTAAGGAAATGTCATCTGAAATTATTAAAGTCAAGCCTTAGCTCTTCTAGGCCGGCATGTTGTGCTGAGGGGCCATGGGAGAGATGGGTGAGAGCATTTGCCTGGCGCAGGGCAGCCTCTCCAAGGGGTATCACTCTGGGAAAGGAGAGGACGTGGGAAAGGGGAAGGAGCCGTAAAGTGGGGTCTAACTTGCTGCCCTGAGAGTTGTCCTCCTCCATTTTTCATATACTTCAAGACCATAAATGGTAAAATGCCTCCCTTAACTTCCTTGTTAGTTGTTTGAAATTAATTTATTATTTTCTTCATATAATCTGTGAAGTTTTTTCCTAACTTTGGTGCTTGGTCTTGAGAGCAGTTACATGGATCTCAACCAGTTTTGTTTTTGATTTTCATGAAATGGAATGAAATAGAAGGAAAAACAGCAAAGTTTACCACATCAGGATATAAATTGTTTTATGAGATGTGTTTGTGTGTGTGTGTGTCCATAGTAGGTTGGGATATAAATTATTTTTTATTATATTAGATAAGCTGGGTCAGACATTTTCCTCCTTTTTGGTGAAACTTTTGTGACTGCAAGTAAAAATTTGACCTACTAAGTTACCCAGTTTACTGGTGAAGGGTTGCCTCGTAGACCACAGGGTCAGTGGGTAAGACTGAAATGCAGGGAGTCCGGACCATCATTCTGACTCTGCCCCTACAGAACCGTATACTTTGGACAAATTGCATGCTTTCTGTGAACCTCATTGTTTTCAGTCTAAAAAGAGAAGAGGCCTAGGTGAGCTCTTATGCTCCCTTCTAGCCAAGATTCTGGACTTGGTACTTTTTCTAAAGCACTCGGCTGTAAAGAGTGAATTGTCTTAAGGTAGATTAAGCATTTGCACAAACCTGTTATTAATTCAGAGAGGTGGTCCTAGCAGGAGAAACAAGAATGAAGCAAAAAATAATATATGGCTTCTTTCCACGTGATCCTACTTTCTGCTAGTACATGCCTGCTCCCCTTTCTAGAAAGTAGATGATCCACTGAATGTGGACACATGTTATGAATGAAATAATGAGCAAAAAGGCCTTCCCAGGTGGTGCTAGTGGTAAAGAACTTGCCTGCTAATGCAGGAGATGTAAGAGACATGGGTTCAATCCCAGGGTTGGGAAGATCCTGTGGAGGAGGACATGGCAACCTACTCCAGTATTCTTGCCTAAAGGATCCCATGGACAGAGGAGCCTGGCGGGCTACAGTCCATGGGATTGCACAGAGTCAACACGACTAAAGTGACTTAGCACGCATGCAAAGAGCGTAAAAGCACTTGGCTTAATACCTGTTTAATAGAGCCTAAAAAAATGCTGAGTTGAAAAACTTGAGATCACAACCCCTAGCACTAGGCAGTTAATGGGCTACTTGTCACAAAATTGAGGAGGGTGTGAGTGTGTGGAGAAACCAATACTGGAAAGTGAGGGGCCCCTCTGGACCCATTTTTTGTTTTCAGTTCCTGAATCTGCATATCTTATAAGTGTTCTCTTACTTCTCTATGAGATGCCAGGGTGACAAAAAGTAACTTCCACATAGCTTTTCATCACTATGTACAGTAGGGGAACATCAAGTACAGAAGAATTCTGCAGTCCATCACCTCTGGCACTTGAATGTGGCTCAGACAGAGACTCCAAGCATAAAATGAGTAACTGAACCCATTTATCCCATCATGTGTGGGTATTTAGGGTCAGTTTTCTTGTTGGAGCTCACCTGTTTTCTGAGATCATAATAGTTAAACTGAGCTAAGTGTAGCAAAAGAGTTTATGTTACAAACTCAGTTAAAATAGTCAAATAGAGAGCTCTCTGCTTGTAGCAGTTTCTTAATGTCCTGGAGCACAGAACTGTGCGTCTGTTGGAAACACAGTCTTGCAAACAACCCCATTTGGGGCATTGTTAGGCAGGGCTGTTGACACATGAATACATTTCATATGATTATCATAAAATTGTGGTCTGGGAAATGAGCAGTCATGGTGCTGCATCTGAGACTCACATTTATAACAAGCTGTAATAGAGTAAACGTTTGAAATGGATGTAAGAACAGGCATTACTTGTGATCACAAATGTAAGTTGAAGTGCTTTTGAAGCCCAATTTAACAAAGCAAACAAATTTCCCAGCATTATTAACATAATTGTTCTCTGCTGGATTTTGATTTCTAAAAAGTTATTTAAGGAAAATAAAATGGGGTGGGTATATGGAGGAGTGGGCAAAAAGAAATAAAACTAAGAACGAGTAACTTTTCCTTTTAATGTCAGATTAAAAATAAAAAATCCCAGAAGTTCAGTCTGCCACTTTCCCTAATTTACCAAATTGCTGCCAACCTGTTTAACCCAGAGTTCATATTTCATGGTTAATTTGGGGTTAAATTCAGCTGTTTGCTCTGCAGTCAGCAGACTTTGGATTGGGGCTACACAGCATTCATCTGCTGGGGAAACTCCAGACTCTGCTGTGCGAGTGGTAAAAGAGGGACTTACTAGCCCCGCCCCCACCCTTTCCTAAGCACAGAAGAGGACAGGACTGTCCATTGAACACCATAGTGTGGGGAGCATGACTATACTTTGGCACCACTTAGATGGATGGGGTTCTGTTGTTCCTGGAACATTTCAAAAGCAAAAAAGGAAGAGAAGTAGCAACACCTGAAGCGTGGTGGCAGGACAGTTAAAGCGGTGGTAGTTTGGAGCCTCCAGGCCCAGACAGGATCGGGAGGTGATCACCCTTCTTCCGTGAAGTAACTTTTCCTTTTAATGTCAGATTAAAAATAAAAAATCCCAGAAGTTCAGTCTGCCACTTTCCCTAATTTACCAAATTGCTGCCAACCTGTTTAACCCAGAGTTCATATTTCATGGTTAATTTGGGGTTAAATTCAGCTGTTTGCTCTGCAGTCAGCAGACTTTGGATTGGGGCTACACAGCATTCATCTGCTGGGGAAACTCCAGACTCTGCTGTGCGAGTGGTAAAAGAGGGACTTACTAGCCCCGCCCCCACCCTTTCCTAAGCACAGAAGAGGACAGGACTGTCCATTGAACACCATAGTGTGGGGAGCATGACTATACTTTGGCACCACTTAGATGGATGGGGTTCTGTTGTTCCTGGAACATTTCAAAAGCAAAAAAGGAAGAGAAGTAGCAACACCTGAAGCGTGGTGGCAGGACAGTTAAAGCGGTGGTAGTTTGGAGCCTCCAGGCCCAGACAGGATCGGGAGGTGATCACCCTTCTTCCGTGGCAGCTGGCAGCTGGCACGCAAAGCAAGCGATGGAGTGTTCTCAGCTGGTTGCTTTCCAACATTCCAGTTATGAATTAAACCCCCAGACAGGCATCCTTCCTGCATTGTCATTTGGCCAGATCAGACCCTCAAGTAGCACGTGTGCTTCTGGCACAAGGGAACACCACAGTGGAAGCCACGGGCACTCAGGGTGGCAGGTGTCCTGGCCTAAAAGTTGGCAACGGCACAGGTTGGCACTGGTGGGAGGAGCATTGTCAGAGACTTGCTTGGTGATTTCTGTAGTTGCAGGGCTGAGCTGACTTAGAGAGAGGCACACTACTGTGAGGACGTCTTATAACATGATTTAAAAGCGTTCCTGCCAAGCATGCCACATACCTGATGTATTATTTTTATTAAGCACCAAGATTGTGCTAGGTACCTGTTAGAAGAAAGGTAAACAGCCACCTACCTTATATCTTCATACTTAATTCCAGGTAATTTAGTGCTACAGCCCAGAGAATAATTTCCTTCCTAGCAGGCAGTCACAGCCACCTTATTCAGAATAGATTCTCTGGAGGCTTGATAAGAGCAGTTGAGTGGTGAATGTGCAAAGACAAGTATGTATGCGTAGGGTAGGGGGAGGATTGCCTGTGTAATTTTGATTTTCGTCCTTTATTCCCATGAGGAGACATTGCCACTGTCCTCATCAGGACCAGATGAAAACAAAAACCTAAGGGAATGTGGGAGTCGAGGAGGGAGGAAACTAAATGAGAACTTGAATCTGGCTCCAAATGTAACCTTCAGGACTTGTGAATGCTGATCCCAAAATCAGGCAATCAGATCCTTCTAAATGTAGAAATCTTTACATAATAGTATTTTTGTGCATTTTACATACATGCATAATTCTTTGCAAATATCCCACACCACCCCTCCAAAGTGGGAAAATAAAAGCGGATAAACCAGTTGCCATGACAGAAAAGACTGAAAATCACATGACAGAAATCATGTGACCCTCCAATCACTGGAGCCTCCTAAAAATTTAGCTCTAATTGTCACTGAGATCCTTCTCTGTTGTATATTACTCAGCTGAAAAGAACTTTCTCTTCATTTCACAGAAGTGGCTTAGGACACTGAGAACTTCCTTTGTCTCCTTCAGCACGCCTTCCCCCACCACTTTAGAGATTTTCCTGGTAACTTGTTTCCAGGCCTCTGTTTCTCCACACTACTCTTAGCCAGCCTGTGGCGCTGGAGGCTGGTGAATTTTTTGTCTGTTTGCTCATTTTTGTTTGTTTTTCTCACATGTAGCCTGTGTTTTTTTTATCATATCTATTCTAGAAGATTGCATTACAATAAACTGAATGTGACCTAAAGGAATCCACTGTCCCCTGTAGTTTGTGGTGATTGCAACGTATACTCCATTAGCTCTTTGGTTTAGTTGTTCAGTAATTTCTGGATTAGGAGTGAACAACAATAAAATTTTCCTTTTCCTCCAGCGTGTTGAATTTTCTAGATATTTCCAAGAGACAGTATGATGTAGAGCTCCAGATCTCTCAGCCTTGAGAGAATTAGCTAAACTTTCTGATCCTTGTTGTTGTTTAGTCACCAAGTTGTGTCCGACTCTGTGACGCCACGGACTGCAGCCTGCCAGACTCTTCTTCCTAGGCAAGAATACTGGAGTGGCAGGGAGCCAGAGAGCCAGGTGGAGATTGTACCTCTCAGCCTTTTGGGGTTTTATTTTTGAGGGCTAGGTTCGCCTCTGATGAGAGTACAGTTAGTTCCAGAAAAGACCGGGCTGTGTGTTGATTTCCTAGGAGGTGGGCCTTTGGATAGTTCAGACTGACTTGTGAAACTCAGATGCTGGTTCCAGAGCTCTGTCCCAAGAACACAAAACACAGGAAACCTTGAGCACGTGATTGCTTTTGGGAGTGGAGGTCTCAGGCTCAGGCCTCAACCTTGTGAGTACAGTTGTGCTGTTTGGTGTAACGTAGTTCAGAAACCACCCTACAGTTTGACGCTCCTTCTGATCCTAGCAGAGGCCTCTGGATGCTCTTCACGTCTGTGTACTTTGAGGCTGGGTGGACAGAGTATACCCTCAGGACTCTGTTGTTGCTTCTCGCAATCTTCCCCACTTTCATTTCGCATCATCCCAGAGTTCTTTTCTGCCAGCCAGACTTTTTTATAGTCCCTTCTTCTTTCCCAGTAATTATTTGCTGGTTTCCTTATGTTTGGAAAATACATAATAAGTGATTAAAGGGGAAAATGTGTAGTTCTCCACTGAAAATTAACTCTCCACCCCACCCCATGCCCATCCCAATTTTTAAAAAGGTTTACATTTACAAAGATTCAGATGAAATTTTCAGCTTTTCTGAAACCAGCAGGACACACCTGACTTTAATAGTTTTCTTAGCTGAAATTACAGATGTTTTTCTTCAGTTTAACTTAGGAGAAAAGATTATCTAGGGCATTTTGTGTTCAACTTCCCCTTTAGTGGTTTATTTTTGTCTTCTTCTGCCCATCTGTCTGCTAATAAAATGTAAAATATACCTGTGTTGCTAAAAAAAAAAAAATTCTGGACTGGGTCGCCATTCCTTCTAATGTGCATAATGTGCTGACTGCAAAGTCAGGTATTCAAAAACTGTTTGTTCTCTCCCTTTCCTTTCCTCATGAAGGAAAAAAATCTGTCAGTAGTTTTAAAAGTAAATACCTCCAAATGAAAATAAATGTCTTGGCTGCTAAATGCTTCAGAAACTGCTGCTGCTTAGTCACTTTCTGGGCCACCCTATGGACTGCATCCTGCCAGGCTCTTCTCTCCATGGGATTCTCCAGGCAAGATGCTAGAGTGGGTTGCCACGCCATCCTCCAGGGATCTTCCTGACCCAGGAATCGAGCCCAGGTCTCCTGCATTTCAGGCAGATTCTTTACCACTGAGCCACCAGGGAAGCTACAACTATACTCAAATAAAAATTAATTTAAAAAAATAGTATCTTGGGTAAGAGTATTAAATTAGTCTTGACTGCAAGTTACCAAAGTAATGAATTTGCTTTTTCTGCTGGTTTTATAACCACCTCAAAGCATGACTGTTCACACTCATAAAAATACATTAATTCATAGAGATGATGTGGAATGCACTTTAGTACTTGGATATTTCATAATAAGTGTTTTATTTGATGATCTCCAAGTTTGCTTTTAACTCCAAAATACTGGATTTTATAAAAGATATTTGTAGTATGTTTTAGGGGGGAAAAAAGATTTTTTTTTTTTGCGGAAGGTGTTTAAGGACTGTGACAACTTGACAACTGATAAAGATAATTTATATTAACTGTTTTCAAACTTTCCACTTTTGAGTGGTTTCTGATATTTCCAATACCTGGAGCTGATGAAGCAGATTTAAATAAATTCATTGTGAATGTCATTCAGAGGGTATATAGAGATACAGAATAGAACTCTAGGGTTCAGAGCAGTATATTGTCACTCTGTGTTTGTATAATGTTTGTCAATAACTCCAGGATTTCTTTCTCAAAGAAGAAGAAATACAGTTGTTGAGAAAGCATATATAAAAGCAGAATGCAGCGTGTATGGCAGAGTTACAGTTATTGTGGTCGGAGAGTCTCAGTGAGTCTCCCCTGACTTGAGGTACCAGCCTGTAAGAATGGAATTTTGGAAAACTTTGTTTGCTCAGATGGGTCCCAGTCACCACAGAGCATCATCACGAAACTAAGGAGTTCTTTGTCCCCGAGCTAAAGACGCACAGGCGCCATGGGCCTGTGGACTTGGTACCTGTTAGTGATGCTGGAGCAAATCAGGCTATTTTAAAACAAGAGTTTATTCTGAAAGATGATCAAAAGGGAAGAATGTCAGCCTTTCCCCCCAACCCCTCTTTCTCTCTAAGTGGTAAGCAGAACAGGAATGAACTCTTTACTTATTATGGCAGCATTTTGATTTATTGCCACATGCTACATTGATCTAAGCTGGAGGACAGTTCTCATGAGGTCTCATAAAAAGGGCAGAGTTGAATAGTTGGGTTTAAAAATTTGGGTGAGAGGAAAGAGATAAAGTTATATGTAATCATCCTGCATTAGTAAAGAATGAAAAATGGCCATTATTGGGTCCAAATCATTAGCAAGTCCTTGGAAAGTAAATGGAGGACTCAATGAAGTAAATTGGATTTAGCATTGACATTTTAGTGACTTTCCTAGCTCAAACGTAAGATCCAGTGTATTGTGAACTTTGTTAAGCATGGATATTTAATGGCCGTTAACATGATTTTAAGTTAGGTGTTTGTTACTGCCAGTAGATGGACCATTAATCAAACTCAGTCTGACAAATATACTTTATTCATTATTAGCACTGGCTGTGAGAAAGACATCTTAAAAAACAAGCACCTTCAGTTAAGTCTGTCATCATACTTATAACTATTTAGTAAGAAAAAGTGTTAGACATGCATATTGCATTTTAGTCTCCTCACATTAATGATCAAGGCAGACCTTGGAGATATTGGTGTTTGGTTCCAGACCACCTAAATAATCGCAGTAAAGCAAGTCACATGAAGTTTTTGGTTGCTTAATGTATATAGAAGTTATATTGACGCTAAACTCTAGCCTATTAAGTGTTCAGTGGGCTTCCCTGATGGCTCAGATGGTAAAGAACCCCCTACACTGCAGGAGAGGTGGGTTCGATCCCTGGGTTGGGAAGATCCCCTGGAGAAGGGAAAGGCTACTCACTCCAGCATTCTGGCCTGGAGAATTCCATGGGGTTGCAAAGAGTCGGACACGACTGAGTGACTTTCACTTTCAATGAGTGTTCAGTAATAGCATTATGTCCAAAAATATATACATACCTTAATTTAAAAATACTTTGCTAACACAACAACCCAAAATCTGTGGGACACTATAAAAGCAGTGCTAAGAGGAAAGTTCATAGCAATACAGGCATACCTCAGGAAACAAGAAAAAAGTCAAATAAATAACCTAACTCTAAACCTAAAGCAACTAGAAAAGGAAGAAATGGAGAACCCCAGAGTTAGTAGAAGGAAAGAAATCTTAAAAATTAGGGCAGAAATAAATGCAAAAGAAATAAAAGAGACCATAGCAAAAATCAATAAAGCCAAAAGCTGGTTTTTTGAAAAGATAAAATTGACAAACCATTAGCCAGACTCATCAAGAAACAAAGGGAGAAAAATCAAATCAATAAAATTAGAAATGAAAATGGAGAGATCACAACAGACAACACAGAAATACAAAGAATCATAAGAGACTACTATCAGCAATTATATGCCAATAAATTGGACAACGTGGAAGAAATGGACAAATTCTTAGAAAAGTACAACCTTCCAAAACTGAACCAGGAAGAAATAGAAAATCTTAACAGACCCATCACAGTCACGGAAATTGAAACTGTAATCAGAAATCTTCCAGCAAACAAAAGCCCAGGTCCAGACGGCTTCACAGCTGAATTCTACCAAAAATTTCGAGAAGAGCTAACACCTATCCTACTCAAACTCTTCCAGAAAATTGCAGAGGAAGGTACATCAAGAAACAAAGAGAGAAAAATCAAATCAATAAAATTAGAAATGAAAATCGAGAGATCACAACAGAATGGATTTATGGAAAGGATTTGGACTGGGGAGTCAGACGAACCTGGTGTGAAACCAGGTTTGTTTGGTTGATGACTAACTGATGGGCTTCAAGAAGTTATTTCATTGCTTTTGACCTTCTGTTTCCTCAGCCATAAAATGTACAGGTTTGTAAGGAGAAAAATGAGCTAAAGTCTGTCTCATTGGAAATACAGTAGATACTCAACAAATGGTAGTTATTATCATGCCCACTGTTTATAAACAAAGAATGTCAAATTTACAAGTAACACATTAAAACTGCTAAAGAAAGATTTCCAGAAAAGATACTGGACAATAAGCAATGGTAAATTGTGATTAACTGAACAAAGTGTTCATCATGTTTATTTTAGGATATATAAAGTTCTGCTGACGTTATCTTTATTAAGTGTCTTATCTTTATTGCTTTAGCTTAATGAATATAAAACTATTTATAAGGATCACCAGTGACACCAGTCTGCAAATCCTATTTTTCTACATGCTGATTTAATTCTGAATTCTCTTTTCAAGCACATTGCCTTCCAGTTGAGAGGTAAATACTGCACTTTATTTTCATAAAGGAATAGTTTTTAAGATGAAAGTTAACCAAATCAGTCAATTCTCATAAAGCTGGTCTCTGAAATATATAGTGATAGACCCTGATGAGGGTCATGAAAAAAACTCAGACACTGACCTTGTTTTCCAGGAGCTTCCAGGCTTCAGGGACAGGTTTTGTTGGCGCCCTGGCTGTTGCTTTGTTTTTTTTTTTCCTGTTGTGGTTAATTTGCTATTCTATGTCCAACTCTTTTGCAACCCCATGGACTATGGCCCTCCAGGCTCCTCTGTCCATGGAATTTCCTAGACAAGAACACTGGAGTGGGTTGCCATTTCCTTCTCCAGGGGATCTTCCCAAACCAGGCATCAAACTGGAGTCTCCTGCACCAGCAGGCAGACTCTTGACCTCTGAGCCACCAGGGAAGCCACTTGTTTAATTTTACATCAATACAATTTGCCAAGGATGCAAATCTCTATGTGATCAATGCCAAAGCAGAGGTGCAGAACGTAGGCATGGCAGATATCAGAGAAAAAGGTACTCATTTTGGTTTGGATGTCAGGGAGATTTCCCAAGGAAACAGCCCAGGGTTCCCATGGATCAGGGGCTTAGGGAGATTCCACTCTTGGAAAGTACTCTGTAAAGGAATGACCTGGGTGTGTCTGAAGGACAACAACAGAATCACTGTGTTGGCCATTTAAGCAGGAATGACCTGGACAACACAGTAAGAGATGAGTCTGGTCAGGTCACGGGAACCAGCTTGTCGGGGTACTGAATCCCAGACTTCTCCTTTGCTACCTGCCACATCTTCACAGGCCATGTAAATTCCTATCTGGCTTCATTTCTCCTTCATATACCCGTTCCATATCCCCATTCTGCCTTTTCACTCATCATATACAATATATATATTTAAAATATAGTTTTCTAAACAAGACTTGTGATTTTATAACAGATATTTTCGTTTATGAACATAATATTGCATTGTATGTCTCATTCTGATTCATATTTTTTTCACTCAATGATATCATCTTACACTCTATCCACATTGCTACAGGCACATCACAAATAACACTTCCAAATGCTGGATACCATCTCGTGCTGTGCACCTACCACATTTTACCATCCACTGTCCCAGGAATGGATAAGGATAAGAGGCTTATGGAAGCTTCCAGATGGGAGAGACTGACTGAGGGGGAAACTGGGGCTTGTTCTGATGAGCCATGCTCAGTAAATCTTTAATACAATTTTCTGTTGATGGGTGGGGCTGTGTTCCCGCTCTGTTGTTTGACCTGAGGCCAAACTGTGGTGGAAGTAATTAAGATAATGGTGACTTCCTTCAAAAGGTCCTGTGTGCACACTGCTGCACTCAGTGCCCCCAACCCTGCAGCAGGCCACTGCCGACCCACGCCTCCACGGGAGACTCTTAGACATTTATGAGCAAGTCTGGGTCAGTGTCTTGTGGGGTCATTGGTCCTTTCTCCTGGGCCCTGGTGCACATGAGGTTTTATTTGTGTCCTCTAAGAGTCTGTTTCCCCAGTCCTGTGTAAGCTCTGGTGGCCCTATGGTGGGGTGAATGGCGACCTCCTCCAAGAGGGCTTATGCCGTACCCAGGTCTGCTGCATCCAGAGTTCCTGCTGCTGCAGCAGGCCACTGTTGACCCATACCTCCACAGGAGACACTCACACTCAAAGGCAGGTCTGGCTCAGTCTCTGGGGGTTCTCCTGGTGTGCACAAGGTTTTGTTTGAGTTCTCTGGCAGGAATGGGATTTTATTCTAAACATGATTTCTCCCCTACCATTTTGTTGAGGCTTCTCCTTTGCCCTTGGACGTTGGGTATCTTTTTTTGGTGGGCTCCAACATTCTCCTGTTGCCAGCTGTTCAGCAGTGAGTTATAATTTTGGAGTTCTCACAGGAGAAGAAGAGCACATGTCCTTTTAATCTGCCATCTTGGATAGTAAGGTGGATTTAGAACAGGCAGAGGAACCAGAGATCAAACTGCCAACATCTGTTGGATCATCAGAAAAGCAAGAGAGTTCCAGAAAAACATCTACTTCTGCTTTATTGACTATGCCAAAGCCTTTAACTGTGTGGATCACAGCAAACTGTGGAAAATTTTCAAGAGATGGGAATACCAGACCACCTGACCTGCCTCATAAGAAATCTGTATACAGGTCAAGAAGCAATTGTTAAAATTAGATACGGAACAACAGACTGGTTCCAAATTGGGAAAGGAGTACTCAAGGCTATATATGGTCATCCTGCTTATTTAACTTATATGCAGAGTACATCATGAGAAATGTCAGGCTGGAGGAAGCACAAGCTGGGATCAAGATTGCTCAGAAAAATATCAATAACCTCAGATATGCAGATGACACCACCCTTACGGCAGGAAGCAAAGAAGAACTAAAGAGCTTCTTGATGAAGGTGAAAGAAGAGAGTAAAACAGTTGGCTTAAAACTCAACATTCAGAAAATGAAGATCATGGCATCTGGTCCCATCATTTCATGGCAAATAGATAGGGAAACAATGGAAACAGCGAGAGACTTTGTTTTTTGAGACTTCAAAATTATTGAAGATGGTGACTGAAGCCATGAAACTAAAAGACTCTTGCTCCATGGAAGAAAAGCTATGACCAACCTAGACAACATATTAAAAAGCAGAGACATTACTTTGTCAACAAAGGTCTGTCTAGTCAAAGCTATGGTTTTTTCAGTAATCATGTATGGATGTGAGAGTTGGACTATAAAGAAAGCTGAACACTGAAGAATTGATGCTTTTGAATTGTGGTGTTGGAGAAGACTCTTGAGAGTCCCTTGGACCACAAGGAGATCCAACCATCCCATCCTAAAGTCCGTCCATAAATCAGTCCTGAATATTCATTGGAAGGACAGATGCTGAAGCTGAAACTCCAATACTTTGGCCATCTGATGCGAAGAACTGACTCATTTGAAAAGACCCTGATGCTAGGAAAGACTGAGGGCAGGAGGAGAAGGGGACAACAGAGGATGAGATGGTTGGATGGCATCAATGGCTCGATGGTCATGAGTTTGACCGTTGGGAGTTGGTGCCAGACAGGGAAGCCTGGCATGTTGCAGTCCATGGGTCACAAAGAGCCAGACACGACAGAGTGACTGGCCTGAACTGAACTGTCCCAGTATGGATATCTAACTTAACTCTGCTTCTTTGATATACGTTTATACAACCTGTATGAGACGTTTGGGATACATACTAAGGAAATTAATAGCTGGGTCATGAGTATACAAGTACTTCATTTAAATCAATTGTTTGAGATTACTTTCCAGAATGGCTGCCAGCCCATCCATCATCCATCAGCAGGATGTGGCACTCCTATACTCTCACATCACCATCAACACTTGGTGACATCCAGCTTTCTAACCATTGCCAGTCTTATAGTTATCAAGTGACACAGTGGTGTTTTTTCTTGTCATCACTGATCACTAGTGAGTTTGGACATCTTCATATGATGAATAACATTTGGGCTTTTCTCTTTTGTAAATTACCTATTCATATCTTTTCTCTGTTGTTTTCAGGTTGCTATCTTTTCCTGAAAACCTGCTCTTGCATAATATAAGCTACATCCTTGCTTCTCAAAGTATGGTCTCTGGTCCAGCAGCATCAGCATCATGTATTAGAAGTACAGAATTTCAGGTTCCACCCCAGACCTGCTGCATCAAAACCTGCAGGAATCCCCATGAGCGTTAGGTACACTGAAGCTTGAGAAGAATTGATCTATATCTGGCATCCAGTATGGTAGCCACCTGCCTGTTTAACTTACATTGATTAAAATTAAATTTGAAAATAAAAACTTTAAAATTGAATTAAACTAAAAGCTCTGTTCTTTATTCACCCTAGCTAAATATGACTAGTGGCTACGGCATTGGACAATGCAGACACAGAACATTGCTGTCATCGTAGAATGCTTTATTGAAAAGCTCTGCTAGTTTTTAAAAGTCCCTTGCCAGTTTTTATGTTGGAAATCCTTTCTTCAGTCTTTTATCCCTCTAAGTTGTGGTGAGAAACCTGAGAAGTGGGGGAGAAAATTACTAATGGTGGTTTGGTGTTTGTAGGGTGGGCTCATGGGTCGGAGGGAAACAGCACAAGATGTGAGGGTCTTCGGTAAGGAGGGTTTGCTCTACCCATTTTAATCAGAAGAGTGAAATTCTAAGACAGATGTCTCCACTGATGTAGAATCCCTACTTACAGGTAGAGTCAATGAGAATAGGAGCAGTAGGATGGATGGGAAAGAATATATTTTCAGCACTTCCTATGACCTTGACTCTGTGTTTGGCAATTTGCTCACCTTCTAATCACATATCTGTGCGATCAAGGGCCTTCCTCATCCACCTATGGAACCACTGAGACTCACAAACCCTAAGGCTATGACTGACTCCAAGTGCTATGTCTTACCCACTAAACTATTAATTCTAGTTGTTTTGGAGGTCATCTGATGGTATGAATCTGATGACCACTCCTTTCCATGTCTGTATTTGAACATGCTCAGCTAGGAAAGAAATTTACTTGGGATGAGATAAAATGCAGGGATCTAAGCCTTCGAAAGGGTCATCAGCTACCCAGGTGGAAGGCAGATTCTTTTGTCATCACTTGGTACTGCCATTCAGAAGTCTTTGGTGCTTCCACAAGGTCACTCTGTGTGGTAATGTGACTTTTCCTTGAACCTGGAAGCTGGTGGTTTTTGAAAGCAAATGCATGTCAATTATATACCACCAGATAATTTGGACCACAGGGAGGGCTCTGAATCTCTATTTGTTTAAGTTCCTATAGGACATGATATCACGTGAAACTTGTCCTAAAGATTGAGTGCAAATTCATAGGAAAGTTCCCGTTCTATTAGCAAGATTTTAGCCACAAGAAGGAATTTGTGCAGAAATCAAGAACAGTGTGAGAGTGAAATGGAGAACTTCTCAAATAGGAAGAAACCACTTACTGGGTGAGAGCTCTTTGGATAAAAATTCACTAGAAAGAGGGTAATTCAGGGGCCTGATCAGAGATACCAATATGTAGTTACTGAAAAAAAAAAATGTTCATTTTGCAATATTTTGTTCTGAATCTACCTTGGTCAAAGTTCAGAGGCAGCAGAATGAGCCACACACTTTGATGAAGTTCATGCCTCCTAAGACAGTAGAGGGGGATTTTTATCGATGGAACCCTTTATCATCTCAGTTTTGCTTTCCAACCCTGTCATCACACACATATGTTTTGTAATATTTATAACAATCTCATAAAAGGTTGGAACCACATTTATGCCAAGGTATAAATGGCTAATAAAATGTCAATAGCAGTTAGAACTGGACATGGAACAACAGACTGGTTCCAAAGAGGAAAAGGAGTACGTCAAGGCTGTATATTGTCACCCTGCTTATTTAACTTATATGCAGAGTACATCATGAGAAACACTGGGCTGGAAGAAGCACAATCTGGAATCAAGATTGCCGGGAGAAATATCAATAACCTCAGATATGCAGATGACACCACCCTTATGGCAGACAGTGAAGAGGAACTAAAAAGCCTCTTGATGATAGTGAAAGAGGAGAGTGAAAAAGTTGGCTTAAAGCTCAACATTCAGAAGACTAACATCATGTCATCTGGTTCCCTCACTTCATGGGAAATAGATGGGGAAACAATGAAAACAGTGACAGGCTTTATTTTTTTGGGCTCCCAAATCACTGCAGCCATGAAATTAAAAGACTCTTACTCCTTGGAAGAAAATTTATGACCAACCTAGACAGCATATTGTAAAGCAGAGACATTACTTTGCCAACAAAGATCCGTCTAGTCAAGGCTATGGTTTTTCCTGTGGTCATGTAGGGACCTGTCTCTTATACACATCTAGATGTGTATAAGAGACAGCTTGCAGACTTTTGGATTGCAGCNTAGACAGCAGATTGTAAAGCAGAGACATTACTTTGCCAACAAAGATCCGTCTAGTCAAGGCTATGGTTTTTCCTGTGGTCATGTAGGGACTTGAGAGTTGAACTCTGAAGAAAGCTGACCACTGAAAAATTGATGCTTTTGAACTGTGGAGAAGACTCTTGAGAGTCCGTTGGACTGCAAGGAGATCCAACCAGTCCATTCTGAAGGAGATCAGCCCTGGGTCTTCATTGGAAGGACTGATGTTGAAGCTGAAACTCCAGTACTTTGGCTACCTCATGTGAAGAGTTGACTCATTGGAGAAGACTCTGATGCTGGGAGGGATTGGGGGCAGGAAGAGAAGGGGACGACAGAGGATGAGATGATTGGATAACATCACCAACTCAATGGGCATGAGTTTGGGTAAAGTCCGGGAGTTGGTGATGGACAGACAGGCCTGGAGTGCTGCAATTCATGGGGTCGCGAAGAGTCAGACACGACTGAATGACTGAACTGAACTGAACTGATGCTAAAAAAGGGCTTCCCAGGTGGCACTAGTGGTAAAGGACCACTAGCCAGTACAGGAGACATAAGAGACTTGGGTTTGATCCGTGGGTGGGGAAGATCCCCTGGAAGAGAGCATGGCAACCCACTCCAGTATTCTTGCCTGGAGAATCCCATGGACAGCGGAGTCTGTCAGGCTACAGTCCATAGGATCACAAAGAGTCAGACATGACTGAAGTGACTTAGTGCACACACATGCTAAATAATTTCTAGAACATGTGAAGAGTGAAAAAAAAATCAGAATATCATAGAGAGAGATTTGTCAGTTACAAAGCAGAGGGAAATGTACTCTGTGAAGTTAGCAGAGGAAGTACTGAGTTAGACGGGGAATCAGCAAGTCTGTGGGTCAGAGGAGAAAACAGATATTCTTTCTTACTTTCTGGATCCCCTCTCATTTCCAACAGAGTCCAAATACAAGTTCTTCAGGGTCTTTTTTCCTAAGAGAATAGTTGAAGAATGAGGCGGAAGTAACTGGGAAGGTTTCACAGAGGGAGCAGCCAAATGTTTGCCACTGGGATATGCTGGTTATGCAGGATATTAAGCAGTTCTCTTTCTTCTGTGGAAGGAGGGAAGATAAGTTTTCATACTTGAAGACTGAGGCATGAAGATATGGAAGACATGAAGCGATCTGTCATCTCACTACTCAAGAGCTATCTAGGGTGTCTAGATTGTCATGGCATTTGTCCTCGGCTTTTCAAAGTTGAATCACTTCTTTCCAACAAGGAGGAGCTAAGGAAGGGCTGCCTGTAGAAAATGTTCCCAGTTGTAGTTCTTCTTCAGTTGTTTAGGAGCATGGTATGTGTTGAATTGTGCCACTGTCAAAAAATATACTGAAGTCCTAACCATCCCTTACTACCTGTGAACATGACTTCATTTAGTCAGTATGATCTTTGAGAGCACATCCAGCCCTCCTCTGCAGGTACCCCATCCACCCATCCAACCAACTGCAGATGGAAAATATGACTCTGGGTATGGTGGGTTGAATCTGAAGATGTAGATCCCCAATAGGGGAGATCAACTGTAGGGACTTGAGCATCCCTGGATCTTGGTATCCATGTAGGTCCCAGAACCAATCCCTCACAGATACCGAGAGGTGACTGTATACTCAAGTTCAGACGAGATCATGAATACATACATGCTCTCAACCATGATTACTGGTTACCATATACAGTTTCCAAGAGGAAACTTGGACACAGAGACGTACAGAGAGGAAAGAAGATGCAGAGATTTATGGCATGAATCATGTGATGAGAGGCAGAAGTTGGAATTACGCTACTATGAGTGAAGGAAAACCCAGGGCAGGAAGTGGCGAGGACAACTCTGTAAGGTTTTAGAGAGAACATGGCCTTACCCATACCTGGAATTCAGTCTTCTTGCCTGTAGAATTGTGAGGTAACTAATTCCTGTTGCTTTAAGCCATCCAGTTTGTGGCACTTTGTTATGACAGCCTTAAGAAAACCAATAAAGAGCACCTGTCAGCTATTTTTAAGTATTATAACTGAGCTGGGAATATAACACATAGTGAGAAAGCATATTCAATTATGTTTTTCTTCTAAAAGGATCCAAACAGCTCACTGAGCTCCAGAACTCTAGCTAACATCATCCTTTGAGTATAGAAAAGCTGTCATGATACAGTTTGAAGAATGTCAAAGACCCCCTATGCCCTCACAATTTTTTTTTTCATGTACTACTATGAGAAATTCATTCCCTTGGGTTAAATATAGTCCATGTGCCTACTCTTGTTTAAAATTCAAAAGGCTTTTCAGAGGGTCAATTCATTAAAGAATTAATATCTTGTTCTTTGATTCCTGGGGTAGGGAGGTAGAAAAAGAGCTCCCTGAAAGTGAAAAAGGGGCCAGGAGCTTGAGAGGGAACTGGAAGTGAAACACTATTCTATCATCTTGTCCTGAGCTAGTCCTAAACATTTTGGAGGAACCCCAGTTATGTTTTATTCCTCTAATTATTGTAGAAGTTTGAGAAATTTCCAATGCATATTTGTCATAGTAGTGAAGGAAAGCAGGCGTTGTAGACCATCATGAGACATTACCTTTCCCTTCTTGGTGTGCTTCTTTCCTTTGTGTGCGTGTGAAAAACAATTCTTTTCTTCTCAGTCCATAAAAGATCCAAAGCAATGCTTCTTCTTAGCTAATGAATTGTGTTTAGAGTTTAGAAAAGTAACCCTAAGAGCTCTTGAGGATGGAGACGTGCAGGCATTTGCTATGGAGTTGGCTTAAGATTCTATTTGTTGAGGTTCTTTTAAGGGTCAAGATAAATTTGTATGGAGATAAAAGCAATCCAGTTGGCAGAGATGAGAAGATGCTTGTTTCTCAAGGGGATTTTCAGGCTGTTGACCAAAGAACTAGTCTTTCATCCCTTCCTAAAGGGAGTTTCTGACAGCAGTCCTCAAATTAAGTGTTTCCAAATATTTATTGAGACCAGGTTTTACTCATAAAGTATTTCTAGTCAGGAAATACAACTAGATATCACCCCAATTCAATTTTAGAAATAATTTCCATGCAGCTGAGTTCACATCCCAGCTATTGACTTACTCCATCAGGGAGAGAAAGAATAAAGACTATGAAGATACATAGATTTTTAATTGAGACACTTTATGCAGGGCATCTCATGATCAGATCACCAGTCTTTGGAATTAAATTGTCATGCAAATGAGTCGGTTTTCAGGTTCACAGTAGAGATGAAGAAGGGATGTTTCCATCCAGAAAAAAATCAAGACAGAGTACAGTATTAAGGAGGAGAAAAAGAAAATCTAAGAAAAAAAATTCAGCATGAAATTAAAGGAAAACCTGACTATGATTCCATTTCCCCATCTGAGCCCAGGAGATAAAAACTGTAATAAATTCATTCATCTACACCCACTTTAAATATCGGAGCTGATCAGCAGTTTCACTGATGTACAGCCAGACTTTGAAGTCTGTCTTAACTCTCTGGAACTCGACCAGCCACTTTCCAGACCATGTAATGTATTGCAGATCTTTCCACATTATGCATTCCAGATGGCCACAGTAATTCTTGTGCGTTTTCTCCTTTCTTATTTGGGTTACTGGGGTAATTTGGGAATAAAGCTTGCATGCTGCAAAGTGAAAATTGACATAGAGTTACTGCCCTGGGCTGCTCAGATGATGATGGATATTAAAGAAACTGAAAGAGTTAAAAATATATACAGTGAGTGGAGAGGGGTGTGAAGAAAGGATGGCAGTAGTTTTTGCTGTCTGCCAAGTGAAGGGTGCTGTTTAGTTACTGCTTCATGGCTATTTGGGAGAGTTACTAACCATTCTCCTTCCTGATGCTCCCTTAGCCAAAGTGCAATCACTTTGACCTTGAGGTTAGGTGACCACATGATATATCCACAGACTGGGATAAATCTGAGAGTGAAAGAGATGTTATTAATAAGTCCACCTTGGTCATGGGCTTCAATCCCCTTTCCACATAAGCACACGTGTTCATGCAACGTCAAAAAGTAGCTTCTAGTAGGATGCTGAGCTGTTCAGATCCTGGTTTTACTTAATGCAGCACTTGTTCAGTGCAGAAGAGGCTCCCAAGTGGCTGTTGACCCTTGGGTTTGTGGTGACTGGACTCTCTAGGTCCATACACAAAAGTCAACACATGCACTTAACAGGCAAAAAGCGTTTGGTCACCAGGCGGGCTGTTTCGCTTTGGCAGCACTCACCCGGCTTGGTCCAGCTTGCCCTGAGCTGATTTATGTGGCATCCTAGGGCTGTGACTGGGTGTGCTTTGGGGTTGCTTTATTGTTCCTATTCAGCCTGTGAGAGGATTCTGTGAATGAAGTGAACTAATGGCATGTAGCCCTTTCTAGCAAAGGAGACAATCTTTAAAAAAAAAAAAAAAATTTAAGATTGCATTTAAATATCATGACTGCAAATGCTATATGTACCTTAACTGCTGCTGTTTTTCTACTCTAGACCCCCCCTTTGGCGTATTGCTATTATAGTCATTCTCAAACTTTGCTCTCCATCACACTCGTCTGTAAATCTTATTAAAATGCAGGGGCCAGAGCCCCATCCCTGGAGATTCTGATGGAACAGACCTCATCAACATCTGGAAGAATCTACAGAAGGCTATAGAAATTCAAATTCTATAGAAATCAAGTCCCCTGCCGTCGTATTTCTCATTTTCTCATAAAGTTCTCCTATCCATGAAAACATAGTTCTGGAAAACTTGCCAGCTTTCCAGTTTCAGAGCAGGGACTGACACCCCCTCCAAATCATCTGAAAGCAATGACATTCATCTGGTGAAGAAAGATGGATTTTATTTTGTGAGACACCAAACAAACTATGGCAGGCATCTTGCTGTTTTTCCAAGCGGTTCTCATTTTCTGCCCTGGTGGTGAGGCCTGTACACACAAGGGCAGTTTTCTTTGCAATGAGACAGGAAGTTGAGGAGTGTCTTCTCCCGAGGGACCTGCAGCTTGCGTTTCACAGACGCAAGAGGCTCCCAGATTTGGAGGAAGCAACTGGAATTTTGGACTTGGAGCCAAGCTCCCAAATATTGTACGGTAGCACAACAGAAAAAAGTGTTGTGTGTTTGTGTCTGTGTTTTCTTGCTCGAGTACAGACATGGACAGTTAATTCTAACAGAAATGTTTCATTTTTCTGGAACGTTCTGGAAAAATCAGATCTTTGTTTATTTGCACAAAGACTGCCATGTGATTCAGATGCACATCCAGTCAGGAAAATGTGTTTGCCATGTAAAACACAGGCTCTTCTGAATATTTTTTTTCTTTTTTTCTAACTGCAACAGTATTACATTTTTTTTAAGACTTGGAAGAAAACAGAAAAGAAAAACCACCCAAGGCCATATCTTTCAGAGAAAGTTAATGTTAATATTTTAAAGCATTAACTTCTGATTTCTATGTATTCCTCATATGTGTGCCATAAAATGGAAATTGCAATTAATATACTGTTTGATATTCAGGTTTTCACTTGATACATTTTGAGAATTTCTCCATATTGTTAAAAATTAAAGCATAAGATTGTTAGTTTTTCATTCTGTGACTTCCCTAGAAAGATAGAATTTAAAAAAAACCTGCCTCCCATCTGATATTCAGATGGCTTCCTATTAAAAATGTTTGTATATTGCTACAATTAATAGCCTTATATTAAAATTTCTATTTAACATTATTGATTAATGTATCAAGCATCTTGGTGCATATCACCAACTTGAAACCTGGGCAGTCTAACTCTATCAATGGCCATAGTCAATGGCCTTAGGAGGAAAAGCTCGTGGAGAGAAAGTTTGTATTCTTTAGGGGTTGCCACAAAACCCCAGCCATTCCGTGGGAGGATTGAGAACTCCCTAGTCTATGCCAGCTGTCTGACTCTGGCTGCCTGTATGGTTTCACTCTAATGGCAGGAGCTATGAATTCCAGGATTTGAAAGAATAGGTTTTGTGGTGGATGGGATTTTTCTTGGTTTCTTAGTAGCTGTCACCATCATTACCTATGTTCCTGTTGAGAGGAATAACAGAGACAAGAAAGACATTGTGCAAATTAGACAGGAAAAGAGCATTTTCTCACTGAAGTCTTCCTGTGAATCTACAATGTACAGTATAGGCAGCAAGTCCGATGAACGGAAGTGATAATTTAGTGTCTTTTTTATCCTCTGTGATCTGGAGCTGCCACTTCTTTCCTTAATCTACACCTTGTCACTTTCAATCAGCAGGTTCCAGTCACTGTGCCTCCCTGCTAGTGAGTTTTCCCTCTCTCCTCGTGTTTTCTCTGCCAGGACCATTCTCCATCCTCTTCTCTCCTCCTCCTGGGTAAACTCCTGCTGGTCTTCAAGTTCCCAGCTTAAGTGTGCCTCAAAAAAACCATGCTGAGGGGATGGTAGGTAGATGTGTGCAGAACCAGGGTCTGCACATGCTGTTAAGATCTTGTCTAAGATGCTCACTTTGCTTCGTGGATAAGAAAGAAAAAGGTATTCTGAGGAAGGGGGCAGGAAAGCATCTCTATACACTACTTTTATTTTTAAGTTGCTTCTCTCAAGGCATCACAATGAGTAAGATGTCATGGTCTCACCTTGACCTTGGAGCTGGATCAGGGCCTCCCCAGCTAAAGAAGAGAGACCAGGAACTGAAGAATGTTTTCCACAGGAGACTTACTGAGGTTGTGGTCACAATTAGAATGCTTTGGAGCCCAAAGGAACAGTACTCAGAACCTCTATCATACCCCTAAAGACCTCCTGTTTCCCATTTGTTTCAAATGGTTTTCAGGTAGGTGGGGTAACTCTAGTCCTTCTGGTATTTACCAGATAGTAAGCAATGTTACCAAATTTTCCTACTAGTGCCAATAATGTTTTAGCTAATTCTTCTGGGTGTCTAGATAAACAATCATAGCACCTGGAATAAATGATAATTTTCCTTTTCCTTCCTTATAATTATACTGCTAGTCTCTATGGTATGTCTTTTCATAATTAAAGAAAGCACATTACAGCCAAATAAAGTGGGATGTTCAGTTTCGGAGCAACTGTAGAGAATGATGGATTTGCAGGCAGACAGAGTGAGCAACTAAGACACCTTTGCAGCATTTTGGGAGTGAAGTAATGTTGTCCTAAGATAAAGGATACAGATTTGAAAACAAAAAATATGTGTGCACACACATACACACGTAAATTCATATACATGTGTATACTTAAGGTGTCATATTGAGTGAGTTTAGTGATGTGGTAAATCAATAAAATAACTCTCAAGCTTGAAGTATGAAGCTTGGTGGTCTAATTAATTTGTTAGCAGGAAATTATTTCTAACAGACAATGAAATCATTCATGTATCTGTAAAGAGGTGATAGGAAGTATTTTAATTAAAATACTCAGTTTACAATAAACACATTTAATAGTGTGGATTTGAGAGAAATTCACTGTTAGTTCAGTTTTTACTATTCCTTTGTGGTCTGAACTGGAACCCAGCTGTACCCCAAACTCTGTTAATTAGCACGTGCACTGGGCCTTCCCAAACTTCAGAGTCACTGTATGGGAGTGTGATCTCATTTAGGTCTCAAAACAACCCTGCAATGTGCCATAACAGAAAATAGCCTCTGTGGAGCACTTTATAATCACAAAACACTTTCCCCAAGATATCCTTTCAAGGTCGTGTACATTTATGTTACTGATGACACGCAGTCTAGCTCCACTGTGGCCACACTTGGAGTCCTCTGGACACAACATGCCATTCTGTGGGCCCTGGCACCTCTGGTTCTTTCGGTGAAATGCCCCTCTCTTGCCTTGTCCAGCTGCTGGGCCCCTGAACATTCAGGAAAGGCCTCCCCCTCTTCCTCAGGGGATGATGGAGGAGGGTTGTAGGGAAAGTGGGAGCAAGCACCAGCAGCGTGGTCCTTGGAAGGGAAGGGCTCAGCTTAGCTGGCGACCACTCTGGGACAGGAGAGGGGCTCCTCCCATCTGCTTAAGGGACAGAAGTGGGTGCCGACAGGCACCCTGGCCGTCCATGGGTGTGCCAGTGGCATCCTGGCCAAGAAAAGCTACCTCCCTTGACTCTGAGGCAATTTCCTCTGCTCTTCTGCTCCCTAGTCAGTCGCTTCCATCCTCAGAGAACAGTGCTGAATGCTCATCCCAGGACCCTGCCCACCAATCCTTAGAGTCCTCTCAAGTGTGTGTGTGTGTATGTGTGTATGTGTGTGTAATGCACGTCTCAGGGAAGAAAAGGAAAGAAAAGGAGTTATTTGTTTGTTTTATAAACGGGAACAAAACAATGAAGCAGAGTAGCTCAGGGTCCCATTGTTGCCTGTTGCATCTGTTTAGCCTCCTTCCAGTCCCCAGCATGGGTTTGGTGTATCCATCCCCCTCATGTTCTCCAAGCCCTCATTTTTACCCATATTTTAGTACACGGAGTAAATGACAGTCTTGGTGACAAGGGATAGAGTCTCAGTTCAAATTAGCTCAAGCATAGAAAATAAAAGGAGGGGAGTTATCGAGTCAAATGTTCAAACCACAGAAAGGTCCAAGTAGAGCTGGGCCCGGGTCTCAACGCTGTCAAGAGGCAATGTCTCCCCCTCATCTTTGCTCCTCTCAGGGCCTTGGCACTGTTCTTTCCTGTCACAGTGGCTTCAGTGGCCTGGATGGTGAACAGAGAGAAAGGAAAGTCTTCTCTCCCAGCTTGGATAACAGGCTAATCCCCAGACCAATCGCTCTGGTCAGAAGGAAGTCAGGGGTTGATCGCTGAGGTCATGCGGCTGAAGCTCTTCCTGGAGGGGCAGTGGGGCACTGACACGGCTAATGGAGAAATCTGTGACCTGAACCATCCTTTCCAGTTCTGTCCTCTGGGAGCACTTGCTGCTCTGCTGTAGCTGCTATTATTCATCGGTCCTTCTCTCACTCATAGCCCTTCACCGATAAGGATGATTATCTGTTCCCATTGTGCATCTTTGCTTTAGCAAATGGCCTGGACCTCAAAAGCTCTTTACGAAATACTTGAGAAATGAAGGAATGAATGAATGAAATCATATGTGATGATAGGAACTGGATTAAATCAGAAAGGAAAGCCCTGCTCTGTCATGATGACAACTCAGGAATATTCTTGTGTGAAGTGGCATTTAGTGCCCATGGGTTCTATGCTTCTGGGGGACTTTTTTCACTTTCTAAACCATAGACCACATTGGAGATTAGGACTGGAGCTAATGCGCCAGATGTGAGTACCTTCAAAATGCTCCTGCACCCTGAAGGTTGCCCACCATCCAAAGCCTCTAGCTGGGTATCTCATCCCCCTCTGCAAAGGCAGACACACGAATCTGTCTGGAAATCTGCATATCCCCCAGCTAATGTCATAGATCACACATTGTGGTTGAGTGAACTAGGAGAATATTATTCCTGCATAACCTTCCTAAATGCCTAAATGGCAACATCACTGTCAGAAAATGCTTAAGCACTTTGCTTTTCACCACCCTGTTTGCAAACAACAAATTAGGTTGACACGACTTTCTCCTAGAGCATTGTTTACATTGCACTTTGCCCATGAGGAATGTTTTGAATTCGAGCAAATTAAGCACTCTCCAAACGTGGTGTTTAAAATAATAAAGAACTCTCCAGAACATTTAAGGGAGGTTGAAGGCTTTCCTGACAACACCTGTGACTCACCAGCTGTTGCCATGGAATTTGGCCACGGACCCTCAGTGTGTTTTTCCTAACATTCTTTTGGCAGATGTCATTACACTCAGTTAAAGTCCTAAAGAGAACCATTTCTCTCCCTAGGATTTGCTGCAGGGAATGAAGCTGTTTTAGCATCTAGTCAGGAGAGTAGTTAGCATGAAAAGATTCCTTAAAATACAACATGTTTTTGCCTCCAGGCTAGCCATTGCCTTTCTTTGGGACAGGGATGGAGTGAAAACCTTTGAGATTGGAATAAAACCTAATAGGGATGCAATGTTTCTCTGCTTCTTACTGACTGTGAGTCTCTTAATCAGATTGCTTAACTCCTCTCTACCTCTGCTTCCCTATCTTTAAAAACAGGAGTGATACTTCCTAGAGTTGTTGTGAGGATTAAATGAATCCATGTAAAGCACTTAGAAAGTACCCTGCACCTAGTAAGTATACAGTAATTACTAACCATGGTGGTGGACAGATATTAAACAAATAAGCAGATAACGATAAACAAAGTAGAGGAATAGTTGTGGGATACTCTAAGATGATTTATGAGAGCTAGAAAAATAAACAGGGGCAGTGTCATTTAGTGCTCTGTAATGGGAAGCCCCTGATAAGGGGATGACATAATTTACTTCTTTTTTATTGACATTTTTTTCTACATTAAAAACGATCTCATGTTTACCATCTTTTATGAAACAGTTTATTTTAGGAATTTTTCATGAGAAATTATGAAAGTTAAGCATGCATTATATAGAAAGTTTGGACAATAGCACAGAGAAGAAAATAAGTCATTCCTAACTGCTAATAATCACTATTAACATGCTGTTTTATCTGCCCAGTTATTTTATTTGAAGATTTATTGTATTTTGAATAGTAACTGTAACTAACTCTAATTTTATGAAGAGGTAGTAATCTGTAGTTTAGTGGTGATTTCATACCCTGGACTTGTCTGCCGTGGGATAAGACTGTTCTAGCTGCTTTCTTTTTATTGGCTACTTTCATTAGCTGAACTCCAGATTGGAGGGTTTGAAGACCCTGCTATTCATGAGAGAGACTTCCTGTTACTATGTTTCTAACTTAGCAAATGTGAGGTGTGTTATTTACCCAGTAGTTCTTCATTATAAAAGTATAAACACAAATTGATTTTAATGGAGGAACTTTTTTTTTAAAGTGGTTAAGTGTAGCATATTTTCAGGAAGGGTAACTTGTCAAGAGTTTTATTTCCTCTGATAGGTGGATGCACTTTCTAAAAGCAATATATCAAGGCCCTACTATAAGGTAGTAGTTCTAAAAGATTGTCTAATGATTCAGATTTAAGCTGATTGTCTTGTTCTGACATCACAAGGAAAACTTTTATAATTCTATTTCGATTTCTTTGCTGTTTTATTTTCTTTGCCTTCATTCATAAGTATTAGATACCAAAGTTGCATACATGGAAATAAGATCTTTGATTTCATCTCCTTGAAATATGTTTTAAAAATTCACCTTCTGTCACACTACAGAGTTAGAGCTTGAGTAGAATTTTAAGTGCAGAAAAGAAACAGTGGTCAACTTAGTTTAGCTCCAGATAGCAGTTCACAAAAGATGGGGTGGAAATGTCTAAGTAAGAACATATATTCATATTTATATTATCCACTCTAATATGAATATCTCACTGTTACTCTTTTTCTCTCTCACACTCACTCCTATTTCCCCCTACCTCTTTTTTTCTCAGTAATTTTAAATTCTGACCAAAGCAAGTGGTGTGTGTTAATACTTTTTTGGCTTAGTCTGGACTATTGAAGAGTAAATTTTTTCTTATAAAATTCTGGTAGAGGATGACTTTATTTTCTGGAAGAGTTTGAGTAGGATAGGTGTCAGCTCTTCTCGAAATTTTTGGTAGAATTCAGCTGTGAAGCCGTCTGGACCTGGGCTTTTGTTTGCTGGAAGATTTCTGATTACAGTTTCAATTTCCGTGCTTGTGATGGGTCTGTTAAGATTTTCTATNGAGGATGACTTTAGAGCTGACTGATTCATGGCTGACTCTAGAGCTGAGGCAAAGAAAATAAAAGATGAGACTGGAGTGGTATCTTGTGTTGCCAGGGACTAAATGCTAAAACTACGTAAGTAAGTAAAAGTGGAAGCAAGTTAAAAAGACACAGCAGCCAACTTGACAGAGTTCCCAGTGGCCAAAACCAGAACAATTTGAGCAAGAAAATGAAGTGAAAATAGTTCGTGATAAGCCAAAGAATAAAATAAATATCCATGAGTTCTTGCTGATACAAATAAGCAAATAAATAAATGAGGGAGAAGAGCACATTTTCCTTACAGAAGACGTCCAGATAATAAGTGTATAAGGAATGGAGAAAGTAAAAAAGTCCGTTAGAATACCACAGTAATAATTGCCATATGCATGACTCATGGATGAATGCTACAATTAATGAGTGAAACTTTTAAGAAGAAAAGGGATATTTGTATAGCCTCAAAGTCTCTCTCCTAGGAAATGTATTGATTTCTGTGATACTTTTAATAAATGTCCACATATTCTTAGATGATACCCTTCCTTCAAGCAAGTGGCTGAATTCCCTTATCTTTGATCAGGGCTAGACATAGTGCCTCATAACTAATAGAGTATGCTAGCTTTACAGTAAAGAAACCTGGCTGGTACCTTCTTCACCAAGTGATCAGGACCAGTAAGGAATCATGTTGTGACCCCATGGACTATGGCCCACCAGACTCCTCCATCCATGGAGTTTTCCAGGCAAAGAATACTAGAGTGGGTTGCTATTTCCTATTCCAGGGGATCTCCAACCCAGGGATCGAACCTGCATCTCTTGCATCTCCTGTGTTGGCACGCGGATTTTTTTAGTACTGCACCTCTTGGGAAGCCCAAAATCTTATCTATCCCCTAGATATTATGTAATGAGAAGGGTACGTCATCTCTGGCATTCTTTCCCAAAATTTATAACCTCAGTCTGATCATCAGAAACTCACAGACTGAGGAACATTCTACAAAATATTTGACTAGCAGTCTTCAAGTGTGTCAAGAAAGGTCTGAGAAGCTGTCACAGGTCAGAAGAGACTACGTAGACATGACAACTAAGTGCAGTGCAGTTTCCTGGACTGGATCCTGGAGCAGATGAAGACATTAGTGGAAAAGCTGATGAAGTCTGAATCAGGTTTAGCTGATTGTGTTGTATCATTGCTAACCTCTCAGAGTTGATAACTGTCCTGTGATATACAAAACATGAACATTAGAAGAAGCAGGCTGATGGGAATCCTGGAACTCTTGATACAATCTTTACAACTTTTCTATAGATCTAAAATTATTTCAGAATTAAACGTTAAAACCCAGCTTACTGGTGTCTTCTCAATCTAAAGATACTTGCTATTTTGTAGTGTCTCAATGGCACCCCACCCCAGTACTCTTGCCTGGAAAATCCAACGGACGGAGGAGCCTGGTGGGCTGCAGTCCATGGGGTCGCTAACAGTCGGACAGACTGAGCGACTTCACTTTCACTTTTCTCTTTCATGCATTGGAGAAGGAAATGGCAACCCACTCCAGTGTTCTTGCCTGGAGAATCCCAGGGATGGGGGAGCCTGGTGGGCTGCCGTCTATGGGGTCACACAGAGTCGGACACGACTGAAGTGACTTAGCAGCAGCAGCAGTGTCTCTAGAGCAAATTAGTTCAGAGAAATCCCTCTCCCCTTTGTAGTCTCTCTAGAAAAGAAAGACTAAGAAAACAGTTCTTGATAACAAAACAGCTCTCATAGAGCAAGGACAGTAAATTTTAAAGGCTTGCGCTCCACCGTTAGAGACAGAAACTCATCTGCCTGCTCTGTACAGGTTGGTTCAGCCAACACCGATGGTTTGCCTTTTGTGACCTGGTGCCATGGCCAGCATTTAGGTTACTAAAAGTATTCTATTAAAAAATAGAGGTGTAATTTACATGCAATACAATGCATAAATTTTGCTAAACAATTTGATGAGTTTTGAAAAAATATATTCATCTGTGTAACAACTACCCTAATGATGCTCTAGAACATTTCCAACACACTTAAAATTTCCTACCTGCTACTATTATGCTGTCAATCCCTTACCACTTGGATCTGTACTCCAGGCAACCATTATTCTTATTTATATCAGTTTAGATTTCTTTTGTCTGTTCTTGAAATTTGTATAAAGGAGTCACACAGTATATATTCCTTTGTGTCAGGCTCTTTTTGCTCAGCATAATGTTTTTGAGATTAAACTATGTTGCATAAAACATTCTTTAAAAAAAGAAAAAAAATATGGAGAAGAACAGCTGTGGTTCTGTCTTCTTCTGTCTTGGGCCCTTTGTTCCATTGACCTGCTAATCTGAAATTTTCAGAGGTACTAGATCTGGTTTCATCTGACTATCTCTTAACACCAGATTATTGGTAGATTTAAATGATATCAAAAAAGTGTGGTACTCAATAAGATGGACAAGAAGAAAGAAAAAAAAATATTTTCTTCAGTATAAAATACACTGTATTTTCTCCCCCCACAAAAAACCCCAATAAATCTCATTAATCCAATGTAATTATGGGTACAGATGTGAAATCTTGATTTACAAATATTTTATTCTTATTACTTTGCAACCTCTCATTAACTCAAAACAGGATAGCAGAGCTGATTATAAAAGGCCTAACCAGATCCTGTTTTAGTAAATAATAATGTGTGATTGGCTGAGGATGATTATTGTCATAGTAACCAATTAGAATTTAGATACTAAAATTAAACTCCTTCCCTGTATGCCAATCATTCTTTTGATCTGACCATTAGTGAAAACTGTCTTTGTACACATATGGGATGTTTTGCATTTACCAGTTAGATATATTTTATTACCTGACCAAATGAGGACAGTGTGTCTGTTTTGGGAATATTATTGGTGTGGTGAATGAACAACAATGTACTGTTTTTGAACATGGAAATACATTTAGGTTGGCATAGTGGCAGGTGCCTGCATTTTCTGGAAAGCCCTGTTTCCCAGCGTGTTAATGTGGACAGATACAAACAGATACTAATAATAAAGCCCAATGGCTATAGTCAGACTGAGCAACACATAGTTTATAGCAAATCTGATGCTAGGAACACAAGAATGATAAGCTATTTGATAAAGATGCGCTGTGATCAGTAGTGAGTACAGGTACGGACTGCACATTGATCATGAGCCGCTCTTGTAAATGTGTATGATACAATTTTCTTGACAGGTGCTTTCAAAGTATATCTTTTCATGTCATCTTGGTTTCTTTAGTGAATTTGCTTAGCTTGTTTTTTTTAAAGTTTACAAGTAATGTTTCATTTCCTGACTTTATATTCAATTAAGAATTTTACTGGTGGGCTGCGGTGTGTTGGACACTCATTTATTTTTGCTCCAGTGTCCCGGTGCCTTAGAAACTCCATTGCCCACTTAAGAAATTAGAAAATGAAGAATCTGAACGGTTTAGCAACCTACCTGTTAGACCCTACTTCTGGTGTAATGTAAGTGGTTCCTGTACCTGAGTAAGTTGCCTAGGTTGGATATAGATCATGTATCAAAAATAAAAGGAGGTAGATCCCTCAGAAGGGAGGGAGGGGAGTTGAGATAAGAATAATGAATATTTGAGAATGAATTATCAAGTTTACTAAGTAGAACATCATTTTCTTGGGTAGGTCTGGTTCCAGCACACTGAAATGTGTTGGTCCTGTCAGATTTGTTGAAAATGCAAGTAGTCCAATCAGCTGTAATACTGAAGAAGGGAAAAGGACTATAATTTGAAAGTTTTTATGAAAATATGTGCTGCCTATTCTGTGAATTGACAGCATCTTTTAAAAATTTGCTTCCCTTTATATTCCTAGGTGGTAGTGGATACGTGACTAGAAAAAGGAGAGCATTTCAAATAATGCTAATGAAGTTGACTGATTGCAGTCTTCCGTATTGTGAGGAAAAGTTGTTGGCTGTGAACGATGAGGACAGAATTAAAATATTACTATGACTGGCATTTGATTTGAAAACTGCAAAGATAAGCTTAGATTCCTATTTATGAAAACCATCCTCACAGCCCGATGAAATATCTTTTAAAAGGTTCTACAGTTGCCATGGATACTTGTTAGCTTTGATAGAGTAAGTTGTAATCCATATTCAATCATCTGAAGTGAAGTAGCCAAAAAAATCCACCACCTAATATCAAAACCAGCTTCATCTCTGAATCCATACCATTTTGGAGATGAAAAGGGTAAATAAACAGCCTAAAGATGAGCTGTTTGGTTAATTATCACTGCTTAAAAAGCAAACTATTTAGGATGCACATTGCCTGAATCAGATGCTAATGTCGACTCTCTTGTGTGCAACTTTTTATCTTAACCAGTAAAGGGGATTTCTTAGGTTCTGGTGTAGGAATTTAGATGGCAGGACCTTTCTGAAAGTTTTTGGAACCTTTGCAGATACTCAGTTCCTGAAAGCCAGAGGGACACAGACAGTATTGGAGGCACTGGTCCCTATGGTAACATATTTGCCTCTGGCTCAGGAGTGGCTGGTTTCCGCATAGCTTCCTTTAACTGCTATATATTGACAGCCATTTTCACTCCTATTTATAAGATGTCAGATTAATCAGCAAGTGTGCAGGGGAGTGAGTACCGCATCCTTGGGCTTGATTAGACGCTTCAGATGACAAAGAGCTCCATGCGATGGGCCACCGAGGTGTTCTTGGCATCCCCTCATGCATCTGTCACGTAGTGGAGGCAAGAGCTTGTCAAATGATTTAAATATTTTCCTCAATTCTCTTTTAAAACAGGTGACAAAAGAGCTAAAACAGTATGACAACAAAATTATAGAATGCAAATTCGAGAACAACAGCTGGGTCTTTATGAGGCAGAGAACAGATAAAAGTTTTCCTAATGCCTACAACACTGCCATGGGTGAGTATGACAGCCTCCCAGTGGATGGTACGTAAAACCCTGCAAAAGAGGTAAGGTGTTAGAACGAACCTCTTTCGCGGTTCAGCTCAGAGGGGAGAAGATCATCCAGACCAAAGAGGGCTTGTGGCAGGTCTGTGCCCTGCGACTTCAGTCTTCTTTCAACCTGTGGGCTCCTGCCAGGCGCCCAGGGGAGCGGTTTAAAGGGCAAGAAGGTGAGCTGTGGACAAGATGAATTTGTTGAACAACAACCACAACAAAAACCACGGTAATTGCAGATCTGTTCAAAACGTAAAAACCGTCGTTTGCCAGATGGTAAAAGACAGAATTAGCAGGGGAAAATGTAATTTCCAGCTCCTAAAATAGCTTTACAAACAATGGAGAACAAAGTCAATGAAAAGCTTAAAAAAAAAAATGTAAAATTTGGTATGCTATCTTCAGGATGTGCTCTGGGTACAGTATGATTGCTTTGGGAATTCAGAGTAGTAAGCTTGTTTCATGAGGAGCAGCATGCATTAATTATTTTTATAGGGTAAACTACTACTTCAGGCAACTCTGGGTTGAGCTTTTAGAGGAATTGGAAAAAAAACAAAAACAACAAACCAAGATTAAAGGCTGATGGGATTGTGAACTTTTAAGAGTGCTCAGTCAGTGAAAGTGCTAATGGTTGTATGATAAGCTTAAGAGATAATAAAGAAATTGCCAATTTGAGTTTTACAGCTTAAAAGTTACTTTTTACATTCAAAAGATTCTTGTTAGAACTATTTGTGTTCAGACAGGATGAGTTAATTTCAAAAGAGAGGAGTAATTAAGCCCATGTCTTTTTTTCTAAAACCAAGTAGGTAAATACAGTTTGATCACATAAGAAAAGGTGCTTTATTTAATAGTCATTTTGTTATAATACCTTACTTCAAACAAACTGCTAAAATAAAGAAAAATATGCTTTCCCAGCTACAACAAAGCCTTAGTGTGCTGTTTCACACACGTGACAGTGTGCACTTCTCTCTCAGAGAGAGAAAGGTTGGAGGACACAGGGTATGTTTTCTTTAGAAACTGTATAAACATGGACTGTAGTGTGAGGCACTGCTCGAGATCAATATGCAATACAAACTGTTTGGAAGGATAGAAAACTGTGGTGAAGACAGGCTTAAACCCAAATACTTAAACATTTTGTTCTAGAATTAATAGTAAAGTGTAACCACCAGGGGGACTTCCCTGAGGATCCAGTGCTTCCAACGCAGGGGACATGGGATAGATCCCTGGGCTGGGAACTAAGATCGCACAAGCCACATAGCTCTGCCAAAAAAAGGAAAAGCCGCCAGCAATGCACTTGTTTCAGAGGTTGGGGAGAGAGGAGCACAGTTCAATTCGTAGCAAGTCACCCACGTCGGCAAGATGGAACGTTCTAGCCTGTTGGGATGGAAACCTCTCCCGTCCTCATCTCCCTGGGAAGAGTCAGCTCCCTTCATGAACCCTCACAAGAGACACGTGTCTCCCTTTTTCCACAGCTGTGTGCAATAGTATCTCCAACCCTGTCACCAAGGAGATGCTCTTCGAGTTCATTGACAGATGTGCAGCAGCTTCTCAAGGACAAAAGCGAAAGCATCATCCGGACCCAGACACAGAGCTCATGCCTCCACCACCTCCCAAAAGACCTTTGACCTAAGGACCTGCCCCTGACTTCAGGACTGAGAGGAAAGATGAGTGAGAAAAATTGCTGTTGTCCCATTTTTTGCAACCAGAGAAATTAAAAAAAAAAAAAGAGTGTGGCTTGATGTTGATACACATTTGACTTTAAAAAAAAAAAAAAAGTATTGTAGCCAGTCTGTAAATATTTGATGTTTTTGTTTCCTCAGTGCTACAGTACATCATGGACTTAAAACATTTTATTTATATCTGATAAACTCAGCCTTACCTTGTGGAATCTGAAGACTGAAATATCTAAAGGTTTAAATGAGATCAAAATCAATGAAAAAGAGGCCTTGTTTATATATGGATAACTTTTGCTTTAATTTATAAAGTTAGCAATCTGGAACTGTGAGTGCATAGAACATTGTCCTTTTTAAAAAAGAAGTTTTATTTCAACTATGATAGATTTTCCTTTTAAAACATTTAGGCAGTGGCATTAAACATTCTTGCTATTATTTATCATGGATTTCCTACATCTCTGAAATTCTTGTATTCAAAACCAAATGACAAGGTTGTTAAATATTGTACTGTATTAAACAACTTGGTCTGGTTTATATCATTCTAAGAAGTTGTTTTGGAACTGTAAAAGTAAAAAAGTAAAGCTCCGTTTTGTGAATGTCATTCTTTCTAAAGGAAGTATATTGAGTCTGTCGTTTGAACTACAGTATCAGACACATATCCAATCTGTCCACTCTGGCAGTGGTCTTGAGTCACTTCATAAAACATAGAGATACACCACCCAGTCCTATGTGTGTTGTTCTCCTGGGAGACTTTTTTTTATGCCAGGGCCACTTCTCCCTTACCTCGGTGGTATCGGCACATTGTAAATTACATTAAAACACAAAACTCACTGTGATGATGGGAGTGATATCAGATACATACACAATGTTGTATTAGTTCCTTTACACAAAACCGCAAAGGAAAAGCCAGCTGACTCCTTTGATGAGAAGGTAATATCAGTGGAAGAGAACACTGTCACTGGAAAATGCTCTCCCACTGCTAGATAAATGCAGAGGCAGAGACTAGACATCTGTAGGAGCTAAACATGAAGGAAGCCAAGACATTTATTTTCAAAGCCAGAATTTTCTCTCATCTTCTATTCTGGGAATGCTATTTCGGTTGTACATCTGAATTTTAACACATTTACTGATAGATAATGGATTTAAAGAGTGGCTAATTCGTCACATGCCATTGTTGAGAAACTGTGTTCTGATTGGTTTGTCAAGGAACTCTTGAGAATTAGCTTACTAGAGGCCAATGTATTTATTTTTAGGGTACAGGTTTTAAGTATGTGTATTTAAAACAGATTTTCATTATCTGAATTTTATATATGTAAATGCATATATATGTGAATATAGGCAGCAGTGTACATTCTTCTATTAAGACAGTGAGACATGAACATCCAAACGAGTCACTTAGTAGATTGACTATCTGATAGGATTTCTATTTGAAACAGCACAGATTAACCAAAAGTGTATTTCTATTCATTTGAGTTTTAATGTTTTTAAACAAAGTTTTCTCCTGCAGTGCTTTTCTATATGAAATACTGGAGTCATGCTTGGGCTTCTCCCTTTATTGTTCCCAAGTTATGTAATGTGAATTTATTCAAAATGCCATTTTAGTGTTTCTTTCCTAGAGTACTTTTGTGTGTTTGAGTGCTACAGGAATAAAAACATCGGATTGCTACTGCAACTATTGAAAGGTGGAAATTGGTCAAGATTTCATGGTGTCTTGTACAAAATGGATCTGAAAAGCCTATGCAACTCCTGATAGTCTGACATCTGCTTCACCAGGATTAGTGGCTCTTTTCACACAGTGTGATGCTTTCTTCCAAGCTCATGTAAAGGCAGAAGCCTTTTGCTGATGAGAGAGCGAGTCTTTGTCAGCATTCTTTAATGGAGTTAAAATGTTTATGGTAATTGTAACCTTTTAAATGAGTTACGTGAAAAGAGCATCTCATCTTCAGTACACCCAGATATTTTCTCTTTGCCTTTGTGCATTTTCCAGGACTTAATTTCCTTAATTTATCTTTCCCTTTCAGTTGTAGTGATATATAGTAAGTAGATCCCATTTAGCCCCTGAACACATTACCATCCATAGTGTCATAAAAAGTCATCCAGAAAATAATCAGGGTGGAAGTTTGGAGGCACGATTTGGAACGTCATGAAGGAAATACTTCCTGTCGCAGCCCACTTCCTAATAACTGTTTTCTGACACTGAAGTTTTGTAGACAAGAATAAGAAAACTTTATTTTCCTTTGTTATCACAGATAAAAGATTTTGCTTTGTGTTTGGAAAAGATGTGGAAGACTCGACTGCCTGGCTGGTTACATTTGCTTTCCGTGAAATGCTCAGAAAATGTCAGGACATTCCTTCTCTAATTGTGTGTCAGTGCATATTGTAATAAAACTACTGATTTCAAATAACAGAAAGTGTATCTGCTTTGTTTTACTGGTGATGCTTTTGTGTCCCTTTTATTGCTTTTATCAGATCCTCTCAACCAGGCCCCTCAACATCCACCTAGTTTTGTTGCATTCTTGAGATTAGCATAAAAACTTGGAAAATCCTCTATTTTTCTTCCTGAGAAACCACGAAACTTGAAAACCATGCATCAAATGCTTCCAGGTAGGAGAAACTAATTTGTTAGAGAAAATCTTGGGCTAGACCCAGAGACCAGGTCTAGGCTCTGCCTCCTGTTAGATTTCTGTCCACTCTAGGACTCGTTTCTCCCCATCTATAAAGTACCAAGATTGGGCCAGATAATCAAAAAGAACCTTCTCAAGTCTAACATGATTGTTGTGTAAAAGCCAGTGTTTTGTGAATATCCTGTATTCACGATAATAGCCATATCACCCTTGTAGAATATTCACCAAACCCCAAAGAGAACGGAGATACCGTCTCAACTTCATTTTGCAGTTGAGAAAGCTTTGACCCAAGGTTACATAGCTACTGAGTTGTAAGCTGAGAAGCGAACATAGGTCTTTCACCTCCTTCACCTAATTTGTTGTTTAGCCGCTCAGTGGTGTCCAACTCTTTGCAACCCCATGGACTGCAGCACACCAGGCTCTGCTGTCCTGATTGATGGTGTAGTAAGTACTCCCCGAAAGGCTCTGGTACAGCTCTTGTGGGGAGGGCTGCTTTTGTGCCAGGGCCCCAAACTGTTTAAGTTGTTTCTTCAGTGGTAACAGGTAGTAGGTTATGAGCACCTCTCTCCAAAGTAAGATGAAGTTGGGAGCAGGAAAGTAAGTATATTTTTAGGAACTTACTAAGTCACATTTAAATTAAACAGTGTTTAAATGTGAGTGACACAGAGGCCATGAAAAGGAGTTTAATAATCCTCATTAAGATGCTTAATTCCAAAGATGCAATTAAGAGGAAATAAGTGATTAAGTCACACACTGGGCCAGTGTTTTCTGACTGTCACATAGTTTGCTGTCAGCTCTGACACTTTGGCAGGTCAGTATCAGCCTTGGTCAACCCAGATGTGCCAGTCCTCTCCCCAGACTCGGCTGTCCGGTGACCACTGGGCCTTCCAGGCTTCTAAGACAATTGCACATTTCAAAAAAATCACTGCACAGATCTGGCGTTGCCAACTGTTTTGCCATGAAAGGATGTTTTCAAAAAACTGTTGCTGTTGTTTCATAAAGTAAAGGGAATCTTAATTCCCAAAAAGGAGGTAGGACATAAGTTCAAAGAGAAGACATGTAATTACATAGAATAGAGTTTGTTTTATGGACGTCTCACCACACTGTCCATTGCCTCCACATTTAACCCCAAACTAGTGAAAACTTTTTGCATCAGTGAAATTCCAGGCAGGGGCTTGTAACTGCAGGGAAAGAAGCTGTCCCAGTTCCATAGCTGAAGGTCATTTTCACAGTAACTACCATCCACTTACATCACCATGATTGATTACATTGTGCTCTTGTGATCTAAGCTGCATAGGTGAACAAGGAAATTGTCTGAATGTTTAAAAATACTCAAATAGAATGAAACCCTCACCTCTTGGAGGTACAAAAATAAGCATAGCTGAATATAACAGAAAAACAGACTTTGGCTTTGACAGCACATCACACCACTAAGAATCACCAATTTTCACAACTTTGAAGCTGGCACATGGTCTATTTTCCCTTTAGATTGCTGCCACCAAAATGATCGTTTGAAACTGCAAACCTGCCTCTTATTCCTCCCCAGTCAGAGCTCCCTGGCATCAGAGGCCCTCTGTGGCTTTGTCTCTGCCTGTATGTCCAGGTTTGGGTCTCACTGTGATGTGGCTCCTGGCTGTCTCAGCTCTACCTCTCTCTACCCAGGAACCTCTGCTCATGGCGCTTTCTGTCAGGAAGCTCCAAGCTCCCTTACTACGAGGATCAGGGAGGCCTTTCCACCACAGGTGGCCTCTCGGCTGTCACCCCGTGTTGTGATGGTCTCCCCAGGCTTCGTGAGTGGAGGGACTTGGTCACACATAACACATACGTGACACCGGGCTTGGCAACAGTGAGCACCGGCAGTAATTAGGGGCCCGAGTTCATATGCCTTTCTGTTCGTGCTGCTGAGACTCAGTCAACACGTGTTTGGTATCGCACGGGGAACTATACTCAGTAATAATCCATAAGGGAAAAGAATTTGTAGAAGAATATATGTGTATATACAATGTTGTGTTTCAGGTATATAGCACAGGGATTCAGTTGAAACTAACACAACACTGAAAACATACAATCCAGTTTTTTTAAAGAAGTTGTGTTTACTCCTCTTACCCTCTGTTCAGCTGTATAGGAACAAAAACATTGCTTGTCCCTTTAGCCTTATCATCACAGAAACATTGATAACATCTCTTGTTTCTTAAGAATTGCTTCACAGCCCATCTCTGATGCATCTTGTATTTAATCCTGATAAGAAGTGTCTTGTCTGTTCTTGCCTTTTACACTGAAAATGAATACTTCTGAGGGAAACTTCCCAGCAGGAAGAATCTTAAGAACTGGTGCCCTGGTCTCCTCACTGTGATACACTCTGAGGGAGGTGTGAGCGAAGCAGTGTTTTTCATCACGTCTTATTTTTCAGTGCAGTTTCATGGAGCTTGCCACATCTGAAACTAGAAGGCTGCTTCTCTCCACCCACCTACTCCCGCCCAACTTCTGATGTTTTCAAAGAGAAGTCCTTGGGTAACAGCTGAGGCTTTTCAGTTAGTTTCAAAAATAAATACCAGTCCGTGATCCCTTAGTGTGAACCGTGCTTCTAGCCATGTCTTTTAGAGTGAGAAAGGCAAGTGAAAGATACTCTTCTCCTCGCTACTATCGAATGCTGTCTTCCAGGATCTAAAGGAATAAGACTTCCCTGTTTGTGCAGAAGTTCTGCTTCCCCTCTGAAGGCTGTCAGGGGAGTGTAGTGCAGTTTGAATCTACAGCATAAACACACAGTGTGCTCAGACACACACTAAAGCTGAAGGCTGCCGAGACTCCACCTGCACACACAGCCAAAGCTTTCTCATAATGAATCCTTAAAGATTCTGCCTGTGGGTAGAAACTATACACCCGGACACATCACATACAATTAGGATGATGCCAGAGATGGGAGCTGGTCCAGGCCTTGGTGGATGGGTGGGATGGATGGGGAGCTTGTGGACAGAGAATGTGGGGGGAAGGATGCTTTCCAGGGGTGTGTCTAGAGCTTCTGTGCAGGACGGTGGTAGGAAATATGGCTATAATCACTCCATCCTGAGCTCACCTACCCCCCTACCCACCTCTGGCCCCTTGATCTCCTTCCAGCTAGTGACCCACTTCTTTGTTCCCCTTTCCCACAGAATCCCCAGAAGGAGGTGATGGTACTCGCTCACTTCTTCCTACACCATCTCTCTTGAACCCACTACCAACAGGCTCTCCTCCCTGCTGAGATTTCTCTCGTCACCAGCACCACTGCCTGTACAGGCCCCATCCACTCCTAACTGACCTGTCAGTGCCATCAACATTTCAGTTTCTCTCTCCCTGTTTTGTTTCATTCCTTCTTTTTAATGGAAATTTTCAAACTAATACACAAATATGGAAAATGATAACAGGAACTCCCATCTACCCAGATTCAGCAACGATCAATCTGGCAGTTTCTGTTTATGAATATTTAGAGTGCACAAGCCAGTCTCCCATCCTCCATTACACACGTGTGCATGCGCAGCACACACATATACACACACAAGTATTTTTAAACAGGCCACGAACCACTCCCTCCTTAGGACTCCCATGGTGGTGTAGTGGTTAGGACTCTGTGCTTCCACTGCAGGGAGCGTGGTTCGATTCCTAAACTACGCCCTGCCTGTTGAACCCTTTCTGCCTTTGGCTTCCAGGCCATCGTAGTCCCTTCGTTTGCTGTCCTTTGACCTCCTGATCCCGCTTTTACCTTCTCAGCCTCTATATGTGATGGTGACCCAGGCTCGGTCCACTGGCCTCCGTCTATAGCGATCTCTATAAGAGGTCGCTCCCACTCTCTGAACACTAGTGCCATCTACACACAAACAACTCCCACATTTATTGCTAGCCCGACCTCTTGTCAATTCTAGGCTCCGATATCCAACTGACAAACTGACGTCTTCGTGTGGCTATCTGATAGTCACCTCAGACTTACACCCCAGACTGAACGTTCCTCCTGCTGTCAACTGCTGTTCCCACCTGCTTCTTACGGAGCCCAGTTCACAGCCGCTGTCTTTCTAGTTGCTTCAGAATCATCCTGGATTCTTTTCTTTCTCTGACACTTCACATCCAATCCACCAGCAGATGCTAGCACTAGTTTCTGAACTGTAGTTAGAATTGAATGCTGTCTCCTGTCTTTGGGAGACATGGATGGTTCAGTGGTAAAGGATCTGCCTGCCAATGGGTTGGGAAGGTCCTCTGGAGGAGGGCATGGCTAGGCAGTCCAGGATTATTGCCTGGGAAATCCCATGGACAGAGGAGCCTGGCGGGTTATAGCCCATGGTGTTGCAAAGAATCGGACACAGCAGCTGAACACTGCCACCCTCCCCGAACCTCTCATCTCTTGCCTGGATGATTGCAGTAGCCTCCTAACTGGCCACTCAATTTTCACTCTTGCTCCTCCCTTCCCCTATCCTGTCTCCCCACAGCTGTCTGTAGTATTTTTTAGAACATGTCACTTTACTACTCACAGCCTTCCAGTGTCTTCCACCTCATTCGGGTTTAAATCCTAAATGCACACCATCATCCCCAAGCCTTATATAACCTGACCCTGAGGCCTGACTCATGTCTTCTCGTCCTCCTTGTTCACTCTGCTCATCCATTCTGCCCCCTCTGCTGTTTCTCCACTTTGTCAAGCATGCTCTGAATTTAAGGACTTGGAACTTTCTTTTCCCTCCACCTGAAGTGCCCTTCCCCTCTGTGTCTGTAAGGCTCATGCTTGCTCGCTTCATTCAAGTCTTTACAGACAAATGCTGCCTCATCCAGAAGGCCTTCCTGACCATCTCATCTAAAATGCCTCTCCTGGACTTCCCTGGGGGTCCATTGGTTAAGACTCCATGCTTCCAATGCAAGGAGTGTGGGTTCAGTCCCTGGTTGGGGAACTAAGATCCCATGTGCCTCATGGAGTGCCCCAAAAAATAAAAAATAAGAAAATGCCTCTCCCATCACCATGTACCTCTTTACCTGAATTAGTATTTTTTACCAGCAGTTATGGTCTAACATATATGTTTGCTTGTCCAGTACCTTGGCCAGTCTGACACAAAGTATAGGAGTTCAGTAAATATTTCTAGAATCTATAAATAAGTTCAGGTTACATAGATAGGCTGGGGACAGATTATGAAGGGATTTGAAAGTCAGACTAAGAAGTTAAGCTAAATTCAATCAACAGTAAAGAGCTATTGAAAGCTTTTAAACAAAGTTTTAAAAAAATTTTAAAAACAAGCAAGTGAGTTTTATGCTGAAATAAGCTGGTAATAATCTGCCAAAAGTGTCAGAAGACAGAAAAACCAAGATGGTAGGCCAGTTGGGAAGCTACTGTGGTAATCCTGGTGAGAGTAGGGCAGCGTCTGCCGAAATCGAGGAGATGGGTGTGACAGGCATTCCAGAGGGAGATCGTCAGGATTCAGCAATAGTTGAGAAGTCAAGTTTACCTTCAAGGGTTCGAGCTTAGTCGGGGGATAGTGGTGCCCTTAACAAAAGCAGGGCAGTGAGAAGGAAGAGCTGAGTTGGACCTGGAATGCAAAAGAAGCCTTTAGGCATGATGAGCGGGAGGTGCTGTCCGGAGATTTAGATGGAATTGTCCAAAGAGAAGGCAGAAATGTAGAACTGGAACTTGAACAAGCAGACCGCTAGCAAGATTTTAAATTCATCCACACAGTAGTATTGGTAGAAACAGTGGGGTAGAAGGCTTGGAGTACCGGAGGGTCGGAGCCCCCTGTGTTAGTGGGTAGAAGAAAAAGAAACTCAAGAATGTACAGCGCACAGGAACCGAGAGAGAGAGAGAGAGAATGCTTCCACTGCAGGGAGCGTGGTTCGATTCCTAAACTACGCCCTGCCTGTTGAACCCTTTCTGCCTTTGGCTTCCAGGCCATCGTAGTCCCTTCGTTTGCTGTCCTTTGACCTCCTGATCCCGCTTTTACCTTCTCAGCCTCTATATGTGATGGTGACCCAGGCTCGGTCCACTGGCCTCCGTCTATAGCGATCTCTATAAGAGGTCGCTCCCACTCTCTGAACACTAGTGCCATCTACACACAAACAACTCCCACATTTATTGCTAGCCCGACCTCTTGTCAATTCTAGGCTCCGATATCCAACTGACAAACTGACGTCTTCGTGTGGCTATCTGATAGTCACCTCAGACTTACACCCCAGACTGAACGTTCCTCCTGCTGTCAACTGCTGTTCCCACCTGCTTCTTACGGAGCCCAGTTCACAGCCGCTGTCTTTCTAGTTGCTTCAGAATCATCCTGGATTCTTTTCTTTCTCTGACACTTCACATCCAATCCACCAGCAGATGCTAGCACTAGTTTCTGAACTGTAGTTAGAATTGAATGCTGTCTCCTGTCTTTGGGAGACATGGATGTTTCAGTGGTAAAGGATCTGCCTGCCAATGGGTTGGGAAGGTCCTCTGGAGGAGGGCATGGCTAGGCAGTCCAGGATTATTGCCTGGGAAATCCCATGGACAGAGGAGCCTGGCGGGTTACAGCCCATGGTGTTGCAAAGAATCGGACACAGCAGCTGAACACTGCCACCCTCCCCGAACCTCTCATCTCTTGCCTGGATGATTGCAGTAGCCTCCTAACTGGCCACTCAATTTTCACTCTTGCTCCTCCCTTCCCCTATCCTGTCTCCCCACAGCTGTCTGTAGTATTTTTTAGAACATGTCACTTTGCTACTCACAGCCTTCCAGTGTCTTCCACCTCATTCGGGTTTAAATCCTAAATGCACACCATCATCCCCAAGCCTTATATAACCTGACCCTGAGGCCTGACTCTCATGTCTTCTCGTCCTCCTTGTTCACTCTGCTCATCCATTCTGCCCCCTCTGCTGTTTCTCCACTTTGTCAAGCATGCTCTGAATTTAAGGACTTGGAACTTTCTTTTCCCTCCACCTGAAGTGCCCTTCCCCTCTGTGTCTGTAAGGCTCATGCTTGCTCGCTTCATTCAAGTCTTTACAGACAAATGCTGCCTCATCCAGAAGGCCTTCCTGACCATCTCATCTAAAATGCCTCTCCTGGACTTCCCTGGGGGTCCATTGGTTAAGACTCCATGCTTCCAATGCAAGGAGTGTGGGTTCAGTCCCTGGCTGGGGAACTAAGATCCCATGTGCCTCATGGAGTGCCCCAAAAAATAAAAAATAAGAAAATGCCTCTCCCATCACCATGTACCTCTTTACCTGAATTAGTATTTTTTACCAGCAGTTATGGTCTAACATATATGTTTGCTTGTCCAGTACCTTGGCCAGTCTGACACAAAGTATAGGAGTTCAGTAAATATTTCTAGAATCTATAAATAAGTTCAGGTTACATAGATAGGCTGGGGACAGATTATGAAGGGATTTGAAAGTCAGACTAAGAAGTTAAGCTAAATTCAATCAACAGTAAAGAGCTATTGAAAGCTTTTAAACAAAGTTTTAAAAAAATTTTAAAAACAAGCAAGTGAGTTTTATGCTGAAATAAGCTGGTAATAATCTGCCAAAAGTGTCAGAAGACAGAAAAACCAAGATGGTAGGCCAGTTGGGAAGCTACTGTGGTAATCCTGGTGAGAGTAGGGCAGCGTCTGCCGAAATCGAGGAGATGGGTGTGACAGGCATTCCAGAGGGAGATCGTCAGGATTCAGCAATAGTTGAGAAGTCAAGTTTACCTTCAAGGGTTCGAGCTTAGTCGGGGGATAGTGGTGCCCTTAACAAAAGCAGGGCAGTGAGAAGGAAGAGCTGAGTTGGACCTGGAATGCAAAAGAAGCCTTTAGGCATGATGAGCGGGAGGTGCTGTCCGGAGATTTAGATGGAATTGTCCAAAGAGAAGGCAGAAATGTAGAACTGGAACTTGAACAAGCAGACCGCTAGCAAGATTTTAAATTCATCCACACAGTAGTATTGGTAGAAACAGTGGGGTAGAAGGCTTGGAGTACCGGAGGGTCGGAGCCCCCTGTGTTAGTGGGTAGAAGAAAAAGAAACTCAAGAATGTACAGCGCACAGGAACCGAGAGAGAGAGAGAGAGAGAGATGTTTCGTTTTGTTTTTCCTTTGCCAAAAATATTTTTACTGAGCATTCAAAGATGAAAAATGCTAAAAGCCACAGTAGTAGCCTTGGCTTTTTAATGTGATTACAAATACTGCTCCTTTGAAACCTGGCCCTACTCCATTTAGCCCAGTCTGTGTGTGTGTGTGTGTGTGTGTGCACATTTGTGTGTGATTTCTTGGAGCCTTCAGGGCTCTACAAGGAAAGCATGACAACCCACTCCAGTATCCTTGCCTGGAGAATCCCATGGACAGAGGAGCCCACTCAAGTCTCCTTAACAAGTCACACAAAGCCTCCTGGTCCTGGCCTGGGAGAGAAATGTTCCTTGCTGGAAGAGGCAGAAGATAGTTCTGATTGCTCCAGGAAAGTCGTAAAGTGTCAAAGACTGAGAAAAAGTCCTTGAATTGGGTTTCCAGGTGACCCTCAGAAGGGTGATGCTGATGGCTGGGATCAAGAAAAAAGCAAGAGAATATAGGAGGAAATGGAGGTGGGGGAGGGGGGTTGGGGTTTAATCTGTGTCTTCCCTAGTGGCTCAGTCAGTAAAGAATCTGCCTGCAATGTGGGAAACCTGGGTTCGATTCCTGGGATGGGAAGATCCCCTGGAGAAGGGAACAGCTACCCACTCCAGTATTCTGGCCTGGAGGATCCTCATGGACAAAGGACCCTGGAGGGCTACCGTCCATGGGGGTCACAGAGTCAGACGCAACTGAGCAACTTGCACTCTATGTCAACAGATAAATTACCATTCCAAGGGGTCGTGGTTACACAGGGTGCGTTCAGTTTGTGATGATACGGCTAGTGGGCTCAAGCCTCTGACATACATAAAGGCAGACACTTCTTGCCCCACACTGAAGCCCTCCCAGGAGCCCCTTTTGATTAGTTAGCCACAGCGGCTGTGTGCTTGGTAACACCATGGGCCCTCTGTCCAGGCTGAGCAGCCGTGCTGCATAGCTGGTCTCTCCCAGTCTCCATAGGAAAGGTACATCACAGTGCTTGATGCTGATCATTGTGCTTTTGCCTGTGGGAGCCCAGAGGCAACTCTCATCTGGAGGCTCTAGGCCAGGCCACACCTGGTCATCCTGGGGGCCAGGAGGGTCCACACTGCTATAGCACACTTAGAACGCCCCCTAGCTACACAGCAGGGTGTCTTGAAACAGTGGTTGGGAAGCTCTCACCATGACTGATGATCTATTGTGATAGTCTTTATTTTAGGTACAAGGAGATTGCTTTAAAAATACACATGCATTCTGTACATTAGGACTTCTCATAATTTGGAAATAATTGATTTAAAAATAATCCTATTGGATTCAAAGTTCATTTGTTTTATCATAAGAGATTGCAGCAAGAAATCACAAGATATTTATACGTAGAACTGAAATGAGAAAACACTATTTGGTTCTTTAAATATAATTTCAGCAGTTGACATTTTGAAAGGTACCCAGAAAATGGTTATAATTTTTTAATTTCTAACATATGCAGTTTCTCATTGATAGGGACTCCCAAAAAAGTTGAAGAGATTACCATTAAAAAGTTTTCATCAGGATTTGAGGACAGCATTTGTAGTGTAAAAACCAATATAAAAAAAGTCATGTCTGTGGAAGAAATTTCTTATTTCTCGTTTAACATTTTGAAAAGATTTTTATTTTGAAGTTTAATACAAATCTCCATTTTCCCTGGGACTTTGTGTTTTACTTTTCTTTAAATCACAATTTCATAATATAAAAAATATAATAGACTTTTCCCCCTAAGACCAATAAAGACACCCTAAATCTGTAGTTTACCCCAGGGTGTCCTTCAAAGATTGTTATTTTCTGAGTTTGCCATGATGGGAAAAGAGCTAAGGAGTGTTGTTCTAAATGGCCCAGGGTTAGAGATTAACAAGGTGAAAACAGAAGGTTAAAAGGGTGAGGAATTTTACCCTAGACTGGGTAGGAAATCTAGTAAAAGTCAGAAGGGGTTGATTGCCTGGGAAATGACAAAGAGGAAAGGGACTAAATTCAGGATTGTGGAGAGCTGGCTCCAAAAAGCTAAGAAAGAAGGGATCTGGGAATGACAGGGCACTGTTTTCCACATCTCTTACTCTGTATTTCCTTTGCTTCCTCATCCCAGCATCAGGACTTTTTCTATTATACAGTAACAGAAAACCAGACTTACCTATGCTAGATAACTGAAGCCTCCAAAGCATGCTTGACTTCAGGAGTGGCTTGATCTAGGAACTTCAGCTCAACTCCTAGCATCACTGATCTTCATATGGTAGCCCATGGTTTCTCAAGAATCACATCTTAGTTCACATCCATCATCAAGAACAAATATCTCTCTACCAACAGTCCTAGCCAGAGTTTTGTTACATCCCATTTCATCTGGTTGGTCGTTTGCTCATTCCTGAGCTGGTCTCTGTGGCCAGGGAATGTAACGCCCTTTTGGCTGGTGCCCATCACTGTAGTTGAAAATGGAACCAACTTTCCCAGTATTTTTCTTTCCTCACTTTTATTTTTATTGTTGTTATTATTTGGTAGTTACCTGAGCTTTACTTATTCAGTAGAGATAGCTCAAATGTTAACTAACTGGTTAGTCAGGCAAGGGTGCTGACCAGTCAGATCAGCTCTGCAGCAGCATGCCTGAGGCTCCCTGCCAAGCCTCAGATGTTAACCCTCCTTGGTTGCTAGGTTTGGGTGAGGTCTGGGGATTCCAACCCTCTCCAGTATTTTTGCCTGGAGAATTCCATGGACAGAGGAGGCTGGTGGGCCTACAGTGCATGGAGTCATAAAGAGTCGGACATGACTGAGTGACTAACACCTGGGGATTCCAAGCAAGAGGTAGGATAGCTGGGAGGGGAAAGACGCTTGCAGGGGGTAGTTAGGGAAGTGGCTATTTCCCAACTAGTATTCAAGTAGTATTAGCTTTCAGTATTTACAGGTGGTGTTACCATACCTTGAATATTGGCACTGCTTGTATTCCAACTATTTCTGTATGTGTTTAATCCTTTCCACTGCCATAGATAGACCATCCTCCTAAAGGCTGGGGAGAGAACTTGTTTCTGAATCGCCTGAATAGCACCCAGCAAGGTACATTTATCCATTCATTTATTCACTCAACAAGCTTTTCTTGAGCCCAACAAATAGTAGGTCCTGAATAATTTCATTTGAATGAATGCAATGGTCTCCTTTAAAAGGGTTGCATAGGAAGTATTACTTTTGGGGAAAGATCACGTTTCATGAAGTGGAAAATTTGAGGAAACTAAGAGTTTATGATAATAAGCACAATCAACTTTCCTAGGAACAGTAACAGAGGTTTTCCCAAAGCTCGTCCTGGTTACAAATATATTACCCCAGATATATCGTTGGATGGCATCTAGTGGAGGGGGCTGGTGGTGGGATGGGCAGGGCTGGAGGGAGCCCTTGGAGGTGTGGGCGGAAAGGAAGACACTGCCCTGGGGTGAGGACCCGGATGCTGTTCACATGGCAGGAAAAAAGCAATGACATGCAGGAGGCTGGCTGGATGACATCTGACTAGCGGGAAGTGACTACCTGGACTCTGAACACTTCCTGGGATCTTCCCAGGAAAAAAAGCAAGAACCTGAATGTGAGCTGAAATTTGCCTTCAAACATATCTGGTCCCATTTTAGAAGTAAGCAAAGTGAGACCTAATGGCCAACGTTACTTTAAGGTTGCACAGCTGGCTCCCTGACTTCTTAATTCCCAGCTCACTTGGCATTTCTCCCCATGGAGATAAAAACAGGCATGAAAGAAAGTTGATTCCAATTAGGCAGACGGTGTGACCTTTCACAAAGCCTATACATAGCCCAGAGGTGACTGTCCTTTACCCTCTTCTCATCCTGGAGCTTGAGCAACCTGGGGTACCCGTGTGCCTGTAGACAGCTTTGATGCACACATCCGCCTCCAAGGCTTAGCTGTTCATCCAAGGTCAAGCAAAGGCCGCAGGCACCGCTGACAGGAGTTGCGTAACCCACACGCACACGTCTACTTACAAAAGTTTGATTTTGATTGCCATAGAAGGCAAAACATCTTAAAATGAAGTTGAGCTATCTTTGGGTAGAATGCAAAACCGCCCATGGGTATATCACATCAGAAACGATGTGTGATTTCTTCCAGTCCTTCAACTCAAAAAAGATTAACAGATTTAACTGATGCGTTCTAAAAATAAATAAATAAATAAATGAAATCTGCTTTCAGCTTGAAACCAAGTATGGAAGTTTCAGGGTCTCTTTTGTGTAGGGGGTGGGGGGTGGGGAGCATTCAGAGGATGGTGAGGTGAAGGACAGTGGGGAAAAATTTTTTTTTCAGTATAAAGACTAAGTTATAACGAGACTGTTTTAGCTCTGAGCATTTTCTGCTGGGAATAACAAGATTTACTAAAGGTCACAGACACAAGGCTGGCTTAGAAAAAATTATGAATGGTGGTTAGATCATCACACATATGCCCGAGGAGATTTCTTCTGTTGAGTTGAGAAGCAATACTCCTTTTCTAAACCTGTCATTTAAATAATAAAACAAGTCAAACCAAGAGCTGACCTGACTCAGAACCCAGACTTGGACGCGTTACATCTGCCTTGGGAGGTAACCGCCTGTGGATGCAAACCCCCGGGGGGCTTGAACCCAAGTGGGCAGTTTCAAGGCTCCCCCACCAGTCCCCAGGTGCCAGAGCCTCAGGCGGAGGAGGTGGCCCTGTTGTCTGTGTCATGCAGTGTCACTCTGGTAGCCAGTGACATGTCAGCTCCCCCTTCTTTGAGACCACAGCTGAGCTTTATTACATAACAGGGTTTTCTGTATAGAAGCGAAATGTCCTTCACAGGTCATCCACTACAAAAATAGACAAATTACTAAATTAATTTTGTTGTATAAGTACCCCCTTACCCCCACCCTTTGGAGTGAAAGTTTATTCTTTTAGTTCTCTTTTGTCTTTTTTTGAAAAGAGATTTAATGTGTTACTGTGGTGCAGAAAATCAATGCTTCGAAATCAATGGTAATTTTTCAGGCTGTTTAAAATTATTCACATGACTGGCTAAGCCTGCTGCTGATAGAAAAACAGAGTTTTGTTGCAGAGGAAATCTTCAAGTTTGAAACATCGCCACTGTGTGTTTTGGTGTGACTTTCTTCTTAGAACTTGAATATTTATTCCACGGCAGTAAGTGATTCAGTTCAGGCAGTGGTCCTTTAATCCTTTATGTGCTGGAGGCTCTGGTGTGTGTAAACCTGAACTAGAGGTCCACTTGGCCCTGAGAAGCTTACAAAAATGAATGTGTATAGCGAGGACGTGGAGAAAAGGAACCCTCGTGCACTGTTGGTGGGAATGTAAATTGGTGCCGCTGTCGTGGTGGAAAACAGTATGGAGTTTCCTCAAAAAAAAAACTAAAAATAGAAAAACCATATGATCCAGTAATTTCACTCCTGGACATATATCCGAAAATAACAAAAAATAAGTAAAAAAGATATATGCATCCCAATCCCAGTGTGCACAGAAGCACTGTTTACAGTAGCCAAGACATGGAAGCACCTAAGTGCCTATTAACAGATGAATGGATAAAGAAGATGTGTCTATATACAATGGAACACTACTCAGCCATAAAAAAGAATGGAATGTTGCCATCTGCAACACCATGGATGGATTTGGAGGGTATTACGTGATGTGAAATAAGCTAGCAGAGAAAGACAAATACTGTGTGTCATCACTTATATGTGACATCTTAAAGCTAACTAGCAAACATTACAAAAAAGTAACAACTCACAGATATAGAGAACTCTTGGTTACCAGTGGAGAGAGAGAAGGAGGGTAGGGAATTCAGAGGCACCCACTACTATGTATAAAATAAGTCAATTATAAAGATACAATATAGGAAATAAGGCCAATATTTTATAATAACTATAAATGGAATATATCCTTTAACAATTGTGTACCACTGTATAGTACATTTGAAACATATACTATTATAAATCGGCTCTACCTTAATGAGGAGAATAAATTTTATTTAAAAAGTGAATGTCTTAGGGTTGAAGGCTGGGGTAGGGGTAGACAGCCACTATCTATTGCACAGCTGAGTGATGACGCAGGCAGAAGATGCGTGAGCTATGAGGATACGCATTGCTATGGAGGTCTAAGAGAGGCTGAGGGTCTCTGGGTTGGCTTTGGGAAGCTGCTTCCTAGTGGAAAGGCCATAATCTAGAGTGAACGCTGATGAGAGTTTCTAGTGAGTTTTGGGCTTCCCAGGTAGAGAATCCGCCTGCCAATGCAGGAGACACGGGTTCGATCCCTAGGTTGGGAAGATCCCCTGGAGAAGGAAATGGCAACCCATTCCAGTATTCTTACCTGGAGAATCCCATGGACAGAGGATCTGGCGGGCTACAGTCCATGGGGTCATAAAAGAGTCAGACACAATTTGGTGGCTAAACAGCAACAAAACCCACATCTAACCCATGATTGAACCCTGACAGCAGCGGTGGGAAATTGTTATCATCACTCCCATTGCTCAGGGGAGTAGACTCAGAGAAACTGAGTGACTTGTCCAAAGTCATGTGATCCAGAGGAGGTCTAGCTGGGACTTGACCTGTCATTCTTTTTTTCCACATGACCTTGTGGTGGCATTCAATGTGGGTCTTCATGGTGATGTGTACTCTGGTCACTTCAGATTTCACTGGTGAACAAAGCTGCATTTTAGGGGGACTCCTGACTGCATGAGCGAAGGCATGTGGCCAGAGAACCTGATTTCCACAAATTTAGTGCCAGCCTTAGCGCCACAGTGAGGTGAAAGTGTTAGCCACTGTCACAGCTGACTCTTTGCAACCCCAGGGACTCTGTCCATGGAGCCATAGATGGACCTTAAAAAACAAAAGACCCAGTTCCTCTTCTGGAACTTGCCCTGCAGTTGAGAAGACAAGGCGCCCAATAGGAAGTCCCTGGAAAATGATTTGTGGCAACATGTATGCAGAAAGAGTATTGATTTACATCTGCCACCAACTCCAGTAGTCCTGGAGGGAAGCAGGGCCTTCCCCTGAGAGGCCAGAGTCCTGCTGATGCTATAGCAAACCTCAGTTCCAAATACCAGTGCCGAGCAGATGGCGGGACCTTGTCCTGTCTGTCTACCCGGTGGCGCCTCAGTCCTGGGCAGCCGTCAGACAGGGATCCACTCCCAGGACCTCCTCCTCCACTCTGACGTGGGCCCACCGTCATACCCATCAAGAGGGGGTCATTTGGTGCTGCTCACCCATTTGGTGCCTGTGTGGGCGTTAGGAAGACTGCCTCCTGGGACCTCTCCGGCAGTCCCAGTTAAGACTCTGTGCTTCCAATGTTGGGGGCATGAGTTCAGTGTCTAGTTGGAGAACTAAGATCTTACATGTCGCATGGCATGCCAAAATGAAATAAAATGCTTAAAATTTTTGATTTATTTTATTTGTTATCTATTGGCGATACAGTAAGGTACGTGAAATCTTAGTTCCCTGATCAGGGATTGAACCAGCACTCCCTGCATTGGAAACACAGAGTGTTAGCCACTGGCCCACCAGGGAAGTCCTTAAATAAAAAAAAATTTTTTTTTAAAGAAAAGAAAAACTGCCTCCCTGTAGAGTTTGCAAAGCCAAGAGTGCACTGGCTCTCAGGGTCTCTCCCACTCCGGCAGGCCACCAACTGCTCACCAACAGGGTGGCCTGGCTGCCTCCTTCTCAGCTCTCCCTGGAGTCACCCAATACCCTGGAAAGCAGCTCGCTGTTTTAGCTACCTTGGGAAAAATGAGAAAACCCAGCCCTTCCACATCCCAGCTAAGAATTTGGACTGTGATTCCTAACACCTCCAGTTCTGGTGACCACCTTGAAGAGTGCATCTGGAGTGTTGGGGAAGGAAAAGGTGGCAACCAGATGGAAGCCAGGAGCCAGCCCCCAGCCACCCCCAGAATCATTTCAGCTGCACCAAATCACAGCGCAGCTGGTGGGCAATAAATCACACCTGGGTGAATGAACCTGCACGAAATCCGTCACCAACACTGTCACTAAACATACCCCGATGCACGTTGCTCAGATAAATTATCAGAAGCAGACGAGACATCCAAGAAAACATCAGTGACGCGCTCCAGCTCAGACAGTCTCTGGAGGCAACTGGGACTGTGAGTTCTGGAGAAAACCAGTTCCTTCCAGCCTGCTCCCTGGAGACCACCTTCCGCCTTCATGCCCCAGGAATATATTACTTTATCTGCAGAAACATTCCTGAGAATCAATAATTTGAATTTTAATAAAACCAGTCACTTATAATGTGTTTATAACGTTTTCAGAGAGAACTCAATATTTAGCCAGTTTCAGTGAAGAATATTCTCCTTGAAGGGACTTTTGTCAACTCCTAAGCCAGGAACTTAACCTGGAGTCTATAAATGAGATGCAGAGATCCCTGGTTTCCAGGGAAATTNCCTCTCCGGCAGTCCCAGTTAAGACTCTGTGCTTCCAATGTTGGGGGCATGAGTTCAGTGTCTAGTTGGAGAACTAAGATCTTACATGTCGCATGGCATGCCAAAATGAAATAAAATGCTTAAAAATTTTTGATTTATTTTATTTGTTATCTATTGGCGATACAGTAAGGTACGTGAAATCTTAGTTCCCTGATCAGGGATTGAACCAGCACTCCCTGCATTGGAAACACAGAGTGTTAGCCACTGGCCCACCAGGGAAGTCCTTAAATAAAAAAAAATTTTTTTTTAAAGAAAAGAAAAACTGCCTCCCTGTAGAGTTTGCAAAGCCAAGAGTGCACTGGCTCTCAGGGTCTCTCCCACTCCGGCAGGCCACCAACTGCTCACCAACAGGGTGGCCTGGCTGCCTCCTTCTCAGCTCTCCCTGGAGTCACCCAATACCCTGGAAAGCAGCTCGCTGTTTTAGCTACCTTGGGAGAAATGAGAAAACCCAGCCCTTCCACATCCCAGCTAAGAATTTGGACTGTGATTCCTAAAACCTCCAGTTCTGGTGACCACCTTGAAGAGTGCATCTGGAGTGTTGGGGAAGGAAAAGGTGGCAACCAGATGGAAGCCAGGAGCCAGCCCCCAGCCACCCCCAGAATCATTTCAGCTGCACCAAATCACAGCGCAGCTGGTGGGCAATAAATCACACCTGGGTGAATGAACCTGCACGAAATCCGTCACCAACACTGTCACTAAACATACCCCGATGCACGTTGCTCAGATAAATTATCAGAAGCAGACGAGACATCCAAGAAAACATCAGTGACGCGCTCCAGCTCAGACAGTCTCTGGAGGCAACTGGGACTGTGAGTTCTGGAGAAAACCAGTTCCTTCCAGCCTGCTCCCTGGAGACCACCTTCCGCCTTCATGCCCCAGGAATATATTACTTTATCTGCAGAAACATTCCTGAGAATCAATAATTTGAATTTTAATAAAACCAGTCACTTATAATGTGTTTATAACGTTTTCAGAGAGAACTCAATATTTAGCCAGTTTCAGTGAAGAATATTCTCCTTGAAGGGACTTTTGTCAACTCCTAAGCCAGGAACTTAACCTGGAGTCTATAAATGAGATGCAGAGATCCCTGGTTTCCAGGGAAATTTAGGAAAAATTATAGCAAAATTTGTGTATAGGTACATTATTTCTGGAACGAGAGTTCAGAGAGTCTAACTAATACTCAAAGAGTTCTACAATCCCCAAAGCTTAAGGACCGAAGCAGTCTGGGGACAAGTTTGGGGTATTCATGCATACCTGTTCCAGTGGTCATGTAACTGTCCCTTACATGGGTGACTGACACAAAATAGCCTCCCTTGTGCTTGGCACCTAACAAGTTGTCAGACCTGTTTGTGTGTATTTGTAAAGATGACAGAGAAGCAATCCTGGATACAAAGCTGACTCTGTCTCCTGTTTCCAAATGGAAGAGCAACCCACACACATCACTTAGGGTTACACCACCCAGCACCCTTCTTGGATGTGGAGGTGATGCGTCTGTCAGTACACAGCTACAGCATGGCTGGTTTAAAACTGCTGTCCCGGAACCAGCCAGTGAGGTGGTCTTCCTAGAGGACATAGCCCAGGATCACCCTGTGCTGAAGAGTCTGTTTTAGACTCCAGCTTGGCTAATCCTGTTGCAGGGCTGCAGCCCCTTTCCTCCCTCCTCTTACCTGCCTTTTGCTTCTTCCATGCAAGGAATAGCACATTCAGCAAGGCAGAAGGCATCCCGTGATTGGCATCTTTGCCGGGCGTTGTTGTTGAGTTTGTGTGGATCGCTAGACTTTGGCATCACACTGGCTCCTAAAGGAGTATTAACTGGGCAACAAATGTTGAGGCTGATATCGTGATGGCTGTCATGTAGAAAATGGGGGAGAAGGGTGATTTATTTACAGGCGTCCAAATGATTCCTCACTGGGAGAGCTAGGGGATGTGAGGGGCGGAGCCAAAGGCTCCAGGAGCCCCCGCGGTTGCTGGACTCTATTCCTAGCGCATGAAAAATGGAGGCTCCTTCATTTTCCTTGATTCTAAGGGGTATTGGGCCAGGGCTGGCCTCCAACACCCAGCTGTGAAGGTTGGGCTGAGTCCGTGACAGCATCTTCACCTGGAAGACTGCCATTGCTGTCCCTTCCCGTCACCCAAGAGGGACGGACAAGGTGAGCCCAACGCGCTGGCCACGTCTGCAGCGACTTGAGGAAGCACTTGGTCCTCTCCACCCACCCCCGGCCCCCTCCTACATGATTCAGATGCTGCCCAGAGGACTATAACCAATGTCTAGTGACCCAGAAACTCAGAGAGCACTCTCGATGGAGCTAACCAGGCTCCGCTGGTATCTTCCAGACAACCCCCCACACACAGCCTTTCCCTTACCAACACACAGGCTATGGTGTTTTGTGATGATGTCAGAGATTTAAAAATGTCAAAGAGACACAGGCTGTAAATGTCACCACAGTGATTTTGTCATTTTGCAGAGAAAAGAAAGCCAGCTTCAGGGCCACCCCTTTCAGAATAGACCAAGCTGCAGGCCCCAGCCCCCTCCTTTCACAACCCCTTCCTACCACACCCCCATCCTATTCATATTCCGATCTTCCACACACTTGAAAAGATGTTATTTCAAATGTTCCTACCAAAGAGAATATCTTCCTTGGGCTTTCAGAGCCTGCCGTCAAAGGACTTAATCTGCATTGGGGGCCGGTGGCTGCAGATGTGAGTGATGGAGGCGACAAAATCATACACAATGTGGCAGAGCTGGCGGGGAGGGGAGCCAGGAAGGCGGGCTCTGGCTTCAGCTTCAAAGCCACCTGGCCGCCAGGGGGGCCAGTCAGGGGGGCCGGTTGGTCCTAGGTGGCTCAGACCCCGAGAGGGGAAGATCCCACCCTCCTGACCCTGGGCAGGGCCCTGGCCCCGTCCTGCCCAGCTTTCCAGAGCAGTGCATGTACCTGCGAAGGGGAGCGGGGGCAGGAGGGTCATGGTGGCAGTGGCAATAAGACCAGATACAAGAGCTTGCTCAGGCTTTGCTAATTCAGGGCTCAAGGTCAATCAAGCAAGATTAAGACAAAGGTTTCCCTTGCATGCTGGCGAAATAATCAAATAACAAGAATTGATGGAGAAATTTAAAAAATAATCTGAGAACACTAACTCAGTGATTCTTTTGAGAGTATTTGCTGATGATCTACTGTGTGTTAGTTGATGAGGGTAGCAACACATCCCTGTTCCTAAGAAGGGAGGCAGACATATGAACAAGCAAACACCTTGCTGAGTGCTTAAACACTACAGGGGGAGAGTCTGGGGTGTTGAGGAGGCTGGTGGGGCAGGGTGCTTACATCGGACTTGGGGAGTTGGGAATCCTGGCATCTCCCCAGGGGATGCTGAGTTGAAACCTCAGACCTGCAAGCTCTAAAGAGGTGGTTTGGAAAAATCATGCTTGGCTGAAACCTGGGAAATGAATGGTACTATCAAGAAAGGAGGTGGGCAGACCTTGGAAAGACACGGTGGCCCTTTCCACCCCCTCCCTCCCAACCAACCCCTCAGCCCCTGGCAGGGGTGAGGTCAGAAGAGGCCTGTGTTTCTGGGTCGGTGGGGGCGGGGCTCCCGATGAGGGGAGCCTGCTGGGTGGGATGACTGTGAGGGGAAGACAATGGCTGTAACCCAGGACTGGGCTTCTTAGAAAGGGCTGAAAGGGTAGGGAGGGAACAGAACTTGAGTTTAGCAATGGGCTAATTCAAGATGTTTCTGGAATACAGAGAGGAGGGTCTGGCTGCACATGAGAAGGGGAACCTAGAGGAGGAGGCTGGGCTGGAGATGAGGTCTGGGAGGTCCTCCCTCAAGTGGCTGGAGACTGAAGATTACAGATTTCCTAAGTATTGTATTGGCCAAAATTTTCATTTGCTTTTTTTCTGAAGGCTGCACAGAAAAACCCGAACGAACTTTTTGGTCAACACAATATTTTGGCAGCATCCTTCCCTGTCAAGAATTTGGTGCTAATTACAGATACCAGCAGGCCTCATTTACATATTAACAACTAAATGTACTAATTACAAATGAGCTTTATCTATTCATTAAAACAAGCCCGGGAGGCTTTTTCACCTAGAAAGTCTATGATAGCATTCAGTTAAATTACCATGTGTGCACCTGGAAAAAAAATGCCAGCAGCATATGTTCTATGCCCTTGCAGCAATCAGACTGGCAGAGCAGAGGCTTCAATGGATTTAAAACCAAAGAGGGGATTCCATTTTGTAGCCTCAGAAAGCCAAGTCTTGCATGTGGCTAAGAGTAGTTTCCAGTGTAGTTACAGGGGGAATCCAAAATTGTTCTAATTTTTAAAAAGGTTTTGTGTAGCTTCTTCTACTGGAAGAAGCATCCCGTAATCGTCTCCAAGAGGCCCTCTGAAGGCAAAGGGATTTTTCAGGTGGAGAATGAATGAGAAGTCCCTACATGCCACCTGGGCAGCCACCTAGAGACCAGCATCTCCCACCCTAGCAGGAGAGGGAGGGTCCAGAAGGAAAGAGGGCTTGGCAGAAAGGGTCCCACAGAAAGCTTGTTTTGCTGGAAGGTATTAAGGAAACTGGTGTTCAGCCAAAGAGGCTGAGGATGAATCAGTGATTTAATAATACATGCGTGCTCAGTTGTGTCTGACTCAGAGTCAGACACAAATTGTGACCCCCTGTACTGTGGCCCACCAGGCTCCTCTGTCCATGGGATTCTCCAGGCAAGAGTGCTGCTGCTGCTAAGTCACTTCAGTCGTGTCCGACTCCGTGTGACCCCATAGACGGCAGCCCACCAGGCTCCCCCATCCCTGGGATTCTCCAGGCAAGAATACTGGAGTGGGTTGCCATTTCCTTCTCCAATGCATGAAAGAGAAAAGTGAAAGTGAAGTCGCTCAGTCTGTCCGACTGTTAGCGACCCCATGGACTGCAGCCCACCAGGCTACTCCGTCCATTGGATTTTCCAGGCAAGAGTACTGGAGCAGATAACCATTTCCTACTCTAGGGGATCTTCGTGATCCAGGGATCAAACCTGCCTCTCTTACACCTGCTGCATTGGCAGGTGAATTCTTTAGTTAACGGGAAAACAGCCAACTGGCCATGACTAACTCCAGGAAAACCAAAAGCGAAACAAAAGAAAACGTTATTCTAGTTTACAAAGTGGCTCAGCTGTCCTGGAAACACTGAACTAGTCACTCATTTAGCGAAAAAAGTGACATCACTATATTGAGGAAACGGAGAGGAGTCAGATTATGTATTTGGGAGCGATGGTGTTACCAACTAGGGTTCTTGGTCTCCTTAATCAATAGATAAAGAGGCCAGACATGCAATTCAGGCAAGGCCTTTTGGGGGCCCTGCTGCAACACAGGGTGGAGTGGGAGATTACTCCCTTACACAGGGTGAGGGTAAGGGTGTGTCCAGGGGTTGGGCTGGAGGGGTGGCTTAGGTGGTTTGCCCACCCTTTTGGTGGTGGTGTGTGCAGAGCCTTGTGCAATAATACCCTGTTCTTGCTCCAGGCTCTTCAGAAGCAGCAGTTGGGTTTTTTTGGTCTCTTTGTATCTTTTTGTCCATAATTTACTCCAACTGTGCATGCCCGTGCAAGCAGTTATTTTTGATCCCTTACAGTTTCTTTGTATTTTGTTGCTCACTGACATGTTTGTCCAGGTGCACCCACTGCCTCAAAAGGTCCCAGATCCCAGGCTGTCTCAGGGGCACAACCTTCCACAAAGAATCTAAAACTGAAGAAAATGAAAAAAACGGACTTCCTTGGTAGTCCAGGAGCCAAGACGCCACACTCCTGATGCAGGGGGCCTGGGTTCAATCATTGGTCGGGGAACTAAATTCCGCATACTCTGCAACTAAGACCCAACGCAGTCAAATAAAATAAATATTAAAAAAGAAAAAAAAGCATTCTATGTATGCTGCCTGCAAACAGGGAGGTAGAGAGCAGAAGAGGGAGGAATTGTATTTGTTTGTTGTATATGAGGAATGAGAGCCTGAGGGAGGCAGAGGGAGTGGGACAAGTGTTTTCTATCACACACCCCGTGTCCATGTTTGGCTTTCCTAATCTATGGAGATGTGCCTCTTTGATTAAAAATAAAACTGCATTTTAAAGGACCCCGGATCACATGAACGATGAGGCTGTTTGCTTCCATTGCTAAGGNGGACAAGTGTTTTCTATCACACACCCCGTGTCCATGTTTGGCTTTCCTAATCTATGGAGATGTGCCTCTTTGATTAAAAATAAAACTGCATTTTAAAGGACCCCGGATCACATGAACGATGAGGCTGTTTTGCTTCCATTGCTAAGGAAAGGCATGAACAGCAACAAAAAATATTGCCTCGAGTCTTCTCAATTCTGCGAAGCAGAGATGTGGCAGTGGCTGTGTGAGCACAGAGGCCCCGGCGGGCATCCTGGGAGGGAGGCGGCAGCATTGGCAGGTCTGAAAGGCAATCTCTCTGTGGCGCTCGCTGGGCTCAACATATTGTGGGTCTTCCCATCGCCTTCTTAAGAAAACCCCGATTCTGGTCCAGACCTTGCCTTCTACTGACCCCTCCTTCTATGGGCTCCAGCACAGTCTGTGTCCATCTCTCCCCATTAACTAGAAGCCCCTTCTCCCCTTCTTCATGGACCCCTCTTGGCAGGAGCTGTGTCCTATACAAGTTGCACAAGAGAATTCGACCCCTCCGGGAGCCCTCTAAAGGCTGAACGCAAATCGTCCAACGTCTTCCCTTCTCTCCCCCTGCCCAGTTCCTTTGAACACCCAGGCCCCTGTCCTCACCAGAAGCTCACTAACCCTCTACCCTGCCCTCCCCCGCAGGAAAGAGAGAAACCCAGGGACTGATGGAGAGTCAGAAGCATCTCAAAGAGGATGGAGGAAAAGTTGAAATTGGGTTTGGTCACAAGTTTCGAGCCCAGACACCAGCCTAGAGCGGACTCTGAAGGCCTGGCTGTGCAGGCCCTGCTCAGGAGTCTCTCATGTTGCAGGCCGTTGTGGTCCCCGAGCCCTTCCAGGAAGGGCCTTACATTTCACCCATCAGCATCTCAGTCCAAGGGACAAGCCAGAGATGAAGTCTGTCCCTCACCCCCAGCCCTGCCTGCAGCACTTGGGGAAAGCTTTGTCTTTCCCTTCATCTGGCCTAGAGGGCCCATGCATGGGGTGGGGTCCCCCTCTCCTCGCCGTGGGAACACCCACCCCGACCCTATCTTTCAGTTTCCTGACGGGGACCAAGGCTTCGGAAGGGCAGTCTCTCCAAGATGGGGGAAATCATTAGCAGAAAGGAGCTTAGAGGCTGTATGACCACTGGAATAAATACAGTGATGGCAAATGATTTCTGAACCTCGACTTTGTGCCAGTCAAACGCCTTCCACACATCATCTCATTATCCTATCCACACACCGTGAAATCGAGAACATCATTGCCTGGCACTTAGCAGCCATGGGCCGAGGCTCAGAGAGAACTCACTTGACATGTGAAGAGAGAGGTCACCCCAGGACTGTCTGACCTCAAAGATGCCGAACTTTTAACTTGGATGTTGTATTTCCATGGCCCAGGTTAACAAAGGAACAGAGATGTAGGGGAGAGAAAAGAGGTGATAGCATGGTTCTGTTTTGTGTTTGTTCTTGTTTTTTTTCTGTTTGTTTTAAGGTTGAGGGAAGCTCAGTACATTTTGAAGGATGAAATTGTAAGGAAAATCTAGCTTTTGATTGGAGTGTCTCCCACCAGCATCCCTATCCCTTCATTCCTCCCAAACCCACAACCAACAGCCTGATACTCCAAGGGTTTGGGGGTCACTTCTTTGGTTGCAAAATGAAATCAACTGTAAACAAGCAAGCACTTTAAATAATGCTCCCTGAAGTGTGCCGTTAATCTGCATGCCGTCTAGACTTTCTAATGCCCCTGCAGGAGCACGTGGATCTTAGCAGTGTCTACATCTTTGACAAGCCATAAGCCCACACTGATCTGGGCTGATGGCTCCCGGTGCCTTCCACAGCTAGTTAGTAATTTCAGATGTTGTGGGAGGGAGTTCTTGGTGGAAGAATCACACTTTCAATCCAAAATTAAAGCTCAATTTGGTCTAATTGTCCTTGATTTTATCAGTTGCATAAAATGGCTGATTCTGTATGCAAAAATAAACAAATAGCCACACAGCTTCGAAATCCCTTCTTCTTGGGGCTAGAGCCCATCAAGTTCATTGCTGTCTCTCCTGCTATTTTCATCCACCAAACAGTGCTGATCTTTCTCTATCCTCTTCTATTTTCTCTCCCTTCCCTGCACTCCCCCCTAGCCCTTAGCAAAAAAAGAAAAGCCTAGTGTCTCTCTGTGTGTGTCTATCTTCTCTGTCTGTGTCCTGTATAATTTTAGAACGGAAGTTCCTTAAGAGCAAGAATAGTTCCTTCATGAGATGATGACAACCAGAAATCTGGCAATGCCTATTTAAACGATAAATTGAAATTAAGAAAATAATAAAAGTGGCCATTTATTTCTCTAGCAACAATTTGTTTGCAAAAAATCCAGCAATAGAGACCATATTTGGGGCCTTGCAATAAAGAGGCAGAGAGACTCTGTCCCAGGCCTCTGGGGGGAGAATGCCTTCCAAGAACATCCAGAGATTTACCCTCTAGGCTGTGAGGGCAGTGGAAGGTGCCCAGCCCCAGGGGCCAACAGTCCTGGGTTCTAGCCTGCCTTTGCCTCCAAGTCCCCATGGTAAATGAAGGGCCACGGTATGGTCTCAGTTGTATTCCAATGGTGGCCTCCATACTCCAGGGAAGGAGGAAAGAGGTTGGCAGTGATCCAGAGGCAGTGGCAGGAGAGACCAGAGGAACTGAGGATTCTGAAAGAAATTTGAGAGGCTGAGTCAACAGGGCCTGGTGCCAGGTGGGTGTGAGGTGAACAGGGTCTCGACAGATGCTCTCATCCCTGTCTTGAGTACCCAGGAGGATGTGAAGGATGTAGATCGAGGTGGCAGTGGGCATCGTCAAGAAACCTACAAAGGACAAACGCCTGAGAGGGTGTAGAGAAAAGGGAACCTTTCTGCACCATCAGGGGGAGTTCAAATTAGTACAGGTGGAAAACAGGGTGGAGTTTCCTCAAAAAGACTAAAAATAGAGCCACCGTCTGACCCAGCAATCCTACTCCTATGCACATATCAGGAGAAAACCATAATCTGAAAAGACACATGACCCCAAAGTTCATTGCAGCACTGTTTACAATAGCCAGGACATGGAAGCAACGATGGGGGACTGGATAAAGAAGAGGCAGAACATATACACGGTGGAATATTACTCAGCCATAGAAAATGAAGTAATGCCATTTGCAGCAACAGGAAGGGATTGTCATCCTAAATGAAGTGTAAGTCAGACAGAGAAAGACAATCTAAAAAAAAGGGCATAAATGGACTTATTTACAAAAGAAAAGTAGAGTCACAGATATAGAAAACAGACTATGGTTATTGGAGGGGTAAGGAGGAGGGATAAATTGGGAGATTGGGACTGACAATTACACATTACTATATATAAAATAGGTAACTAACAAGGACCTACTGTATAGCGTAGGGAACTCTACGCAGTATTCTCTAGTGACCTATATGAGAAAGGAAGCTTAAAAAAAATGGTGCAGATATATGTACCTGTGTAACTGATTCAGTCTGCTGTACACCTAAAAATAACACAACACGGTAAGTCAGCTCTACTCCAGTAAAAATTAAAACAAAAGATCACAGCAGGAGTAGAAGATGTCAGATTCTGTGTACTGGCCCTGCCAGAGTTACCTTTTGTACAGATTTTAAAACATGCCCACCAGTTCTTGAACACTATTCCCATCTTGAACATAGACTTGCCGGGGTGACTAACTCCTAATGAATACAGTGCTGTAGAGGTCAGTCCGATTCAGCTTCTCGCCTGGCCTCCACACGCTGCATGCCTGCCTCCTAGGACTGTTTGGGAGAAACGTCCTCCGCTGACAAAATGCTTTTCCGCACCATCCCATGTGGTAGCCACGAGCCACCCATAGCTACTGGGTAGCTGACAAGTGGGTAGCATAACTGAGATATGGAATTTTTTTAAAAAAGTGTGTTCCAATTTTTTCTATTGAAGTATTGTTGATGTACAATGTTTCAAGTATACAGCAAAGTGATTCAGTTATATATGTGTATATATATATTCTTTTTCAGATTATTTGAAATACAGAATGTTAAGTTTTATGTTAGTTTAGTTACTTTAAATGAGAATGTTCAGAGCTGGTGGCTGGTGGCTCCCCTGGGTGGAGCTGGATGATGCAGGCAAGGCTATAGCTGAGTGGGTTGTTCTGTTTCCAGTCTGGGGTCTCCATGGGACCCAGAAGGGGTTAGGAGCACGATGTCTGCTCTGAGGATCTGCGGAAGAACATACTACCCACTCTTTAAAAGAACATGTCAGGGCCGGGAGGAAGCTCAGACAGCATCTGGCCCAGTCACTTCTTTGCAGAGGAGGCCAGCAGTGGGTGCTGGGAGCACAGAAGGGCAGGCAAGGAAGTTTCACAGGGAAGACTGGCCCCGTCCCTACCATCCAGCAGATGCTGGAAAGAGGGAAGGAGTTAAGATAAGAGCGTAAGATTGGAGAACTAATGGAAAGAGGAGGAAGGAAAAGGAAGTGCATGGGAGTCCTCCCCAGAAGACCCCACAGGACACAGTGTCGGCCCCTTCACCTACCAGCTCATAACCTGGAAGAAGTCTGGGAGGAGAGCTGACCTGAAGCCCGAAGTGCTCCCTGGTGAGCCGGAGTGAGGATAACGGGGCCCTGCCCAGAGCTCCTGCCATCCAGCTCTTTCCTGCATGGCTCCGATCCCATCAGGGGTCCTGCTGGCTGATGCCCCAGAATCACTGACCTCCAGTTGGGGGCCTGGAAACAAACCCTAGATCCCAGCCTGGCTCCCATCCCCTGCAAAGCCCAGCAGGTTGCCAGGGTGTGAGAAGAGAGCAAAGACACTGCCCTGCGATGGGAAGGGGCTCTGCCTGACACGCGGTTCTGTCACCTGAGTTCTGCCCTTGCTGGTGCCTGACATGAGGGTCTGTCACTGGAATTCTGTCCTTGCTGGGGACTGGGAGAGATGCTGCAGGGCCAGGACACAAAATTCACTTCTATTCTGATGAATTACTTTTGAAGTAAGAATAGGGATAGTTGGTTGATGTTGGCTTTGCCAGTGAATAGCTCTGTGTCTTTAATCAGCTGAGGGCCTTTTCCTATCACTATCTTCCTTTCTTGGGAGAGACCATGCTCTTGCCAAGGGAGAGACACAGATGTCAGTATGGGCAAGGGTGCTCCAAGCCCAGTTGTCACTTGTGCATCGTGTCCAGGGCCAGGGAGGAACCAGATTTTCCTATAGAATACTGGAGACAGAAATGCTCGTAGATCTGACCCACCCCACTCACTGGACAGGACCAGTGGAGCTTGGCAATGGAGCTTGCTGTGGCTCTCTCTTTACTTCACCCACCCATCTATCCATCTACTCACCTACCCAACCACCCATCCATGCACTCATCTATCTATCCATCTACCACCCACCCAGCTATCAAATCTGTCCACTCATCTGTTCACCCATCCACTCACCCATCCATCCATTCACGCGTGTATTCATCCATCCACACACCCAGCTATCCATCTGCTCAGTCATTCATCTACCATCCAGATGGGTAGGTACCATCTATCTACTCCTTTTGAGTAAAAATCCCCCAGTACCCTGAGTCTAAGCCTTAACCCATGGGGATGTAATCACCAAATATCACACAAAAGTTCATTTTGCAGCTTATGCACGCCAATTATATTTCTTTCACTGCTGAGTGTGTGTCCTTTTAAGCTTACTGCCTAACCCTCAGGAAAACATTCTAAGGCCAGGAAGATGGAAGAAGGGAAGGGGAGAGGCACAGGAGTGTGTGGGAGGAGCTGAAACCTTCCTAGGTAAAACAGGAAGTGCGCCCACATATTTTGCACAGCTTAGACTCCTTTGGGATCTGGCTCAGAAAAGGGCCATTTTCTGCCCTTCCACTCTGAGCTGGAGCAGGCAGAGGGTGAAGGGGCACATGTGTGAGCAGCAGTCACCCTAAGCCTCACCCCACCCGGGTGCAGACGTGGGTGGAGCCTGGGGAACAGGGAAGCAGGTGGGTGTTCTCTGCCAGCTTTCCCTCTCACCAGACGCTGAGACTGGTTCTCACGTTCCTGAGAAAGTTCGTCAGTTTACTCCTGTTCTGTTCCCCAGCAGCCAAGTAATGTGTGGTCTTCGGTAACAAAACTGTACAAACGGCAGCTCAGTCTCGGAGGAAATGCTTCACTGAGAAATAATCTCACCATGCCAGTTGTGGGCTGATCATTTTCCACGCTCAAAACACACTGAACATGTTGGCTTTCAAGACACATAAACAGTGGAAATGCGAATCCACCTGCTAACGCAGAAGGAGAGGAGAGAAACCACCTCTCCTTCGAAAGGCAAGTCAGGCGGCTCAGCTGCTGCCCTGCGTTTGGTCTGTTGGGTGTGCCTGGCTGTTCAGGAAGGCGGCCGTGCTTTGTCAGGTTTGGTCTCCTGAAGGCTGGGTGTCTTTACCCAGATGCCCCCATGAAGAGCTGGCTTTGTGGCAATGTTCAGTCCTGGGCTGAGCTGTTCAAAGCACCCTCCTTCCCCACCAACCTGCAGGGATGCAGGGACTCACTTCCTCCTCTTTCTGCTCTTGCTGATTTGGTTTTGCTGACCACCGCCTTTTCAGCTTGTTCCTTGTTAGCATATACAAATGCAACTGATTTTTGTGTTGCTGCCTTCGCATCCTGCTGCTTTGATGAATTTATTTATTAGTTCTAACAGTGAGTGTGTGTGTATGTGGAATCTTTACAGGGTTTTCTACATAAAAATCATATTATCTGCAAACAGAGATAATTTTACTTTCTACTTTCTAATTTGGATGCCTTTTTTTTTTTTTCCTTTTTATTGCCTAATTGGTCTGACTAGCACTACTAGTACTATGCTGGATAAAAGTGGTGAAAGTGGGCATATGTTTGCAAATTCTATATCTGACAGAGAATTTACAATTTAGAATATATCAAGATCTCATTTACCTTGACAGTAAAACAATGTAGAGATCTTCCTCAACTTATGACTGGGCTATATCTAGATTAAACCCATCAAAGCTGAAAATCTTCTAAGTAAAAAAAAAATGTGTTTAATGCATCTAATTTACTGAACATCATGGCTTAGCCTTGCTTCTCTTAAATGTACTCAGAACGCTCACATTAGGCTCCCGTTGGAGAAAATTATCTAGTGCAAACCCTATTTTACAATAAAAGTGTTGACTATCTCATGTATTAATGACCTTGAACACTGTGCTGAAAGTGAAAAAGCAGAATTGTCTGGGTACAGGATGGTTGTAAGTTACCAGGTGTTGATCGTCATGTGGTGTGGCTGACTGGGAGGGCAGCTCACTGCCCCTGTCCAGTATCATGAGAAAGTATATGTTATGAGGTGATTTCTCTTGTGTTATGATTCCTCTTCATCTTGTGTGAAACTTTTAGGATTTAAGCTATTTTGAATTGTGTTAAGTAGTTCAAAGTGGAGTCACAGTGGCCAAGTAAAGTTCCATATTAGTTATTCTGAAGTGCCTGACGTAGGACTGTGAGAAGCTTAGAGGGATAAATGAACAGTGTTACTTTACATATTTGTTTGCCAACATGAATCACAGGAATGGAAGGAGTAACTTAAAGAGACATGACCGCAGGGGTATAACACCATACTGACAGACTCCTTAAAAAGAGACCACCAAGTTGAGCAACTTGAAGGCTCTTCACTAGAAGACTGGACTCCAAGCTGCTGAGAGATGTTCCAGGTGGACTTGCCCAAGAGGCAAAGATCCTGTCTTCTGGACAACCGCAGTCAAGCCATTGTTACCATCTGTAATCAGGCTGGGTCTTGTGATGGTCTCTAGACTTCCATCCAAGTTGGCATAGTCACAACATACATTGAGAGGCTGCTTAGACAGAATCCACCCAGACTGTCTGGTCACCGAGTCCCAGTGTTACCACTTCAACCGTAGAACCTTATAGGAAGACTTGTCAGCTGGTAAGGTGAAATCCAGTTGCTGTCCATGGTGGCAGAGGCTGGTAATGCCAGCCCAAACCCATTCACATGTCTTTGTAAAAGCAGCCCTGTTGATGTAGGAGGTGGCAATGTGCCTGACTAACACACCACACGTCCCAGCTTCCTATGTATCTAGGTGGAGTGATCTGACTAAGTTTTAGCCAATGAGATACACAGAAGGGCTGTTGAATGAAACTTCCAGGAAAACATAAAACAGGCAATTGTGAAATGCCTTTTGAAAAAAGACAATAGCCCTTTCCTCTTTCTTCAGCCCCTAGGCGGGAGGGCAGAATTCAAATGTGATCATTGGTATTCCAGTATCAGTGTTTGCTCCTGAGAGGACCTTCAGGAATGGAAGCCAGTGGTTAAGGATACAGAACCAAGCATCTGGAGCAACATGGATGGACTTAGAGGTCATGTTGTTTAGGCGCTCAGTCATGTCTGACTCTCGCAACCACATGGACTGTAGCCCGCCAGGCTCCTCTGTCCATGGGGTTTCCCAGGCAAGAATCCTGGTGGGTTGCCGTTTCCTTCTCCAGGGGATCTTCCTGACCCAGGGGTTGAACCCTCACCTCCTGCATTGCAGGCAAGTTCTTTACCGCTGAGCTGCCAGGGAAGCCAGAGATGATCCTACTGAGTGAGCTAAGTTAGGCAGAGAAAGACAAATATTACATGATATTGCTTATATGTGGACTCTAGAAATATAATACAAATCAATTTATTTGCAAACAGAAACAGATTCAGAGACACAGAAAACAAACTTACAATTACCAATGGGGAAAGGGGAGGGGGAAGAATAAATTAGGAGCATGGGATTAACAGATACACACCACTATCTAGAGAATGGATAAACGCTAATTTACTTATAGCGCAGGGAACTATATTCAATATTTTGTGATATCCTATAATAAAAAAGAACCTGAAGTTGTACACTTGAAACTAGCAACAATATTGTAAAAATCAACTATAGTTTAATAAAAAGACACAGAACCAAGAAATTGAAGGAGTCTTCATTCCTGATGTGCATGGCCATACCAGCCCAGGACTGCCATCTGTGAACTTTAATGTGAGAGAAAAAATACATTACTAGTTGTCAGGCACAATTTCTAAATGATGCCCTTTTGTGTGAAGCACTGCCCTGGCCTGTCAGTCTTGGGACTTGTTACAAAAGGGGACGAGATTGCTGTGGCAGGTCCCTGTCCCCACTGAACATGTGTTGATTTCAGGAGAACAGGAGCTGATGTGTTTGAAGAGCAAAATTAGGAAGTATAACTGAGAGGCGCGAGGAGCAAGGAGCAGGGGGAGAGGATAGACTTTGCCTTGGGAAACATGAAGGCATGAGGATTGAATGGGGAACCTGAAGCGGTACTATTAGCATCAGCAAGCAGGGGGCCACATGCTCCTCCATCCCAGTCCTTTCTTTCTGTCTAACAGGTCCTGGGGACAGAGCTCGTAGCACACCCATGGACCCAGTCCATGGGGAAGGCTTCTCCGGCCCCCGTGAAATGAAACGTGGGAGCAGGGTGGCCAGGATAAGACTCCTCGAAGGACAAATCTTGAGACCCATGGTTTGACTTCCTGAGGCTATGGCAGAGAGTTAGGCAGCAGCCAGCTTTTTGCCTGATGTGAAGTCAATCAAGGCTCTAATTTTAAAGGGAAATAAAATGTGCCCGGAGGGGAGAGTGAAGTCTGTTAGGGCCAGGGGGTTCACAGGTAGACCTGCAGGCTGAGCACAGCTCAAGGCGGAGGAGGACGTGTCTGTACGTTAGAGTCCATGCGCCAGGAAACAATGAGAAGGGAGAGCCTGGGTGTCACCATGGCCCTGACTGGTTACATTTCCCTGGAATGAGCCCTCCTCCCTGCCAGGCTCATTTGCCCCTTGCTCTGGGGCCCCTGCCCTCTGCTCTGATGGGGTGGCCACAGTGGACATGCTTCTGGCCATGATGAGTTTTATGGCTTCTGAATGCAGCGAAGCTTGTTCTGTTTCTGTGAGAGAAGAAATGACACCTCATTTCCTTCCTTTCGCCCTCCCTCTCCCCCTCGACAGTTGGCTTGGGTTTACAGCTTAGTCTCACTGGGGCCATCACACCCCAAGGCGGCCGGGGGCAAGCTCCCGTCGAAGAGGATCTGGCCCAGGCCTTGCTGCTACTAATACAACTGGAAGGCACAATCACGCTCCTCTCTCGGCTCGAGATAGGAATTTAAATTAAACCTCATTTAGCCGGGCGCTCCCTTTTGATTTATCGGCAGATGCCTCTTGCTGTTTGAGCCTTGTTAAATTGCTAGCAAACACTTCACTGACCAGCTGTTCCTATTAAGCAGAAAGCACACTGCGGAGCGGGGTCAATCCCCTTGCACTTTGGATGGTTCTTAGATGTCATCCCTGTGGAGCGGCCACAGGGAGGGGATTACCCCCTGCCCCCTGGGAGCCTGCTGCTTAATGGCAGGGGGCGATTCTTATGTCTGTGGGTGGGGAGAGAAGGGGGCCGGCTGCCCTGGTCAGGAAAACGATGCTCTCTTCTGCAGGCACTGGTCCTGCCCAGCGAGACTGGGAGGAAGGCAAGGGTCTGACACCCAGCCCCATCAGGTGGGTCCCTGCCCTGTGGATAAGAAGCCCAGCACATGGAAGATGCTCTCCCCCATGGCCAGCCAAGGATGTGGCTTTGCGGAGCCAGTGCTAGGCCAGTGAAACCCAGGCAGCTTATTGTGTGTTACCCCGGGTTCCCCAGAGGAAGGAGAGGGCATGTGCTTTCATCGGTTGTATTACAGTCATTCCTGTGACATGTCCTGAGTGTTCTTTGGGTGAGAAGCCCAGGGCTGTCCATCTGTGTTTGTTGCATCTTTGTGTGAGTATGAACAGATCCCTATCTTCCTGGCGGACACAGTACTGGGCAGAGTGGAGGGCAGAGGCCCCGGGCCAGTAGACTCTGCAGCTCCACCTCCACCCCAGCCTCTAAGTGGGGGTGGGGGGGTGCGCCTTTGTGCAGTGTGGGAGCTGTACGAATGTGCTGGGCCCCACATCAGTCACTACAAGTGCTAAGGGAGCTTGACTGGCTGCCTAGTCCTTTTTCCTCCACGATATGCTTTCCCTGCTCCCTAGTAGGCCCTCATGTTCACCTACCTCCTCACTCCCCTCTTTCCCCAAAGTGGAGTCCCCTTCCCCCCAACACCCATCCTGCCCAGATCAAGAGCAGTCCCTTACCTGGGAGCTGAGTACAGGTCAGAGTGGTCCTTGGGTGCCTGGAGTGAGCTTGGGGCCCGGGCCTGGATCAGGGCTATGTGAGGCTCTTGTGCCAGACCTGGGGGCCAGGGAAGCCCTGCTTCTGAGGGCTTGGGGGTGGTCCTGACACATGGACCCAGTGAGACCCAGATCACAGGTTCCATCACTCTCCTTACCTGATATTCTTGTTTCAGGAGGCAGAGGCATCACTTTGATTTTAGAAATTCCAGTAAAAATATCTCAAATGCCAGATCCTGAGAATGACCCCTCTCTGCATTGCCCGGAGCTCCGTCTAGAACCCCTCACCCAGCAGCTGTGGACCCACGAACTAGGGCCAAGTCTGGTTAGAACGGCTTGTGGGGTTTAACATGTCTTGGGAGTCCAGCCACATCCTGACCCAGGTGTCAGAGAGAAATGCCACAAAGATTCTCTAAGACCTGAGAGCAGAGGTCAAAGTGTCTGCTCCCAGCCCCTCCCTTTCCTGGGCCCTTACAACACAAAGACAAACAAGATAAAGCAAAGCTGGAGCCAGGGGCCTCCTGGATGTAACCTGGCCAGGGCCAGCGTCGTCTTCCCTCATCTCAAGGTCAGAGCTTCCTGGAGGGAGTTGGGCTGAGAAAAACCCAGGCTTCTGAATTCATTCCCTGGTTGTCAACAGAGATCCTGGCCTTCTAGACATTCTGTGAGCTGGTCCTGTCAAGAGAGAACCTGGCCTTCTCGCCCTTTTTGTTCTTGTTCGCGTTTTCTCCTTGGCCTCTGTGGTCAGACCTCCTTTCCTGCATCCTCGTCACATCCATGCTGCTTTGCTGCGATGCCACATGGAGCACACGCCACAGCCCAGGGGTGAGCCAGGGGGTCGCTCTGATGATACTCAGGATTTTACTGATTATTTTGGTGCCTGCACAGGCAGCCCTGATAGTTTCAAAGAAAAACTACCCTTTCCCCTCTATACCCCACAACAAATGGGATGTATTCATTCACCTAATGCAAGCCTTATTTTCTACCTGGGTAAGGGTTTTTCCTGATGTCTTTTTCAAAGATGTTGGTAGTTTTTGCTCCCTTCCCCTGCCAGGAAGTTGGGCATCTTGGCCTGCATGCACCCGGACCTGGGCTGGAGTTACAGTCCTCACTCAGAGTAACCCTCTAGTAGTCTGCTCTGCCTAAGCTAAAAGAAACAGGAAAAGCAGAGGTGTGCTGCGAGGAGAAAATGCAAGAAAACCCCGAAGGCCAAGTAGTCCAGGATCTCTCTTGATGGGACCAGCTGAAATAATGTCTAGAGGGCCAGGATCTCTGCTGACAAGCCAGGACCAGGGAGAACAGACTCTTTCAGCAACTTCCAGCCAGTGCAGACACCTGCAGCTCTGTTTATTTCCTTTGTTAGAGTTACTAACTTTTTGTTTGTTACTTCCCGGTGTCGATGGTGCTGACGGTGTGGAATGATATTCTGGAGTCATGCTGGGGCTTCCCTCTGTTCTCCCAGGCCTTCTTCCCCTTATTTCTGTGGACAAACCACCACAGTGAACATTACTCCTGTCAAGGCTCTGCCACAGAAATCTCTGTAAAAAGAGATCTGGCCAGAGAGAGATGAATAATTTATTCCTCGGAGTCAGCAGATTTCAGGGCAGGATGTGAAGGCCCGACCCTGAGAGGCAGGCCTTGCTCCCAGGGCAGGACGATTGCCACCCAGCACTTTGCGCAGCCCCGTTGGTTGTCTGGGACAAGGCAGAGTGAGACAGGTTGCGGCAGGCACAGGCCTGAAAACAAATGTCCACGCCAGGCTGTCACACTCTGTCAGAATCGGGGAGGCGGCCCTGAGTGATGTTCTTGACATCGCGGAGAGTTTCACATTTATCTAATTCTCTAAAAGACAATTTTATACTGAGAGAAGATTATCAGCTTTGTCCCCACGGAAGTTATCGATGCCCTGACCTCAGAGCTGACAAAATCACGTGCAGTTTATGGCGTCTGTCAGTCGGATGGAAGGGAAAACCATTTCTTACTCGTTCAGCGGACTGGGAGGAATTCGGAAGATTAGAACCAGCAATCGCATCACTCTAAGGTGAAGGGTGTCAGCTTGTTAAGAAAGGGAGAAGAGCATTATGAATCCTGACTCTAAAATGGACTGAGTCTGACTTGTAAACATGTCTGGTATTATTAAGATTTCACCAAGCATCTGGGAAGCCCAGGAGAACAGAAAGAAAACAGATCTTTAGGCTAGAAGTCTGCTTCAATTCTGGTCAAAATCTGTCACCTTTCTGGAAATTCTCCCCAAGGACCCCAGTGTAGAGCTCTCACCACTCTTTTTGATGGCGCCCACAGATCAAGGTTTTGAACTTTTAACTGACATCTGAAATAGTCACACTTATTATTGGTAACGTTACAGAAGTTCAGTGTAGGTCTCAAATGTCGTCGGTTGACGTTTATGTTCCAATGCGATTTATAATTCTTCACAGAAAGGTTAACATTTAATTAAAGTACTGCTGGAAATTGCCTTTTTGATAAACCTAAGCTGGTACTTCTTTTTTTTTTTTTTTTTGCCTGGAGTGTAGGAAAAAAACCCCTCTACTGTGATATGTAAGTCTCTGGTTAAACAGTCATTTTAGGGCCCAGAAGGGAGTCCANCCTTTTTGATAAACCTAAGCTGGTACTTCTTTTTTTTTTTTTTTTTGCCTGGAGTGTAGGAAAAAAACCCCTCTACTGTGATATGTAAGTCTCTGGTTAAACAGTCATTTTAGGGCCCAGAAGGGAGCCCAAGGCAGGAGGAAAACAGTTTTGTTGCTCGAAATTTATATCTCTTGGCCTTCAGAGAGTGGCCATACCTGTTGGCAGGGGACACTGGCCAGACTTTGGATTCTTCTCCTTTTGTTTTCAGTTGGAAACCAGCAAGGTTAAACTAAAGGCAGATTGCTGGTTTCCCCTTGAATTAATGACTCTGAGGAGAAACAGCACCAGTTATGAGAAGAAAACTTGGAAGGGTATAGGCTAAGGACCCAGAAAGATGTTTTATATATTGCTTATAAGGTTCTCAGGTGGAAAACATTCTGTGACCTGAAAAATACAGTGAACTAACTGCGATTCATGGGGTCGCAAAGAGTCAGACACGACTGAGCGACTGAACTGAACTGAACTGAACTCACTATTAAAAGGGAGGGGATATATGTAACCTCTGGCTGATTCATGTTGAGGTTTGACAGAAAACAACACAATTCTGTAAAACAATTGTGGTTCAAAAAAAAAAAAAACCTACTATGAATTCTGGGTTTGATCCCTGGGTTGGGGAATGGGACACTCCATTATTCTGAGAATTCCATGGGCTGTATAGTCCATGGGGTCACAAAGAGGAGGACATGACTGAACAACTTTCTCTTCACTATGAATTCAACCCAGAGAATGCTGGGGTTTTAAAAAACTTATTTATTTATTTGTGGTTGTTGGATCTTCGTTGCTGCGTGTGGGCTTTCTCTAGTTGCCGTGCGTGGGCCTCTCATTGCGGTGGCTTCTCCCGCCGCAGAGCACAGCTCCAGAGCACTCAGCCTTCAGTAGCTGCAGCACACAGGCTCTAGTTGTGGCGCACAGGCCCAGCTGCTCTGAGGCACGTGGGATCTTCCCAGACCAGGGATCAAACCCATGTCCCCCACACTGGAAGTGCGGGGTCTTCACCACTGGACCACAAGGGAAGTCCCCAGAGTGATACTCCTCTTCACTCAGAGGGGGGGTCTTCCTGAGCCCACCCCTCCTCTGGATCAGATTTTGAGCTGGGGGATGAGTGGGTGGGTGGGCATTAGCCTGGCCAGGGGTTTACTGACTGCAGGAGGAGAGGGACGGTGATGGGGACACGCGTCCAGGAAAACACGAGGAACAGAAATCTGCATCCTTTCTTGTATTCTCTTGGGCTTTAGTTATCAAACTGAATGTAGAGAAAAGTTGCCTGTGACCATTTTTTTTATACGAGGGAAGCATCTTTATGGTATAGAATATTGTTCAGTGCCAAATTCTATTTTCAGCTCCTTGTCTCTACAGAGCTTGCTGAAGACATTAAAAATGAGGGCATAAGTTGTTGTTGTTGTTGTTGTTTTTTAATCAAGATAAAACTCATGGTTACTGAGAGGGGAAGGGTGTGGGGGGAAGGGACAGTTAGGGAGTTTGGGATTGACATGTACACACTGCTATGTTTAAAATGGATAACCAACAAGGACCTACTGTATGGCACAGGGAACTCTGCTCAGTGTCATGTGGCAGCCTGGATGGGAAGGGAGCTTGGGGGAGAATGGATACACGTGTATGTATATACAACTGAGTCCCTTTGCTGTCCACCTGAAACTGTCACAACATTGTTAGTCAGCTACTCTCCCATACAAAATAAAACGTAAAAAGGAATAAAACAGTTTTTTAAATTTAGCTTTTATTTGAAAAACAAACAAAACTGTAACAAACAAGTGTTCATCAGATTATTACAAGGGCTAAGAGTTTTGAAAGCTAATTTTAAGTGATAAAGAGATTTATGTACAGATTAATGAAAAAAGTCAGTAATATATGGTATATGGAGATGGGTCAAGTCACAAGAGATTGAAGTACGTGGCAGCAAGGCTCATCTAGCTGCTTGCTACGTTGCGTGGTCCATGGAAGATTACCAATGAGCCTTAGACTTGGCGACTATGGTTGACAAACGCCTGATGGTGATGAATATAATGTGACGCGCTCTGTGCTGCTTGTTATTTCTTTAGACATGCAATCTGGTAATGAGCTTGTCTGTCTAATACATGTGCTCTGCTGTAAACTGACTCAGAGACTTCTGAGTGAATCTGGAAGAATCTATATTGGACCAGAGCCCAAGAGTTTTTTTTTTTAACACTTCTACTTTAGAAGTAGAATTCAGCCAAACCATAGATGAGCTAAATTATAGAGGAGGCATAAGGGGATCATGGGTCTTAAGGAACAGGAGGAAGCCAGGATGGCCCTTTCTTAGCCTTGTGGTCCTTGATAGCAGCTGGAGGACAATGGTTCAGCCTGTGCTGTGCTTGTCCGGCTCTTTGCGACCCCATAGACTGTAGCCCACCAGGCTCCTCTGTTCATGAGGTTTCTCCAGGAAAGAATACTGAAGTGGGGTGCCATCCTCTCTTCCAGGAGATCTTCCCAATCCAGGAATTGAACTGGGGTCTCCTGCCTTTCAGGCGGATTCTTTACCAGCTGAGCTACCTGGGAAGCCCATGGGTCAGCCTACATCACCTTAAAACATAAAACAGCATCCACCCAGAGGTGCAGTTGGGCCATAAAGAACGCTGAATGTTGAAGAATTGGTGCTCTCAAACTGTGGTGTTGGAGAAGAGTCTTGAAAGTCCCTTGGACAGCAAGGACATCAAATCAGTCAATCCTAAAGGATATCAACCCTGAATATTCATTGGAAGGACTGATGCTGAAGCTGAAGCCCCAATACTTTGACTATCTCACGCAAAGAGCCAACTCATTGTAAAAAACCCTGTTGCAGGGAAAGATTGATGTCAGGAGGAGAAGGTGGGACAGAGCATGAGATGGTTGGATGTTATCATCGACACAATAGACATGAGTTTGGGCAAACTCCAGGAGATAGTGAAGGACAGGGAAGCCTGGTGTAGTACAGTCCACAGGGTCACAAAGAGGTGGACATGACTTAGTGATGGAAATTTTGCAGGCAGATAGGTGCACAACTACAGCAAGAGCAGTGTCTCCAGAGCATCATCCTGACCAGCTGTGTGGCCTCGGGTGAGTTACTTAGCTCTTCTGTATCTCAGTGTCCACCCTGCAGAAGGAAACGGCAACCCTTTCCAGCATTCTTGCCTGGAAAATCTCATGGACAGAGGAGTGTGGGGGGCTACAGTCTGTGGGGTCACAAAAGAGTTGAACATGACTGAGCAACTGAAATAACAAAAATCTCAGTGTCCACAAGGATGAATGGGGATTGGAATGGGGTCTACCTCACAGGATCATTGTGAAGATTAAATGAGCTAACCTGTGTAAAGGACTACACAATGCCTGGCACCCGGCTCAGTAAATGTTAGCGTTCATCATCATTATGTGTTAATTTGGTTTGTGTATTGGGGGAGGAGGGGCTGGTCTTTGGTTTAATCTCCTAAACAAAAATTGCCAGACCTTGGCTTTCGGCAGGGCAAGTGAGAAAGAGGTTAATGGTTTGAGCCTTTCTAAAGAGCTCTGACGGGAAACATCAACCTTGGCAAATGAACTAGGAAGAGATAAATATCCTGAATGCTCTGGTCACGTCCTCTATTATTAGTAAGAAGCACATTTCCTTTTGGGGTGAACAGCAGGGACAAAAATCGGGCGCTTGAGATTACCACCCCTTTATTAATGCTGTTGAAGCACTTGGGCTTGCATTGAAGCCGACTGGCAAATGTAGCTTCATAAAAAAGGCAGATGTGGTGCATTTGGGATCCTCTTTGAGGAGGAGACAAGGGGGATTTGGGTGCTGGAAATGCATGATCTCGGTAGTGGTTATCAACATTCTTAGATGGTGGGGGTGGTGGGGGAGTGATTCAGGTCATGGCTTTTAGGGGTCATGAGGTAGGGAGCAGCTGAATGTTATTTTGAGACTTCCAGAAGATTTTGCAGGCAGATAGGTGCACATCTGCTGCCTGTAATAGCAAGTGATTTCACCGGAGCCTTCAACTTCAGCAGGTAGATATTATATCTCTCAGAGAATTTCACTTTCATTTGGAACCAGTGAAAGGATAGGAAAAAGAAAAATCAAAAGCATTGCCTAATGGCACGATTCTCCCCAAATCCTTTAGAACAATCTTGCCTTTCCCAGAATTACCATGCTTTGTGACTTCTTGCATTAGGAGAGTTCACAAAACTAAAAAGAATTTTCCTGAGTATTCAGAGCTTTCATCTGAAGAGAAGCCTACCATACTGTGGGTGCTGGGGAAATGTGTTTGTCTCAGACCTCCAGCCATGTCCAGGAACAGGGGACAGTGGGATGCTCTTCGGTACAAGGAGTTCTCAAACAGCTTTGCAAATTGGAAGGAGATAAGTCTTCTCCACAACTTCCTCTATTACCCGGATACATTTCTGCCATGGACAGAGGGTTAGTGGATGCAGGTGAAATGAAGCTAGGTGGATGTTGGCCTCAGGAGAAAGATCAGCTACATTTAAAAGCATTTTCTTTAAAACTTCACATGGAAAACCTAATATAGATGGTTTCTGGCTAAAAACATAAGTATAACAAGTTTGGTCCATTATGCTCCAAGAAACTAACGGTGAACTTAACACTGCTATGATGATCTTAGAACTCCTGAGCTCAGTTTGGGAACACACAAGACTTGGCTATTTTAGAGTGTTGTACACTGAAATGAAGATCCAAAGAGAGACTGTGACTTTCCTTTTCTTGAAGACTTTGAGAAGGCCTGAGACTGCGTAGGGGAGCAGATATTGGGAGCTGGGGGGAATTGCTAGCTTCATTCTTTTCTATGACTCCATAAACCTCAGCCAGAAACTTGCTTTTGTAAATACTTGTTACATTTAACAGAAACCCAGTGACTAGAGGGCTGATTCAGTATTTAAATTGTTCTGGAAAAACTTTTTAAAAACTGCTTTTGCATTGATATTTTACCGAGTAAGAAAAGACAATCACGGAAAAGCACAACCAACTGTGACCGATACAAGTGGAAAAAAACCCTGAGCATAACAATGAGCGGCCTCATGGGTGGAATTGCAAGAAGACGGCCCAGGAGCTCCTCATCTGCATGTGCAATTATGTATGGATGAAAAATTACAGGGGCTAATAATTACAGCAGCAATTGTCCACTTGCAGAACAATTAGCCCTTTGCTCCTCATTCCGAGAAAGTGACTAATTGTACCCACAGCAAGCCAACTATTGGTACATTTGTTTTGGAAAGGAATTTGATGCTTGTCAGAAAGTTCCACTGAGAGGAGCTTAGGATCTAGGGCTGCCGTGAGCCCCAGTGCCCAGAGACCCAAGGCTTTGAAATATCCACCGTCTAGCCCAGGACAGGCCCAGGTATGCAGGCAAGTGAGTAAGGATGCTAACCCTGGTGTACTTGTGGACCATGTAATGCCATCTCTAAATACAAAAAATGAGGAAAGTAAAAATAGACCCAGGTAATGATAACAATTTTACTTAATGAGTACCTTTTATTGGGGATCATAGATTTCTTCTAGTTAAATTTCACAGCCTCCTTTGAGATGGACGGGAAAAATATTTGTAAGCTCTGCTTTACTTTTTAGTCAGAGAAAGAGAAGCACTTTAAGCAGTGGTGAATTGCATTATGTTTGAAACAACTAGAGGGTAAATCAGAGAGATTTCTAACTTCTTGCTCCAGAAATTACAGTCATTTTGCTCAGGTAACATTTTTTAAGGGAACATATATAATGTTTCAAGAGAACTAGAGATGGGCTAAAGAGATCCCTCACCCTCAACACACTCACATTCACAGTGAGGTTCCAGTAGCTTCCTGGTTTGATCAGCCCAGAATACAAAGTCTTAAGTGATGGGAGGGGACACAGGGCAGAAGAAATGGCCCATCTCTGAGTGGCTTTCTGTGGCCCCAGGTTTCCTTGTGGGACACATAGCTGCTGGTGACACCATCCACACACCCATCAATTCTTGTTGCTGCATAAACCTCAGACCTGAGCTCACATCACTGTTCCAGAAGGTGTGACGTAAGCAGCCATGCATTTCCACTTGAGGAATAATCCCACTGACTCTGGAAGACCACTCCCTTCTAGGATAGACTCAGGGCCCTGGGGCCCCTGAACGTTCTTCTTGCCTCCAGTCTTTTAGGGTCAGGGGGCGGGCCACCCTCTGACTATGAGTATATTCCTGTTTTCTTTGGAGTGTTTTAATACTTTGATCTGAAGACTTGATTACAAATCTGTTTGACTGAAGTGCAAACACACCTAGGTAGCTAGCCAGTTATTTGTTGACCCTAGGTAGCTAGCCAGTTATTTGTTTTTGCCTTTATTGTTATCAGACAGTGTGTACCAGAAAATGCATCAGTGAACCAGCATATGGAACCCTCTAAAGGGTGGGCCCCCAAGGGTCCGTTTCACCCAGGTTTGAGAGCAGTACAGTGGAAGCATTCAGTTTTGTCCCCCATCCTCTCTGTTCAAATGCTGAGGAGTTCTTCGTCTTCTTCTAGTCCAGTCTCAGTGGACTTCGTTTCATCTCCCTGCTTGGCTCCTCCAGTTTGTAGAGGTCAGGGCTGGGCATGAGCCGCCATCTTGATTTCTCTGGGATGGAGAGTTGGGTGGACGGGGTTCTCCTGGAGCACCTGGCCAGGGCCTCTCCCCACCCACAACCCCCTGTTGCCCTACTGTCTGGCTCTGTGCCCCTTGTTAGTGTCCCAAGTAACCACACACAATCTTTCCAGTGGGTCTCTATGCCCCAACTCCCTTTGGTTATTCTCTCCAAAAGAGACATATTTTCTAATAAAGACATTGGTATTTTCCTCTTTCAGTGCTCAGTTGTATCCATGTCTCACCTCCCACCCCAGCAACTTCTACACTATTCAGTTTCCATTGCATTTCCCTACATTTTACTGAAGGAAGAAGAGAGAAGCCCTTGTATATAACCCCTTTAGCTTCCAAAGAGACTGTTGCCTCAAGCCAAGATTCTAAGGTGACCCCAAAGGAAGGAAAAACACTTCTAAGATTTCCCTCTTTGGAGATTCTAGGCACAGTGCCAGATTCCCCTTTCATCGCCTGTGACTCTGGTCCATCAAGTTCACTTATGACCCAAAGGGCTGTGTCATGCTTCAGTTCATTCAGTTCAGTCGCTCAGTCGTGTCCGACTCTTTGCGACCCCAGGAATCGCAGCACGCCAGGCCTCCCTGTCCATCACCATCTCCCGGAGTTCACTCAGACTCACGTCCATCGAGTCCGTGATGCCATCCAGCCATCTCATCCTCGGTCGTCCCCTTCTCCTCCTGCCCCCAATCCCTCCCAGCATCAGAGTCTTTTCCAATGAGTCAACTCTTCGCATGAGGTGGCCAAAGTACTGGAGTTTCAGCTTTAGCATCATTCCTTCCAAAGAAATCCCAGGGTTGATCTCCTTCAGAATGGACTGGTTGGATCTCCTTGCAGTCCAAGGGACTCTCAAGAGTCTTCTCCAACACCACAGTTCAAAAGCATCGATTCTTCGGCGCTCAGCTTTCTTCACAGTCCAACTTTCACATCCATACATGACCACAGGAAAAACCATAGCCTTGACTAGGCGGACCTTAGTCGGCAAAGTAATGTCTCTGCTTTTGAATATACTATCCAGGTTGGTCATAACTTTTCTTCCAAGGAGTAAGCGTCTTTTAATTTCATGGCTGCAGTCACCATCTGCAGTGATTTTGGAGCCCAAAAAAATAAAGTCTGACACTGTTTCCACTGTTTCCCCATCTATTTCCCATGAAGTGATGGGACCGGATGCCATGATCTTCGTTTTCTGAATGTTGAGCTTTAAGCCAACTTTTTCGCTCTCCTCCTTCACTTTCATCAAGAGGCTTTTTAGCTCCTCCTCACTTTCTGCCATAAGGGTGGTGTCATCAGCATATCTGAGGTTATTGATATTTCTCCCGGCAATCTTGATTCCAGCTTGTGTTTCTTCCAGTCCAGCGTTTCTCATGATGTACTCTGCATATAAGTTAAATAAGCAGGGAGACAATATACAGCCTTGACGTACTCCTTTTCCTATTTGGAACCAGTCTGTTGTTCCATGTCCAGTTCTAACTGTTGCTTCCTGACCTGCATACAGATTTCTCAAGAGGCAGGTTAGGTGGTCTGGTATTCCCATCTCTTTCAGAATTTTCCACAGTTTATTGTGATCCACACAGTCAAAGGCTTTGGCATAGTCAATAAAGCAGAAATAGATGTTTTTCTGGAACTCTCTTGCTTTTTCCATGATCCAGCGGATGTTGGCAATTTGATCTCTGGTTCCTCTGCCTGTTCTAAAACCAGCTTGAACATCAGGGAGTTCACGGTTCACATATTGCTGAAGCCTGGCTTGGAGAATTTTGAGCATTACTTTACTAGCGTGTGAGATGAGTGCAATTGTGTGGTAGTTTGAGCATTCTTTGGCATTGCCTTTCTTTGGGATTGGAATGAAAACTGACCTTTTCCAGTCCTGTGGCCACTGCTGAGTTTTCCAAATTTGCTGGCATATTGAGTGCAGCACTTTCACAGCATCATCTTTTAGGATTTGAAACAGCTCAACTGGAATTCCATCACCTCTACTAGCTTTGTTCCTAGTGAGGCTCCCTAAGGCCCACTTGACTTTGCATTCTAGAATGTCTGGCTGTAGGTGAGTGACCACACCATTGTGATTATCTGGCTCATGAAGATCTTTTTTTTTGTATAGTTCTGTGTATTCTTGCCATCTCTTCTTAATATCTTCTGCTTCTGTTAGGTCCATACCATTTCTGTCTTTTACTGTGCCCATCTTTGCATGAAATGTTCCCTTGGTATCTCTAATGTTCTTGAAGAGATCTCTAGTTTTTCCCATTCTATTATTTTCCTCTATTTCCTTGCATTGTCACTGAGGAAGCCTTTCTTTTCTCTCCTTGCTATTCTTTGGAATTCTGCATTCTAATGGGTATATCTTTCCTTTTCTTCTTTGCCTTTCTCTTCTCTTTTTTTTCTCAGCTATTTGTAAGGTCTCCTCAGAAAACCATTTTGCCTTTTTGCATTTCTTTTTCTTGGGAATGGTCTTGATGTCTGTCTCCTGTACAATGTCATGAACCTCCGTCCATATTTCTTCAGGCACTCTATCAGAATAATTCTTTGAATCTATTTGTCACTTCTAGTGTATAATCATAAGGGATTTGATTTAGGTCATACCTGAATGGTCTAGTGGTTTTCCCTACTTTTTTCAATTTAAGTCTGAATTTGGCAATAAGGAGTTCATGAGCTGAGCCACAGTCAGCTCCTGATCTTGTTTTTGCTGACTGTAGAGAGCTTCTTCATCTTTGGCCACAAAGAGTATAATCAATCTGATATCGGTATTGACCATCTGGTGATATCCATGTGTAGTCTTCTCTTGTGTTGTTGGAAGAGGGTGTTTGCTATGACCAGTGCATTTTCTTGGCAAAACTCTATTAGTCTTTGCCCTGCTTCATTCCGCATTCCAAGGCCAAATTTTCCTGTTACTCCAGGTGTTTCTTAACTTCTTACTTTTGCATTCCAGTTCCCTATAATGAAAAGGACATCTTTTTTGGGTGTTAGTTCTGGAAGTTCTTGTAGGTGTTCATAGAAGTGATCAACTTCAGCTTCTTTAGCATTACTTGCTGGGTACTGTGATATTGAATCGTTTGCCTTGGAAATGAACAGAGGTCATTCTGTTGTTTTTGAGATTGCATCCAAGTACTACATTTGGGACTCTTTTGTTGGCTATGATGGCTATTCTTGCCCACAGTAGTAGATATAATGGTCATCTGAGTTAAATTCACCCATTCCAGTCCATTTTAGTTCGCTGATTCCTAAAATGTTGATGTTCACTCTTGCCTTCTCCTGTTTGACCACTTTCAATTTGTCTTGATTCATGGACCTAATATTCCAGATTCCTTTGCAGTATTCCTCTTTACAGCATTGGACTTTATGTCCATCACCAGTCCCATCCACAACTGAGTGTTTTTGTTGCTTTGGCTCCATCTCTTCATTCTTTCTGGAGTTAGTTCTCCACTAATCTCCAGTAGCATATTGGGCACCCACTGATCTGGGGAGTCCATCTTTCAGTGTCCTATCTTTTTGCCTTTTCATACTGTACATGGGGTTCTCAAGGCAAGAATACTGAAGTGGTTTGCCATTCCCTTCTCCAGTGGACCACGTTTTGTCAGAACTCTCCACCATGACCCGTCCATCTTGAGTGGCCCTACATGGCATGGCTCATAGTTTCACTGAGTTAGACAAGGCTGTGGTTCATGTGATCAGATTGATTAGTTTTCTGTGATTGTGGTTTTAAGTCTGTCTGCCCTCTAGTGGAGAAGGATTAGAGGCTTATGGAAGCTTCCTGATGGGAGAGACTGAGGGGGAAAATGGGTCTTGGTCTCAAAGGGTAGGCAAATATTATATTCCCGGTGGGAGGCTGACTTTAGGGAGTCCTAATTGATTCCAGGTGTATTTGTTAAATGACAATATGTCAGGATAGTTCTGCTTTGGTCGATGTGACTATGTTGATGGCTGCTTCCTCAGGTTTTCTTGAATGGAACTTCTAACTTCATCACTGTTAAGAGCTAAATTGGATCCAGAGTTAGGCAACAGGATCTACTGCTTATTGCTTTACCATATATATGATCTTTGAAGTTGACTGTTAACAGATTGTTAGTTGTGATTCATGCCTTTTGAAGATTGATGACAGTCTCTATTGGTTTAGTATAGTTTTTCCAAACTGTATTGTCTAAAGCATTAGTTACATAAGATACTTTAAGAGTGAGAAAAAGGTTCTATGGTCAAGTAATCTTGTGTGATGCTGTATAGTATTGTGCTATCTTAGTACGTATATTAATTACCATAGTAAAAGCTATAAGAAGTTCACACAGTAAAGAACTCTATTTATTTTTAACTCAATTTCTCCAATTGAGTTAAGCAGAGACGTCTTTTCCCTTTTATTAATATTCCTACAAGATTATTATTCTACTGAATAGACATCAGGAAAATTCAGTAGAATTAAAAGAGAACTGACATACCTATCAAAAGATTCAAGTTGGTCCCTGGCTTTCCTACATAATAACTATGGGACATGGGTATTATTCTCATTTTCAAAAAGATGCCACATGTCCTCAGGTCTAAGACAAAAGCTTGATTTCATAAAGTTTTTGAAATCAGAAAAAGTCTCATGATTCATCTAAGATGACATTTATTTTTTGGTGAGAAAAGTTATAATTAAATTGATAGTTCATCTTATAATTTATGATATATTATAGACAAAGAAATATGGCAAAATCTCCCTGCCAGCTTCTCAGGGTTATTATAAAAATCGAATGAGTCAATGCATAAGAAACAGCTCATACAATTCCATAATAATGAATTATTATTTTCACTGGTTGGTCTGGGTTAAATGGGAGGGGCAGATTACCAGGATAACAATGCCTGTTACTATTATTTCCTTGGTGGGTTGGGGAGGGGGGACAGAAACATGCCAAATCTATAAATTATAACTGATTTATTTTCATTTTCATTTGGTTGCTTGAAGTTTGCATGCATGCTCATTCGTGTCTGACTCTTTGCAACCCTATGGACTGTAGCCCACCAGCCTCCTCTGTCCATGGGATTCTTCAGGCAAGAATACTGGAGTGGGTTGCTATTTCCTCCTCCAGGGGATTTTACTTTCTTATCTCTTCTTGCTATTCTTTGGAACTCTGCATTCAGATGCTTATATCTTTTCTTTTCTGCTTAGTCATGTCCAATTCTTTGCCAGCCTATGGACTTCTTCCTCCAGGATAACTTCCTACTCATGGGTTGAACCCACATCTCATGAGTCTCCTGTATTACAGGCATATTCTTTACTGCTGAGCCACCAGGGAAGCCTGACCGAAATGGAAACACATCTAAAACATAGAAGTTGTCCTTAACGCTTTAGCTGAATTGTCTTGGTGGTGATAGTGGTTTAGTCACTAAGTTGTGTCCAACTCTTGCGACCCCATGGACTATAGCCTGCCAGGCTCCTCTATCCATGGGATTCTCCAGGCCAGAATACTGGAGTGGGTTTCTATTTCCTTCTCCAGGGGATCTTACTGACCTAGGAATTGAACTCAGGTCTCTTGCATTGCAGGCAGATTCTTTACCAACTCAACTACAAGGGAAGGTTTAAAGTGAAAGTCACCCAGTCGACTGTGTCTGACTCTTTGCAACCCCATGGACTATACAGTTCATGGAATTCTCCAGGACAGAATATTGGAGTGAGTAGCCTTTCCCTTCTCCAGGGGATCTCCCCAACCCAGGGATTGAACCCACATCTCCCACATTGCAGGCGGATTCTTTACCAGCTGAGCCACAAGGGAAGCCCTTGAAATCATGTAAATTTGGTATTCTTGGAAACCATGAACATCCTGAAAATGATGCTTTCTATCTCTTTCTTCTCCTATGTGTCCCCAGACACACAAATATGTCACTGCATCAGGTTACATGTGCATCCTCGTTTCAAGTATAAATTTCAGGAAGCAGCAGCTCACTTTTTCACTACTGAAAATGCTGTGTCTTTGTTTAAGAAAAATGTAAAACTTCGTAATACAAAATTTAATCCAATCATCAGTTCCTAGGACATTTGTTCAAATCTGGCCTAGGTAGATTTGCATGCTGGGGGAGCTATCTGCAAACACTTGAAGAAGCTTACAGTGAAGATTTTAAAATCAGAGACAGTGTTCTCCTTGACCACTTTTTTTTTTTTTTTGGTGGGGGAGAAGGTCAGTAAAGATATTTTTTAAAGCATTTTTAAAATAAATTTTATTTATTTATTTTTGTCTGCGCTTCAACTTCATTGCGGTAGGTGGGCTTTTTCTAGTTGCAGGGAGTTGGGGTTATTCTTTGTTGGGGTACTCAGGCTTCTCAACGTGGAGGCTTCTCTTGTTGTGGAGCACTGGGTTAGCTGTCTCTCGGCATGTGGAATCTTCCAGGACTAGAGATCCAAGCCGCGACCCCTGCATTGGTAGACAGATTCTTAACCACTGGACAACCCAGGGAAGTCTTTTTTGAAATGTTTTGAATTGTCTTAATCTGTCCTGGTTTTGGCACTCCCCCCGCTTCCCATGGTAGCAGTTAAGTGAGCTAAAGTACCTTTCAGTTCCATGCTTTCCCCTTCATACTTCCAAAACCAGTTTCCAATTTCTGCTTAGTGGGAATGAGGATCCTTCAGGCTATGTTCCCAGATGACCGAGTTGAGAAACCCTCCAGGTTCACAGTCTTTCCTTACCCTTGGGGATCTTCACTTCTTCCCAGTGCCAGGACTGGCATATTTAGGAGAAGCCAGAGAATGATGCTCTGGGTTATCTTGCCCTTAGAAATAACTTTTAAAATGATCCACTGGGGCTGTCCTGTTGAATGTAAAGAAACAGATGGATTTAATAACACACCTCTTCTTCAAAATATCCCTCAAAAATTCAGTCTCTTATTAAGGACTAGGCAGTCTATATCCAGGTATTTTTGCTCTGCTTTCCTCCCTTTAACCTCTCAGCATCCCTTCCAATGACCAACGTGGGAACAGGAGAGTCTCTGTGCTAATCCTATTTTTGACACAAACTGTGATGCTTCTGTGAGGGGTGTGGATTGGTGGAGAAAGACCCTCCTTATATACATATACATCCCCCCATCACAGACTCCCCCGCACTACCCCCAGGTGTGAAGTTACATTAAGTCCCTCTATTAAATAGATATACGATTTTATTGCAATCGTTGAAGCCACGCCGGGGAAGAACACGTAAAGCATACATCAGTGCAGCTTCTCTTGGTCCCTGAAATACTTAATGGTGCCCTGGAGTCACCAGCAATATTGTCTAGTTCTTCCTAGATCATGAAAACACAATTCTTGCTAAGACCTTGCTCTTCTTAAAATTGAACTGTAGTTTATTTACAACATTGTGTTAGTTTCAGGTGTACAGCAAAGTGATTTAGCTATATATATACATATTCTTTTCCAGATTCTTTCCATTATAGGTTATTACAAGATACTGAGTAGCATTCCCTTTACTATAACACAGTATGTCCTTGTTTTTTTATTTTATATGTAGTAGTATGTATATGTTAATCCCAAACTTCTAATTTATCCACCCCCCTTACTCTTTTGGTAATCATACTTTGTTTTCTATTAAGACTTAGCTCTTTTAATCTCAAACATGTATCAATAGTCAGAAAAATTCACACTAATAGTTTATGTTATTCAGTCGCTCAGTTATGTCTGACTCTCTGTAACCCCATGGACTGCAGCATGCCAGGCTTCCCTGTCCTTCACCATCTCCAGGAGTTTGCTCACACTTATGTTCATTGAGTCGATGATGCCATCCAATCATCTCACCCTCTTTCACCCCATTCTCCTCCTCCTGCCCTCAATCTTTCACAGCATCAGGGTCTTTTCCAATGAATTGGCTCATTGCATCAGGTGGCCAAAGTATTGGAGAGCTTCCACTTAAGGGAATATTTATATACATCCCTGATGTTCTTCTTGTCCTTAAACAAAACTGACGGTAAAGCGTCTGCCTGCAATAGGGGAGACCAGGGTTCGATTCCTGGTCAGGAAGATCCCCTGGAGAAGGAAATGGCAATCCACTCCAGCACTCTTGCCTAGAAAATCCCATGGATGGAGGAGCCTGGGAAAATCCCATGGATGGAGGAGCCTGATAAGCTACAGTCCATGGGGTCACAAAGAGTTGGACACGACTGAGTGATTTCACTTTCACTTGGCATCAATAAGGCCAAGACTTCAGAATGGAGGATTAATGAAAGTAGAGTTAATACCTGGGTGTTTCTGAATCACAATTATTCTCACAATGTTCTTACAATTATTTTTCATCTTATTTCTCCAAGTCTATACAATGACTCTGTTGCCTATTGAGTCAAACCTAAACATCCATCTAATCCAAGGCCTAATCAAAGGCTTTCCACACTTCAGATGTGTCCTGCTTTTCTGGTGTTTTTCTCCACTGCTCAGTTGCTGAATTCTGCTGAGGTAATGAACTCTGTCTCCTTAGACACAAACCACATTTATTTCCCTCTACACTTTTGCATCAGGCCATGTCTCTCATCCAAGAATATTTTCAATCTTTCTAGCCTATCTTATAAATTCTGTATACACCAGGTATTTTTACAGCCTGCATTTACTCCTTCTTCTGGAATTTTCCTCAAGGAACTACTCCTTCCCCTGCTCTCAGCCTAGGGACTCTGGGTGGAACTTTTCTTTACTACTCAGAGATGCATCATGGTACTGGGCCTAAGAGAATAACATCCACTTTTCCTGGCCTCAGCAACTGATGCAGGGATCAGCATGTGTCCCAGTCAAAACTCAGAGACTTGCACTGAGAATTCTGGATTGGAGGTAGACACTTCTCCACCAGATCAGAATGTGAGAGGAAGAAAGTTTTGGAGCTACTGGCTACCATCTTGGAATTGTGAGATACAAGCCAAGTAGAGAATAAGGCTAATCCTAAGAAAGTGAAGGAATGCTAAGGAGAGGACAGTGGGCCCTGCACTGAGCCTTGAATCGAGCTGCACCTAAATCCAGCCTTGGGCTTCTTATTATGTGGTCTTTTTCTTTATGCTGTTTTACTTAGAAGGAGTTTTACTGGGTTATCTATCCATCCCTCAAACACCACTTAACATAAGTTATTATAAGATCATATGGAAAAATGCATATGACGTGCTTAATACAGTACCTTCCATGAAGGAATTACTCAATAAATATTAGCTTTTCTTAGAGTGATGGTAGAAAGAGATGAAATCAATATCATAGCAAATATTTTAAGTGATAGTTTCCCCAACTGTTAAGAACAGTGGCGAGATGCTTGTTTTGTGCAGGAGAACAGGGAAAGTAGGAGGAAAATATACCAAGTTCTGCATTTGATGTTGGACTTTTCCTTTGTTATTTTCTAGATTGGGAACGGTGCCTCATGGGCAAAGATTGTTTTTTCATGCTCACGAAATTCCCTTCATCATCTCTGATTTCCCCAGGTGTTTTGTTATACCCCCATAGTAAGATGGGAAAGATATTCAAAGAGGCTTTTCTTTTTGGATTTTGATGTCAGAGTCTCAGATGGAGGATAGCACATAGTTTAACATCCTCACAACAAGACGCTTCAGTCTGACACACTTCACTGGATACTAATCTGAGTTTCCTCACATGGCTCCAGTCTCTTAGGATCTTAGACAAGGACCATTTTCCCAGGTGGCTGTCTACCAATTTGGCAGATGTTCCCCAAATGGGGAATTAATTTGCTCATTATTTCAGATGCATATCAATTCATTTGCTTTAGAAATATTTTCTGTTGCCTAAAAGTAAGATCTTCTCTGGTTAATATTATTCTCCCCATCAGAGTTCAAATCCTAGCTTGACTGTTCGTTGACTTACATAATTTTATCAAATAGCTTGGACTCTCAGTACCCCACAGCAGCAATACTGATAAAATGTAGAAAGCTATAATTTCCACTGGACATTGGAATATTGCTTTGTATGCTGATATTAATGTAAGATGTTCCAAAATAAATGATAATTATCCCCCTCAACAATTTTTAGCTGAAGGGTATTTAATACTGCTGACTCTAATTTTCTTTTGGTTGGAAAATCACAGGGTATGTGGTTCTAGTCCAGATAAAGGTTAATGTTTGTCTTGGTTTGCCTCGGTCCTCTTTTCCCTAGTGCCTTATATCCAGAACAGCGACTGTCATCATTGTTCCAAAACTTTCATTACATGCTGTTATTTTCGATGACACTCTGAAAGACAGAGGTTTCCCCAGTGCTTACCTTGTAGGAGAGACAAGGTTGGTGAATAAGCACGAGAAATTTACCAGTCCATCCAAGTATTTACCAAGTCTTTTTGTGAGCTTTCCCAAAGGACATTGGTTATAAATGAAACCATTATTCTTTATTTTACATTCTGTAGAAATTGTTTCTCCATTGGACAAGGGGAACTAGCAGAAGTTGTTAGGGATTCTTTAGAGAAACTGCACTGCAAAGTGGTATAATTTTCTCCATAATGTTATTCTAATTTAATAGCTAAGTTCTGGAATTTTGAATGAAATTTTTCTTTTCCTTTCAAGAATATATACTTTTGGATAGTGACAAGGAAGGGCAAATAGATGAATGAAGTTGACTATCAATCAAAATTAACTCCCAAGAGAAGAAAAACAAAAATGATTGGTGAGGGCAGGGATTTGAAATGTGAGATAGTACACGTATCGTGGAAGCATAAAAACAGTGATGGGGGAAAAAGGCACTAGTCTTAAGATAATGTTAAGCTCTAGGGAGATGGGGTGGAAAGGGATCAGGAAAGTCTTCAAACAGCATCTCAAATGGATTTATCTTGTTTCACTTCTTTTTTTTTAGAGCAAATTTTATGTAAATATGGAAAAATTTTAAGATGTGTTAAATATGGGTGAATGGTAAGCTGTTATGTTGTTGCTTGTAATTTTATGTTTTACGAACACTATTTTTTAAATATGAACACTATTAAAAAAAAAAAAAGAATTTAAGAGCTACCTTATGATCCAGCAATCCCACTCCTGGGCATATATATGGGGAAAACCGTAATTCAGAGAGATACATGCAAGCCTCCCAATGTTCATAGCTCCACTATTTATAGTAACCAAAACATGGAAGCAACCTAAATATCCATCAATGGAGGAATGGATAAAGAAGATGTGATACATATATACAGTGCAATATTACTTGGCCATAAAAAAGAACAGAATAATGCCATTTGCAGCAACATCGATGAACCGAGAGATTATCATACGAGTGAAGTAAGTCAGACAGAGAATGACAAATATCGTATGATATTGCTTATATGTGGAGTATAGAATAAGGTTACAAATGAGCTTATCTATAAAACAGAAATAGAGTTACAGAGGTAGATAACAAAATAATTGTTACCAGGGGTAAAGGGAGGGAGGGATAGATTGGGAGATTGGGATTGACATATACACACTGCTATATATAAACCAGGTAACTAATAAGAACTTATTGTATACTACAAGGAATGCTGCTCAATACACTATAACGGACTCTATGGGAAAGGAATCTTAAAAAAAGTGGATATCTGTATATGTAGAACTGATTCACTTTGCTGTACACCTGAAACTAATGCAATATTGTAAATCAACTATAATCCAATAAAATTTTTAAAAAGTAAAAAGAAATTTAAGGAAATGCATTATTTGCCTGAGTAGAAGAGTAGAATAATGGAATTTATGACTCGAGAGATCAGTGTGTGACTTTACATTCCACATTTTATGAATGAAGACACCAAAGCCAGAGGGGTGAAGGGATGTTTTTTAAAGTCACAGACTTTGGCCTCCAGCCAAGAGCTTTGTCCAACATCTCATAAGAGTAACCCCAAAGCAACATTTTCCTAATGATGAAATACACCCAGTCTCTCTCAGGTAAGGTTCTCACTGGAGACATTACAGATATGTTTCAACACTTTTAAAAAAAGTTTGAGTTTGAAATGAACTCAGTTCAGCAAATGCACCGAATGCCCAGCAAGAGCAAAACATCATGTGTTCCCCCAAGACAAGACTCATAGATCCTTTCTGCTTGTAACTAGCTTTCTGATATTTTTTCTTTGATTGACTTAATTAAGGCAGAGTGAGATAATATTGAACCCAAATACACCAAGCACTTGATACACCTTGACACACCAAGGAGGGGTTAGAAGTCAAAGACCAAGTAGGATAAAACCCCAGGACGTGATAGCCTTGAACTCTCTAGATATGAAATCCATATTTTAAAATAAGTGGTAAAGGGGTGTCTGTGGCCAAGTGAGGAGGAATAGCATTTAGATGGAAAACCATGAATGTTATGATGTCATTATCAGTCAGAGATCCAGGGTCTAGAAATATTAGATAGGAAAACCATCCCGCCTAAATCCTCTCTTTGACAGTCTATTCTATGTAACCAAAGATAATTGTGAAATGAATAGGAACAAGAAAGACACAGGCTAGAAAGAAAAGAGCAGAGAAGGGGTTGTCTTACAGAGCATACTTTAGGTTGGCAGACAAGAGGAAATAACCCCTAAACTGCAGAGCATACACAACAGGAGATGCCGGTTGCTTACGTCGGCAAATATGAAAATAGACTTGTTGAACTAGGCTTTGGAAGCTCCATCTCTAGACAAATTCTAGCAACAAAATGTCTTCTTATGTGACTGAAGCCATTTCCTTTAAGATGAGTGGTGGTGGGGGTAGGTGGCGCGGGTAGCCATGTTCCCCAGGGTTCTTCCAAGTCTGTGATTCTAAATCCATTTCTGTCATTAAGGCTAAATGTTGCAGAACTGGAAGACTTTCTAAGCATTGTTTGATTAGTGCACGTTTGGGTGCTTCTAGCTTCCATGATCGGAGAAGGCGATGGCACCCACTCCAGTGCTCTCACCTGGAAAATCCCATGCACGGAGGAGCCTGCTGGGCTGCAGTCCATGGGGTCGCGAAGAGTCGGACACAAGTGAGTGCCTTCACTTTCACTTTTCACTTTCATTCATTGGAGAAGGAAATGGCAACCCACTCCAGTGTTCTTGCCGGGAGAATCCCAGGGATGGGGGAGCCTCATGGGTTGCCGTCTATGGGGTCGCACAGAGTTGGACATGACTGAAGCGACTCAGCAGCAGCAGCAGCTTCCATAATATGAATGGCTTGAAGGGGCTGGCAGTGGTGAGGTGGCAGGTGCTGGCAACTGAGGAGTAGAGTGAAGATGCAGAACAGTTTCCCCACATACATTTGGGATCGCATATCTTCCTGGGTACATATATTCCATACATACTATTCAGCCATCTTCATGTATTGACAAGGGCATCAATATATGGCATCTCATATACTGACAATGGTAGGATCTGAGTATGAGGTTGAGGAGAGAGGCTGTGGAGATGCTTGCCACCAATATCCCCCCACCTCATCCCCACTGCTATCAGAAAGGTCACTGAGGGTGGGAGGATGAAGGGTAAATGTCTAGGGATGAGGTGGAGATGAGATCAGATCCCTAGGGGGAGAGAGAGAAGCAGGATTGACTATACTTCCCAGTTTGCCTGGGATAGTCTTTGGGTTTTATGCCTTTTTTTCCTGATAAGTTGTTAAAAGTGAGGCCCCTTTCATTCTCAGAGGTGTCCACTTTTGGATCATAAATTATATAGTTACTCCAGGGGGGTATTGGGCAGTAGGACAAGCATATGCACAGTCCATCTTAATCCAGGGAGGAACATTAAAGTCATCCCTTGAAAATTTTGGCACTGTGATAGTTTGCGCTCTGACTCACAGCTGAGTTAAGGGGCAAAGTGTCAGCATCACCGCAATTCCTTATTTCCAGCTGCTGTGAATGCTGTGTATTTAAATAGTTCCTGTCTTTGAAACTGCAAATGAGCCCTGTCAAATTCCTAGGGTTGTCAGGGTCCTTGCTGAGATGAGAGCCCAGCAAGGGCAGACTGACTTGACTCACCAAAATGACCTCCCCAGCTCTGTAAATGAAGGTCTGAATATTTTCTGCAAAAATTGCTTTTATAAAAACTACCTTCCCACTTGAATATGGAATGCTAAGCCACATATATTTTACAGCATGTTTGAGAATATATTCCCAGAAAATTTCACTGATTATCCTTAAGATCAGCCAACACTGACTACTACCCTTGTACAGATGAAAGAATGAATGATTAAATCTGAAAAGCAATGTGGGGTATTTTAAATGAATTGGGTTCATTTGCCATCGTAATCATCTTATTCATATGTTTCTCCCCCTCCGGTAACGTTTTGGTACACAGTCCATGTTCGAGATCACCAACGGAAGCAAGCACAGAAATGAAATGAAATGAACTTCAACAATAGACAGTTTTAGCTATTCCAGGCAGTGTTCCCTGTAGGCCAGGGAGTGCCTAATAATGAAATAAAGGTCTCAGGGCTCACCAGCAAACCACAAAGCAGCTAATTTGGTATTTCTTGCAGAAAAAGTACTGGAAGCTGCACAGGGTTTGTTTAGGAAAGAACGTGGCCAAGTTAGTTGATTAGGGTGTTTCAGGAAGGACAGATTACTCTCCATTCACTGTCAGAATACAAAATAAAGATGTGAAGTGAATTCTGTCTAGGAAGGGCCTTTTTCTGAATCCCATATTGGGGCTGGATAGAATGGTTTCACCAAAAGGAAAATCATATCTTCTTCTCGACATAACTACTCCCATCCCAAACACACACAGAGGTGAGAGAATAAAGAACCCCCATCTTCTGTTGGTCTCGGGCATGCCCTGCACATCCTTAGAAACCTGGTGGGCATAATGAGAGAAGATGAAAGATAAGCTTGAAACTAGGCTTGCAGCCACATAAGGCAAGATCTATGCCACTTGGGAGGAGAAAGTTCACAGGGAAGAGGGGGTGTCTCCTGACCCCTTCTGATATTTCACAATCGAAGAGGGAGACTGGCCTGCCTCCTCTCTTTGGTTCAGAGGCCAAGACAGAAGAGCAAGAAATTCTGGTGGGTGGATGCCAAAGAAGAGTAAGAAGGGGGCTCCCAGGAGGGAAATGTTGCTTTTGTGCTTTCTGTCGGCTTTAGATGGTAGGAGATTGGAGGTGGTGACTCTGTGTTATGTGACTCTTAACGTGTTTATGGAGCATTGCTGCTGGGCTGGAAATGGGTCACAGGGTTGCCGAGATAATGATCCCCTCAGCTCAGGGCCTGGAAAATCCCACGGACGGAGGAGCCTGGTGGGCTGCAGTCCATGGAGTTGCTAACAGTCAGACACAACCGAGCAACTTCACTTTCACTTTTCACTTTCATGCATTGGAGAAGGAAATGGCAATCCACTCCAGTGTTCTTGCCTGGAGAATCCCAGGGATGGGGGAGCCTGGTGGGCTGCCGTCTATGGGATTGCACAGAGTCGGACACGACTGAAGTGACTTAGCAGCAGCAGCTCAGGGCCATGGAGCTGGCCTGGGGGCAGCCAAATCTTTTTGGTAGTGGCCTCAGGCCGTGAGTGGCGGCATTTCTGCTCCAGTGTGATGCTGAAATACCATTTCTGTATATGTGGGACAGTGAACCAAGTTGGGGAGACTGGGAATAGAAAGTGTTCCTCTGGGAACCCCTGGGTGGTGGTGGGAGTTGGGGGTATTGAAGATGTGGAGTTTCAGAGCAGACGGGTCGGATTGGGTCCCCTCAAAAGGTATGTCTACATTCTAACACCTGGGACCTATGAATGTGGCTTTTTTTGAAAATCAAGTCTTTCCAGGCATAATTAAGTTATGGATCTTTAGATGAGATCATCCTGGATTTAGGGTGGACCTGAAATTCAGTGATTGGTGTCCTTATAAGAGAAAAGGAGATTTGACACAAACAGGGAAGAAGGTCACAGGAAAACAGAGGCAGAGATTGAAGCTAGGACACAAGCCAAGGAGCCCCAGGAGCCACCAGCAGCTAGAAAACACAAGAAGGGATTGTCCCCTAGAGCCTGGGGAGGAATGTGGCTTTGCTATCACCTTGACTTTGGAGATCCGGCCTCATAAACCGGTAACAAAAAATTTCTTCTGTGTTAAATTGCAACGTTTGTAGTCATTTGTTGTGGCAGCCCTGGGAGGCTAATACAATCTCCATCTCACCGTGCTCTCCTTGTGGAAAACTCCGACTTGTACGGACTCCATGTTCCTGGATTCTATCCCTCTCTTTCCCCTCATATACTTCCTTCTCTCTTCCTTTCTCTATTCCCACTTCCTCCCAAAGGTCTTCACTAGCTCCTCTGCTTCAGGTACTGACAGGCAGGGGGCCTCCAAGACAAGCCAACACAGGGTGCCCCCTAAGCTCATTGGTAGAGAAGACAGACCCACACAGGTAATTTTAAGGTACAGTAGGTGTGGAGTTGCTGTCAGTATGAAGTACATGGGAATCCAGAAAGGGGAACAATTAATTCAGTGGGCGTATAGGAAGATTTCTCCAGAGGTAGGAGCATATGAGCTGCATCTCCTGAAGCCTGAGTAAGATGAAGATGGGAGGGAAAGGGAACAGGCACTTGAAGCAGAGGGAAGATGCCATCTGGGTGGATCGCTGACGGATGATTCATTAGTGATGTATCGTTTACTGCACGTATTTTTAGTCCTGTGACATGTGATGAAATATTGGGCTATTTGGTGCATTCTATTACTGACATTCCATTTTCTCAAAGGTCATTTCTGGGTTCAGAGTCTGGACTGTATTGAACATGGGAATCAATTACAGCTCAGAGGTGTTCTAAGAAGTATGGTCATTTCTTGGCCTAGGATGTATGGAGGCACCATATTGAATCTAGGATTGTCCATGAAAACACAACTTACTGAAAAGGGAAAATGTATCTAAGTAGAACAGGGCCTCTGGGTGCACTTGAATACAGACCTAGGTTTAGAACTCTCCTGGATAATGGGGTACTGATCAGGATGCTCAAGGGCTCTAGTGATATGCAGAGAAAGCTATAGTGAATTTTTTTAACCCAGGGGTAAACTGGTTTATGAAGGACTATAAAATTTTCTCTACCTTCAAAAGAATGGAAAACCAGTATGACTGACTCATTTAAAATTTAAAAGTACTTTAAAGCCTAAGACTGTAGTAGTTTCCAATTTTAAGTATGTTTTTGACTTAAGTTGGATTTGGCATCTAAGTTTGAGCCCCCTACACTTAACTCTGCATTCCGCAGTCCATCAAGAGGCAGGCAGACTTAGTCCTGAAACGTCAGAACTGTGGATAGTACTCCAGCCCGGCTAGCCTAAGTCCTTATAACTCTCACCTTGGAAGTAGGTCACTGTTAAAACAGAAAGGAGCCAGTTTAGAGTAAAGTGGGTCAGGGGGAGGGAAGCAGATGCTTGTAGTGTGGTGTGAAGTCCCTTGGTGTACAAGGTGCAAGTCTGACTCAGCTCTCCTGTGTCTCCAGGCAAGTTATTTCATCCATTTGTGCCTCATTTTTTCTTGCCTATAAAATGGGGACATTATTTTCTACGTATGTTTGTTGTAAAATTAAGATGAGTCAGTACATGTGAAGTGCTGAGCATGTAATCTAGCAATCACTAAAGGTCCTGACTGTGACAGTGGTTACTCACTGCAGAGAGTCATCTGAGAGGATGATGTGAAGTGACTAGCACAGGACAAGGCCTTGGTAGATGCTCCATAAGCGTGAGTGACATCCCCTTGCCACCCCCTCTCCTACCCCCAGGTGCTTCTCAGCAGACCTGGCATTCAAAGGAAGAGTTCTAGAGATGCACTGCCTGTGAGTTCAGAGCAGACAGGGTGGGAGTGGGGTCCCCAGACACTAGCCTTGGAGGTAACAGGTGCTGTCGCCTGACAGCCCTGCTCCAGGCGAGACAATAGAGAGAGCCACCCCTGGTGGCAAACTTATTTCCTTAATGCCATTTCCAGAAACTACCACCAGTGCCGGCTAGGGAGCAATGGGCCCTGTATTTACTAATATGAGTGTGGACGGGTAGTGGTGTGTCGGGGTGAGGCGGGTGGTCCAGACTGGCCCAAAGCAAGGGGGGTGTGGGGCACATCCCTGAGCATGGGCTTAGTGCCGAAATGCATGATCTCGTTTGACTCACAGTAACCCAGAAGGGTGGGGCTTCCCAGGTGGCACAGTGGTAAGGGATCCACCTGACAATGCAGGAGACGTAAGCGACGAGGGTTTGATCCCTGGGTTGGCAAGATCCCTTGGAGGAGGGCATGACAACCCACTCCAGTAGTCTTGCCTGGAAAATCCCATGGACAGAGAAGCCAGGTGAGCTACAGGGCTATAGGGTTGCAGAGAGCTGGACACGACTGAAGCGAATTAGCATGCACGCACGCACGCAAAGCAGGTTTAGTGAGAAAGGTGACCTGCCCAGGACCACCTGGCTGAGCCAGACCCAGTCAGACTCAGCTTCCTTCCCTTTCTCTTCACCCATCCGTCTCTGACACCTTCCTCAAGATGAACACACACTCCATTTTCCCAGTAAGATATTTTCCTTATAAATTTCATTTTCAAGGGAAAAGCAACATTTTGTTGTCCTTGTTGTTAAATAAAAAGTGCTTTTGTGCCCAGAGAGATACTGAGGAAACTTGAATGAATAATTGAATTGAACATATAAACTTTTTATATAGTGAAAATATCATATTCCTGTAAAGATATTACCTAGTTTTGCTTTCAAGAGAGGAATAAACTGGGAAATTACAGAAAAAGCCCATTTTCCTTATGAATCTGGAACAAACTGAAACTGGGATATTATTGCTACAATCATATATAGGGAAAAATTCTCTGGAGAGAGAATTTTTGAATTGCTTTAGATATTCATTTCTGTGTCTTAAAAATAAACTTACATTTGAAAAGAGATGATAAAAAGAATCTGTAGAATTTTGGCTAGATCCAGCCGGTTTCTCAGCCTCAGCACTGTTGACAATTTGAGCTAGATCATTCTCTGTTGTGGTAGGTGGGGGGATTGCCTGGTACCCTTTGCAGTGTTTACCTGGCCTCTACCCATTAACTGCCGGCAGCATCCCACCCCCACCCCCAAGTCGTGACAACCAAAGATGTCTCCAGACATTGCCAAATGTCCTTTAGGACAAAATTACACACGGCTGAAAATTACTGAGCTAGATGAAAAAATGTTATCATCAATTAATATTTGTGCTTGTCCTCATGGTTTGTGGCATTGTGTCAGGAACACATCTGCTTCCTGGCAGTTCCCAAGGCTGGAGGGGGACAGGCAGAACAGATAGGATCTTATTAGTACTTCATTTTTCTTCTATTTTGTAAATAACAGCTTTATTGAGATTTAATTTGGATACCAAAAATCCACCCTTTCAAAGTATACAAGTCACTGGCTTTTATTATATTTGCAGAGTTGTGCAACCACTACCACTATTTAATTTTAGAATGTTTTCATTACCTTCCCAAAGCAACTCCATACCCATAAGCAGTTACACACTATTTCCCATCCCTGGCAACCACTAATCTATTTTCTGCCTTTATTATAGAGCTCTGTTATTAAATGTGAGATATTTGGCTTGAAAACCCAACAGCCACTATGGATAGAGCCCCTACCCCTTCCCTCTCAGGTGTTTTAAATCTTGCTTTAAAGTCCAGCTCAAGATTCTCTTCCTCCAGGAAGCGTTCCCTCATTTCCTCTCTGAATTTTCTGCCTTTATTATAGAGCTCTGTTATTAAATGTGAGATATTTGGCTTGAAAACCCAACAGCCACTATGGATAGAGCCCCTACCCCTTCCCTCTCAGGTGTTTTAAATCTTGCTTTAAAGTCCAGCTCAAGATTCTCTTCCTCCAGGAAGCGTTCCCTCATTTCCTCTCTGGTCCAGTTGTCTAATCATCACCCTTTCCTCTCTGCTGTGGAGCCAATCCCAACTGTGAACTGCAGGGCAGTTCATCTTTGACAGAAGAACTTTGCGGGGTAGATGCTACCATATCATCACGTATTCAGGCCAGCACTTAGTAGACAGTGTCATGGAGTCAATATGATTTGTTGACTGATCTGTCCTGGTCCTCAAAGGGTGCTTTGTGGGGATGAAAGCATTTAAATCTCAAAACATTTAATTCAAAAACAACTCGATGAGATAGATGCTATCATTATGCCCATTTTAGAGGTGAAGAAACTGAGACCCAGAAGAATTGATTAAGTTTTTCAAGGTCACTGAAAGTAGTGGAGTGGGATTCTGGTCCAGAATCTAGGTGTGTAACCACTGTATAACACGGTTTCTCTGGGGGAACACTGCCAGGACATGTGATATGCGTTAACCTCTCTTACATCTCATGACAACTCTGGAAGGTGACTGTAATTACCCCACTTTCCAGGTGAGGAACTTGATGCTCAGAGAGATGACCTGTCATGCAGCTCATAGGTGGCAGAGCCAGGATTCGAACCCAGGTTAGTTCATTCCACGGGGCTGCCGAGAACTGTACCAATGATCGGATTTCCAAAGGTCAGCTTGGAAGCCTACTCGCATCCTGCTGGAAAGAAGAGCTGCTGGTTTTTAAAAATAAGTTCATTTATTTACTGCTGTGCTGCATCTTCGAGACTGCATGAGCTTTTCTCTGGTTGTGGTGAAGGGGGCTACCCTCTAGTTGCAGTGTGTGGGCTTCACATTGAGATGGTTTCTCCTGTTGCCAAGCACTGGCTTCAGGGCACTTGGGCTTCAGTCGCTGCAGCACGTGAGCTCAATAGCTGTGGCTCCTAGGCTCGAGCACAGGCTCAGTAGTTATGGCTTATGGACTTAGTGGCTCCTCGGCATGTGGGATCTTCCGGGATCAGGGATCGAACCCCTGTCTCCTGCATTGGCAGGAGGATTCTTTACCACTGAACCACCAGGGAAGCACCAAGAACCCCTGACTGTTAAAGGGAAGTTGCTTGGTTTTCTTCTCTCCGAGTGAAGGTGAAAAATACAAAGAATTTCTCTAGAAGGATCTGAAAAGCTATCCCTGTTAGAGATAGGAACAATATGGCAAAGAAACATGGTGGTCAGCCTTAAGATTCTGAAAAGTTGTTAAGAGAAATAAGGATTCAGCTATTTTCACGCCTTAAAGAATCTCAAGCCTTGAGGACTGGTAAGCGTGTGAGTTGACATGAAGAGAAGGGATGGTGGGCAGGCTGTATTGGTCAGGGTGCTGACATCACTCTTACCTGAGAGGCTCACCTCCTGCACAGGCTTGCTGTCTGGGAGACAAACACACCTTGAACATGATAAATATAGATGAACACACTTTGAACCTGAACGGAAGCTCATCAGATGAGTGCTAATTATGGGGCTTGTTATTTACATAATTTAGATGACAATCTTGAAAACATAGTTATACTTCAGAGATTCATGACTTTAATCAGGCTGCAAATAATGACAAATAGCACAGATTAAGCCAGGCTGATTTGCACAACTATTGAACGTATAGGTCAGCACCTATACATAGAGCAAAATGCCAGGCATTGCAAATGATTGTAGAGTCGTTTGGAGAAATGAGATAATGGATCAAAAGGGAAAGTGTGGAAAATAAAAATTGATCAGGGCAGTAATTTGAATGTGGAATTAGATGGATCTGTAACTGCTTTAATACAAGTATATAGCTGTAACATAAAAGAGTACATCTTAGTGAAAGCTTAGTGGGTAGGAACACAGTATAAATGAAAGGATTTTATTATCACAGAACCATAAAGTTCAATTTTATGCATAAAAATGACAGACAATATAACAATTGGGCTATCCAAGAAATAATATTCCACAGACGTCATCTACTTTGGGGCTGGCTATAGACAGTTTGATTGCCTTAGGAACAGACAACGGATCACATGAAATAACTAGGTCTGTCTCTGGAGGCTTTATCTTGCCTGCAGACTTTTATCCATGCCATTCTATCTGCCTGCAGTGCCCTGCCTCTTGTGGGCCTGTAAACATCTTTCTGTCATTCAAGATGGAATGTAAGGCAATCTGGCAGCGTAGCAGAGAGAGGACTTGGGTTTGGAGTCCCAGCTTAGCCAGTGCCTGGTTGGCTGGTCTTACTGTTTTACTATTAATAACTTCTCTGATCCTCTGAACCTCACATCCTCCAATGCTGTTCTAAGTTGTTCAGTTGTGTCCAACTCTTTGCGATCCCATGGACTATAGTCTGCCAAGCTCCTCTGTCCATGGGATTTTTCCAGGCAAGAATAGTGGTACAGTGGGTTGCCATTTCCTCCTCCAGGGGATCTTCCTGACTCAGGGATAAAAATTGTGTCTCCTGCATTGGCAGGTGGATTCTTTCCTACCTGAGCCGCTTGGGAAGCCCCCATGTCCTCCAATAGGCAAGGTTAATCTCCCTCCCCAAGAAGCTGCTTCATCAATTTCTCTTTCTGGTTTCACTATCACAGCATTCACAAGTATAGTCCCCTTGCATTTATGTGAATGTGGCATTTGTGTTGCAGTCAAGGGTTTAGGGTTTAAAAATTGAAGCCATTTGCTCGCTGAGCCTTAGTTTTCTCATCTTCAAAATGGGACTAATGCCTGTTGAGGCAAAGACTGACAGGTGATGAGCAAGCTGTTCCTCTTCCTCCTGGGCAAACAGCTTCCCCGCTGGAGTGATGCAGATCACATGACTGAGGAAAATCAAAGGAATACAAGCAGGAGTTATGAGGACCATTTACAGCAGTAGCCCTTAAGAAAGCCTCCATGCTTTTCACCCCTCTGCCAGATTAAGGTAGTTGAGAACTGTGACTAATAAGCCATGTCTTGAAGGTAGCAGAGACCCAAGATTGAGGAGCCTTAGCCCCAGAATCATTACTTGAAAGAACATTTCCCTCCACCCCAGTTGAGAACACCCATTTGGGACTTCAAGTGAGTGAGAAATAAACATCGTGTCACAAGCCACTGATAGCTGTAGGTTTATCTGTTGCAGCAGCTAGCTTTACCTCAACTAATGCACCAATCCTAGAAACATGGGCATGTGTTGTGAAGATGATAACAGTGGTTGGCAGAGTTCCTGGCACATAAAGAGTCTCTTGATAAACGTGAAAGAGGATAGTGAAAAAGTTGGCTTAAACCTCAACATTCAGAAAACTAAGATCGTGGCATCCGGTCACATCACTTCATGGCAAATAGATGGGGAAACAATGGAAACAGTGACAGACTTTATTTTGGAGGGCTTCAAAATCACTATAGATGGTGACTGCAGCCATGAAATTAAAAGACGTTTTCTCTTTGGGAGAAAAGCCATGACCAACCTAGACAACATATTAAAAAGCAGAGACATTATCCACAAAGGTCTGTCTAGTCAAAGCTATGGTTTTTCCAGTAGTCATGTATTGATGTGAGAGTTGGACTATAAAGAAAGCTGAGTGCCAAAGAACTGATGCTTTTGAACTGTGGTGTTGGAGAAGACTCTTGAGAGTCCCTTGGACTGCAGGGAGATTCAACCCGTCTATCCTAAAGGAAATTTGTCCTGAATGTTCATTGCAAGGACTGATGCTGAAGCTGAAACTCCAATACTTTGTTCACCTGATGTGAAGAACCGACTCATTGGAGAAGACCCTGATGCTGGGAGATATTGAAGGCGGGAGGAGAAGGGGACAACAGAGGATGAGGTGGTTGGATGGCATCCCTGATGCAATGGCCATGAGTTGAGTAGGCTCCGGGAGCTGGTGATGGACAGGGAAGCCTGGGGTGCTGCAGTCCATCGGGCTGCAAAGCGTCAGACACGACTGAGTGACTAAACTGAAGTGAGCTGAATAAGCCCTTACCAAAATCTGATAAATGAATGGACCATTAAGTCCTCCAAAAGAGAAAATAGAATTAGTATAGATGATGGTTTTCCCCCATGGCAAGCCAAGTTTAATTTTGTTCTGTCAAGTTAGATACAAATAATTAGAACTTCAGGTTTGTAAAGACTATACTCTCTTGTGGCTAAATTAGTATAACTTATAATCACATTTCTGACAGATTTCCAGAATATTGGTGGTGAATGGGACCTTAGCTGGCAAGCTATACACAGCCTTCTCATTTTGTAGATGGGAAAACCAAAGCTTGGAGAGGGTTATTCCTCCAGAGTAATCAGGGGCAGAGCAAGGACTTGTAACTTGTAATTATTTTCAAAATTAAAAGAAAGATTTTCTGATCGTTAAAGTTACAAATGATGGCAGCTGGAAATTGGGAGAATAGAAAAGTTTTATTTGATGGAGAAAATAGGAAGAGCTGTAATGGAGACATGGGTTATGTTTCGTATCTTTTATTTATGTATCTTTTTCCACAGTGTTTAACAGAGACCATGGTGATTCATGATTTTGAATACTGGGCTACTAGACTTGATACTGCACCTCAGGGAAGACTTAAAGTTCCCTGTGTCATTCTTGGGGCTGAGATTAGAAGGAGAGTAGGGCCACGGTGGCTTTCCTGGAGGCTCAGATGGTAAAGAATTTGCCTGCAATTCAAGAGACCTGGGTTTGATCCCTGGGTCAAGAAGATCCCCTGGAGAAGGGAATGGCAACCCTCTCCAGTATTCTTGCCTGGAGAATCCCAAGGACAGAGGAGCCTGGCGGGCTATACAGTCCATGGGGTTGCAAAGAGTCAGACACGACTGAGTGACTAAGCATGCACGCAGGACCAGTGTGGCTGTTTTGACAAAACGACACCCAGTAGAGTGGAAGAGCTGCCACCTCCTTCTTGAAGCAGTGAGGCGGGAGTGTGTGTTAGGGGGTGAGAGTTGGAGCCTGCATGTTCTGGGTAAAGCCCTCCACCTAGCCTGGCACTTCCACTGCTCTCTGCCTGGGGAGGGGCAGGGCAGGCCTTTTGTTCCTTGTGAAGCCAAGTACAGCCCTAGGTGTGCAGCTTTCAAAGCTAGGAAGTTGGTGGGTCTTCCTTGGTGGTCCAGATGCTAAGACCTCCCAGTGCAGGGGTTCCAGATTCTATTGCTGGTCAGGGAACTAGATCCCACGTGCTACAACTGACAAGCACAGACAAGTTAATTAATTAATTAGAAAAAGTGTCAGTCACTCAGTTGTGTCCAATTCTTTGTGGCCCCATGGACTGTAGCCAGCCAGGCTCCTCCGTCCATGGAATCTTCCAGGCAAAAATACTGGATTCGATTGCCATTTCCTTCTCCAGGAGATCTTCCCAACACAGGGATCGAACCTAGGTCTCCCACATTGCAGGCAGACTCTTTCCTGTTTGAGCTACAAGGGAAGCTAATTTAAAAAAACAGAATTAAAAAAAAAAACCAAAATATAAGGTTGGAGCTGTGAGGTCACGGTCAGGGAGCATCTCTGCCCACCTTTCTAAAAACTGTCTTTTCTGAAATATCCTGAATGGTTATTTTTTGGGGAACTGATCACTGCTTTTTGCTATGAAGGGACTTCTCACCTATGGTAATTTGTTAATCATTTTTCATAAATCCTGGTCTCCTGTTGTTCCCTTTAACCCCCAAGAGTATGGAAACGTCCAGGGAAACTGCCAAGAGAGGTCAGAGAGCAGGCCCCTCATCTCCTGCGAAGTGGTTAATAGCCTTTCCAGCAGCCCAGTCCCGACCTCATTGCTGTGCTGTCTCTAATTAGCCTGTAATGGTGGGAGGGACTACTGCTTTGACCACAGAGGAAACCGCAAACTAACTTTTAGCATTTAGTAACAAGAAGGAGATTGTTTTACAGAGAGGAGGTATGAGGACCTGGGGCTCTTCATGATTATCATTACTTTATAAATGCTAGTTTAGTATTTAAGGCCTATCTGGTAGAAAAATGGAGTCTGACTTCTACATACCATTATGACAGTCTTATTTCCGTCGTTTCTTCTTCTTTTTAACCTAAACAGCACTCTCTACCCACCATTTTCCTCTCCAGCTCTTACTCAAACTTAGTTTCTGCATCACTGTTGGTTACATCTATCTGTAACCAAAGCTGCCACATGGAGCCTTTCTAATTGTGGAGTAAAATCTGAGTATTACCTGAAACACTTAAAAGTAACTGGAATCTTTACTACATTATTGAGAAAATGATGAAGGCAGATAATTATCATAACGCAAAGAAAATTTCTAAGCATTCTCTTTTTCTCCACCCCTTCAATACAGCAGCTCCTCCCCAGTCTCTCTCTTCCCCCTAGTTGCGCTGCTAACTACTGGTTAGGGGCCTTAACGCTTTGTGCTTTAAATAGTTATTCTCAGGACTTCCCTGGTGGTCCAGTTGTTAAGACTTTGCCTTCCAGTGCAGTGGGTGAGGGTTCGATCCCTGGTTGGGAAGTTAAGACCCCACATATCTCTTGGTCAAAAAACTAAAACATAAAATAGAAACAATATTGTGACAAATTTAAAAAATAAAGGCTTAAAAAAAAACCAATATTTATAAGCAAGAAAGAAATGAAGACTTTCCTGGTGGCACGGTGGGTGAGAATCCGCCTCCAATGTAGGAGACATGGGTTTGATCCCTGGTCTGGGAGGATCCCACATGCCTCAGAGCAACCAAGCCCATGTGCCACAACTACTGGGCCCAGGCTCTAGAACCCAAGAGCTGCAGATACTAAGCCTGTGCGCCCTCGAGCCCGTGTTCCACACAAGAGAAGCAACCACAATGAGCAGCCTGAGTGGCACAATGAAGAGCCCCCCCACTCCTCTGCACCAGGCAGCTGGAGGAAGAAGCCCCACATGCAGCAACAGAGACTCAGTACAGCCAAAAACTAAGCCAAAAAATCTATGCTCTGCTCTCTCTAAAGCAAACCTGATCAGGCTTGGAGGTTCTCCTCCAGTGGCCTCTGCCATGCACACAACGGCACCCACTCCAGCACTCTTGCCTGGAGAATCCCATGGAGGGAGGAGCCTGGTGGGCTGCAGTCCATGGGGTCGCTAAGAGTCGGACACGACTGAGTGACTTCACGTTCACGTTTCACTTTCATGCATTGGAGAAGGAAATGGCAACCCACTCCAGTGTTCTTGCCTGGAGAATCCCAGGGATGGGGGAGCCTGGTGGGCTGGGGTCGCACAGAGTTGGACACGACTGAAGCGACTTAGCAGCAGCAGCAGCAGCAGCATGCACATAAAAAAGCCCAGAACTCTTTCAAGTAGGGTAGAGAATAAGGCTCTGAATATTTATATTTTAATATCTTCCTGTCTCATAGTTTATACTCTCCCCTTCCATTTTAGTAGTGCTTTCTTGTAAGATGGTTTCATTTCCACAATGGACATATCGGTAGAGAGTGTGCTTAGACATGTATCAGGTAACTTGAAAGGAAAATCAGGCTTGGAGAGCCGAATAAATCAAGCGGCGACTGAGTTCAAGACATTGAAAACAAAAGCCTGTAGCAGACAACAGGAAGCAGTAGGCTGTTTGCAAAAGCATTTCAACAGCTCCTTCTGGCCTTGAGTCCTTTTTCCTGTTGGTCTGTTCTCTATTTCTCTTCTTCCTCTTTCTTTCTGTTTTACCCTCCCAAGCTGTCGACAGTAGTATTGTCCATAGACTCTACCAAGCATGGAATTTTTGCTAAATTCTAGCATGAAGGAAATATAAAATGGAAGAGGAAAATCTTCAGGGCAGGGAAAATGAGTCCAGACTTATACTGATTTTCATAGAGATGGAAAGGAAAACCCACTCTGAACTCCTGGAAACTGTGAGTTAACACTTCCAGCCAAAGAGAAATGTGAAAATGAAGCCTTCACAGCACTGAAGGCAGAGAAGTCTGCCTCTCATGCTTCTAATTGGCAATGAGGTCCTGTCCCCCACGGGAGATGGTGTGGGTTGATGATGGTGAGAAGAGAGAACTCCCTCACAATAAAAAGACACACAAGGAGATTTTATTTGAAAAATAGAACTGTAACTGACATGATCAATTTCTTGGTACAGGAGGGATCAAGCTACTTAGAAAGTGTCTGTGCGGAGGGTGGGGATGGAGTGTCTGGTTAAACGTTGCCCCAGGCGCATCTGGGGTCAATCGTCCCCTGGTCTGGATTACCCGCCCCCCTCCCCAGTTTGCATGCTGGTAGATTCCTGTCTGGTGGGCATCTAGCAGCTGTCTGAATATCATTGGCTATTGATTGACTGATTAATTAACCATATTCAGTGTGTCGTTTCAGGGAGCTTGGGGAAAAAAAACGAGTGTTGCAGGGAGATCTGAAAGCAAAGACTGGCAGTTCTGACAGAACCATAGAATCTGTTTCCCCATGCACTTGGAAATTACTGCTTCTGGAGCTATCAGCGCAGTCGTCATGCCTCCAGTTTTCTGTGTGGTTGAGCCTAATGGGCGTAACCCCGTTTCCCCAGGATACGCTGGTCAAGTTCACTTCTTGCCCTGCCACCTCTCCCACCCCACCCCCATCCCCACCATGCTGGTGAGAAAGACATGACAGACCAGGCTCCGTCTCAGCCCTCCCACCCCCCAGCATCCAGGAAGATGGCACCTCCCAGGGACAAGAGCTTTTGTCAGAGACTGCCTGCCCTGGAGAACAGACACTGCACCAACACATGATGCCTCACGCCGGAAAACCTTTCCTCATTAACACTTCCTCCCCAAGGAAGTCACTGGAATCATTGTGTCATGTAAGCCATTTGCAGCCCAGGTGAATAAGGCATTTTGGCTCCTGTTTATGTGAAAGTCTTTGTCATAAAGCTGGCTTGAGAACAGTGAGATTTCCCAGTGAGGTTGTTCCCAATTCCATTATGTCACTCATCTTTGTAGCAAAAACATGTTGCGTGTCTATTTCGTGAGAGCTGAGACGAAAAAAGAGATGAACACCACCAGTTTCTGCTCCTCAGCAGCTCAGGGTTTAGACACAAATGCAGATGATTGCAATAGGAGTCCAGACCACTGGGTCTAATGGCCGCTCTTCCAGGACTGTGGATGAGAAGGGAGGGCAAACCCTCCAGGCAGAAGGATGCTCTTTCTCTTTCCCCCAGTCAGCTGGTCTTCTTCTTAGTTAATCTTGTCACTCTTAACCTTATTTTCCCATTTTGTATTTGCTCTCAACTCTTTCCTTGCCCTTTCCCCTTTCTAACACTCAACACATTTCTTGGTTTACTCTCAGTCTTGCTCCCACGTGCTTCCAGTCCCTGCCCGGCCCCGGCCCCCGTGGCCCTGAGAGCCGACTTCGGTCATGTGCCCACTGAACTCCTTGCCCCCAGGTTCCCTCTTTAGTCGTTCTGCCATCCTGCCTGCATGGTCAGGTTCCTAACATATCAGATCATATCACTCTTTGCTTAGAGACAGTGCCTGTCTCTCTTTAGCTTTTGGTGTGACTAGGCGTTCACACCATCTGTAGACGCTTGGTGGAGCAGGGGTAGTGATGGCGACCCCTGACCCAGGAAGAAATGGAATGGAAGGAGGGGACTCAACCACCAGCTCGGATGGGCAAAGGCAGGGCTCTGGTGGCGATGCACGTGTGAACCACAGACTCCGGGTTCGCATAACCGCCTCCAGCCACTGGGCCTGGAACTCTGGGTGAGGCCTGAGCGTCGATAGATTTACAAAGCTCCTGGGTGATTCTGATGGACAGTGAACATCGCAACTTCTGTGCTGTGGAGAAACCCAGCAGGCTCTGTGCTGTGGGATGGATTACGTGCTTTGAAAAAGGACATTCCTATCAGCTCCACCTCACAGGGAACACAGTCTTCGTGTCCCTAGTGGTCTTTTGGTTCAAGGTCCCACACAAAACAGTGACCGCTCAGCTCTGGAAGCCATCATAGCTCTAATCTTGGCTCTGCTGCTCTGTAAGCTCTACCCACTGAGCTAATTTTCCAAAAGCCTGTCTGTTTCAGAGAAAATACAAATTGTAAAACTCAACCAATTCCTCATCCTAGGTGCGTATATTCTGGTTTCTATTGGGATTTAATCAACAAAATTTTAGTTGTTTGCTCACAACAGCATAGGAGTATGGTATATTTTATGAAGCATGTCTCAAACAAAATGCAATCTTTGCTTCAGGCCTGCTTTGAAAAACGTTTTCATATTCTGAGTTTATGATACTTCAGTAGTTTTAGAAAGTATGTAGATTTGCCTTTAATTCACTACACATTCCTTTTTGTTTTGGAGGGGGGGATGTCTATTGATCTTACAAGATCATAAAAATATTGGTTTGTTTCAGGGCTCAGTGTGTGTGTGTGTGTGTGTGTTTGGAGGTGCGGGGATGAGTTTGTTTTGTTTTTTTTATTGGCATTTTAATTCTTTTTTTTTTAAATTAGGAAACACACGTTTCTTTTGGTGGTAACCACAATACAGAAAGTGAAAATGTTAGTCATTCAGTCATGTCCAACTCTCTGTGACCCCACAGACTGTAGCTTACCAGGCTCCTCTGTCCATGGAATTCTCCAGGCAAGAATACTGGAGGGGGTTGCCAGTCCCTTCATCAGGAGATCTTCCTGACTCAGGATCAAACCTGGGTCTTGTGCATTGTGGGCAGATTCTTTACTAAGTCACCAGGGAAGCCCCAGTCACAACACAGCACCTGCACAAAATTACTCCATGGCCACACAAATTTAAAATGTGTAGGAAGCCTCTTCTTTTCTGTAGGGATGGTAGATAAGCTGAGACTTTTTTGTTCTGTTACCTAAGTCTCTGCTACTGGCCTCTGGCTAGTCCAGACAGCCTCTTCATTCAAATCAGGGCTGGCCAAGCTTTGGGCGAAGCTGCCTGTGTGGAAGCATTTTTTGCTTTTTACCCTGATATCCTCCATGGTTTATTGTGTGCTGTCTTCCACATGACACAAACCTTAAAAGACCATTTGTCTGCGCCATCTCATCTCTGCTTGCCTTGCTTCTTAATGCAAGTCTTTAATTTTGTTTCAGTCACCCTGTCCTTTCCTTCAATTTCTTCACCGATTTTCCCCACTTAGTAATTATAAAGAAAAACATTAGCAATGACACCTCCCCCTCCACTTTGCTCTTTTCTCTTCATAAATATCCTTGACTGCAAGACATCCAGTACAGCATATTCATCCATTTTTAATCTGTCTCTTCTTGCGGTTACTGTGTTCCAGGGACTGAAGGACCCTGAACAATGGTCTCCAAAACCTTGGGCTGAGCCTTTCTTCTCATAGCGAGAAGGTGCTGAGGGCATAATGGAGTGTGATCAAATAAAGATCTGTTGTCTGAAACACTCCCTTTCAAGGTGAATATGGATTTTCATCACATGAAACCCCAAGCTAGTGAGCCAGAGTTTTTCATGCCTGAATATTATTAGCAAATGGGAAAATAATTTGGAGAGACGGCAGACTGAAAAACTGGTTCTTCGTAGGAGCACTGTCCCTGAGGCAGCCCAGAGGGCCCTGGGGACAGACACACACAGAACGGTGACAGGGCTGCTTCAGTGCTGGTTCAGAGCAAGGGCATGCAGAAAGCGCCTTACAGAGCGGCTCTGGCTTGCTCTGGTGTCTTCAGGGATCTGTTGACAGCCGACTTTGCCTTTGCAGTGTACACCCTCCTTGGAGGACCTCATCCACCCTTTCTGCCATTTCCTAGCTGTACCTCTAGACATCTCCCACTGTTGTATTGGGTTGGCCAAAAAGTTCATTCTGGATTTTCTGTACTGGATTACGGAGAAACCCAAAGGAACTTTTTGGCCAACCTCAATATCCTCAACCAGCTCTCTCCTTCAGCTCCAGAATCACTTATACAGCATCCTTCTGGAAATCTCCAGGCATGTCTAAAATAGAATTCACTTTCTGGACGCTCTTAGTCTGTTCCCCAAACTTGCTCTTCTTCTGAGTGAATCCCTCAGATAAATGACACTATCACCTACTATATTCATAGACCAGAAACCACAGGGTTCTCTGGGGTTTCTTCTGTGTATTCTTTTGCCCAACAATTTGGCCATGAAGACTCCTGATTGGATCTCAGACACACCTCCAGGGTCAGTCTGGACCACCTCCACCCTAGTTCATTCACTTGCCACCTCTCGCCTGGACAGACAAGTACCTCCCAGCTGGGCTTGTGGATGCCTCCACTACTGTAGGGTCCATTGTTCCACAGCACATGTCTTTTAAGGCCACAGATAAGAAACTTCCACAGGCTCTTTGAAGTCTGCCAGAGCAGGTCCAAACTTCTCTTCATGGCGTCTCAGACCCTTCCCAACCTGGCTCAAACCTACCTTGCTAGCCTTAGCTTCCCTCAAAAAATGGCACTCTGGGCTTTCTACCATTTGAATTTTTATGGTGTCTCTAGTTTGTGCCTAGCACCCTGCTAGGCACCCCAGCTTCAGAGGGGAGGAGGGCACAGTTCTGGAAGCACTCAACACTCAAAGGAGGAAGTAGGCAAGAGTAGAGATTGTGACCAAGTACACCGGGAGAGAAAGGAGCACATTCTGTAGACTTCACAGGGGGAGCTCTGAGTGCCCCGGAGAAGCTTATAGACGGTTTCTGGGGAGCTGTAACCAAAAGTGGCGTCTGTCTGCTTGCAGCTCCAAAGCTAATAAAGAAGCACGTTTGTGGAAAAGAAAGTTTGCTTTCCTTTGGATGCAGGCAACTGAGGGTGGGGATGGAGGGTGGACACCTGTCCAAAGGCTGACTCTCCCCAGTGACACTGGGGGCAAGAGCTTTTATAGACAGAAGGAGGTGGCTCCATGCAGAAATGACACAGTCAGTTCTGACAGTCATCTTGATTGTTCATGCAGTGGTCTGACCAGCATCCTCTTGATTGCTTTACATACAGTTAATCTTCGGTTCCAGGGTAAGTTTGCTCCCACTTTCTAGAGGCCAGTTCTGGGAACTGTGGCTGCTTATGTCATGGCTTCAGTCTGGGCATCATGTAGTTAATTTCTTCCACCTGGTGGGGGTTTCAGTATCTACAGAACTCAAATATTCAATATCTACAGAGCTCAAATATTATCAGAATATTATCCATAGCCCTTGAGAAGGAGCTAAAGGTCCTTGACTTTGCTTACTGACTAAGCTATTATTGTTTTGTCCTGTTTGACTGTCTTCCTTTGCTCTTATATTTTCTTGCTTCTCTGATGAAACTTATTCTTTGGTTAAAGTTTTTCCACAGACAAAAGGCAGGTGGAGGACATGGCCAGGGAAGGACCATAGGATCCTGCTCCATTTCAGAGTTAGCTACCAACCAAGGATCTGAAAGACAAGAGCAGAGGGAACAGCACGTGCAAAGGCACAGAATTAAGAGATGGCAAAGCATGTTCTTGAGCCATGAGTAAGTCCACGTGGCTGGAGCAGGTGCAGCCCAGAGGCATGCAGCTGGAGAGGAGGCTGCAGAGGCCGGCAGTGGTGAGAGTGAAGAATTGTTCCTGCCAGGTGGTGTGCGTACTGTCATTTTTAGTCTCATTCACAAGGAACATGTGCCATCTGTATTAGTTTCCTAGGGCAAAAATTGCCACAGGCTGGGTGGTTTGCTGCTGCTGCTGCTGCTGCTAAGTCACTTCAGTCGTGTCTGACTCTGTGTGACCCCATAGACGGCAGCCCACCAGGCTCCCCCATCCCTGGGATTCTCCAGGCAAGAATACTGGAGTGGGTTGCCATTTCCTTCTCCAATGCATGAAAGAGAAAAGTGAAAGTGAAGTCGCTCAGTCTGTCCGACTGTTAGTGACCCCATGGACTGCAGCCCACCAGGCTACTCCGTCCATTGGATTTTCCAGGCAAGAGTACTGGGGTGGGGTGCCATTGCCTTCCCCGGCTGGGTGGTTTACAACAGTAGAAACCTATTCTTTCACAATTTGGAGGTGGGAAATAAAAAATGAAGATGTCATCATCTTGTTGGTTTCTATTAGAAAGTCTGGGGAATAATCTGATCCGTGCCTCTCTCCTAACTTCTGCTGGTTGCTGGCCGTCATCCGCATTCTTTGGCTTGCATCAATAGATACATTATTCCAACCTCTGCTTCGGTCTTCACATAGATTTTTCCTCTGGGTCAATGTCAGGGTCCAAATTTCCTTCTTCTTATACGGATGTCAGTCATTGGATTCAAGCTCCACCCTAATCTGATATAACCTCATCTCAGCTTGAGTACTTCCTCAAAGATCCTATTATCTTATTTCCAAATAAAGTCATTTTCTCAGTGAAAGGGAGTTAGGACTTGAACTTATCTTTTTAGGAGACACAGTTCAACCCAGGACACCATCTTTGACCTCAACCACATGAACGAGTTAACCAAGCGTGTTAATTTGCTTTAGCAGGGAAGCAGGTATTCTGAGGGCTTGCTCTGTGCTGGAGTAACAAATCTGTGTACTTTGGGCACTCAGCGGGGTGATTCCTATTACCCAGGTTTGTCATGGAAAGCCCTGTCTCAACTGAGAGACACCCAAACCATACAATTGACAGGAAATGGGCCAATCCCGTCAAAGTTTTTATTTTACTTAAAAAAATAATTTATCTATTTTTGGCTGTGCTGAGTCTTTGTAGCTGTGCATGGGCTTTCTCTAGTTACAGAGAGTGGGGACTACTCTCTACTCTCTAGTTTCAGGGCTTGGGCTTCTTACAGAGCACCGACTCTGGGGCCCTCAAGTTTCAGTAATTGTTGCACGAGGGACCCTTGTGAATATTCCTAAACCAGGGGTTGAAACTGTGCCCCCTGCATATACAGACAGACTCTCATTAACTGTACCACAGGGAAGTCCTTTGTTTTCCTTTCTAAATTTTTACTTTTTTTTTTTTAAGCCATGCCATTTGGCTGTGGTATCTTAGTTCCCCAACCAGAGATCGAACCCTGGGCTTTGGCAGTGAGGGAGCAGAGTCCTAACCACTGAAATCACAAGTGAAGTGAAGTGAAGTCAAAGTCACTCAGTTGTGTCCAACTCTTTGCAACCCCATGGACTATATAGTACATGGAATTCTCCAGGCCAGAATACTGGAGTGAGGTGAGTAGCCTTTCCCTTCTCCAGGGGATCTTACCAACCCAGGGATTGAACCCAGGTATCCCTCACTGGCAAATTCTTTACAAGCTGAGCCACAGGGAAGCCCAAGAACACTGGAATGGGTAGCCTATCCCTTCTCCAGTGGATCTTCCTGGCCAAGGAATCGAACTGAGGTCTCCTGCATTGCAGGCGGATTCTTTACCAACTGAGCTATCAGGGAAGTCGGAAACCACCAGGGATTTTTTTTTTTTTTCTCTTAATTTAAAATCAAAATTAGGAAAACCACCAGGGAATTCCCTAGTTTTAAACAAAAATTTTAAAAATTATTATTTTATTAATTTTTTGAATGAATCTTTTTTAAGTGACTTTAGTAATCCCACCAACATTTGATCGTCTACTACAAATAGAGTGATCATGACTCCTGGTGCCCAAAACAGTTCTGGTTTATGTTGTTTTTCCAACTCTTCCATCAGGTTAGCCCCACTCCCACGGTCAGTGTTTCCTGGGTTAAGTGATAAATTTTAAGGTCACCCTAATCTTTAGAGGGCTGTTGTGCTGGGTGCTGGAGGCACAAAGTGGAAGCGAGGTGTGGGGGCTGGGGTGGTTGAGGAGGGGGCCTGCCCTTGAGGGACCCATAGTCCGTTGCTTGAGGGAAGTGAAGAGGCATTCATCCCACAGTGGGATCTGTGCTTGGACTTGGATGGGACAGGAGGCCAGGGTAATGCACAGGGGTTTGAATGGAAAGCGCCTGTTAATTCACTGGAAATCAGTCAGATGAACAACTGGTTCACCTTAGACTGGCAGAGGAGTAACTTCTGATGGATCTAGGATGGCTGGTTGGATGAAAGCTCTCTGTTGCTCTGCTCAAGGGATTCTCTTTCTGTCTGTATCTCTCTCTGTCTCAAGCATCTGGCCAAAGGCAAGGCACCCTACTGAGTCCATCCTCACTATGACCTTTGCCACACCCTGTAGCCATCCTTTCCTGAAGGAGGGGGCAGAGGGCTGTCATTTTTTGTAATCACCAGATTTCAGAAACAGTCTAAAAAAAAATAACCCTCAGTCCTTCCCTTTTAATTCAGGGCAGACAGAAGAGTGAGCCCAAGTGCAAGGTGATCCTACCTTCACTTTGCAACCCTTTGGAGCTTGATCTCCACACTGGAGGGAGTTACTCAGGAGGATAAGAGTATTTCCATGGAAAAGTGTCTCCTTTATTCCTTAGGCATCTAACCTGCTGACTAGGATAAGTCCTCTTGTAAGAAGGAGGTTTTTAAAAATTCTGTCAAAGGACACTACGAAGAGTGCAGACCCATGATTTTAAAGCTGTTTCATGGTCCTGCCTCACGCTGCACATTCCAGGAACTTCTTCGGATGGTAACTCAGAAAGGGAGATTATTTTTCTTCAGGGGCCTGAGCGGTTTCGAAAGACTAGTGATGTAAATGGTGCGGTTGTAGAGAGAGAACCAAAGGCTGAGGACTGACCTCGGCAGCAGCCTGGGAAGAGCCATACAAGTCCAATGTCTCCTTTAGATGATGCTGGCACAGCTTTTACTTATGAATTCATTTTGCTCAAAGCAACTTGATGTGATGAATTGGTACCTGACACTGGCATGCTGCGATTCATGGGGTCACAAAAAGTTGGACACGACTGAGCGACTGAACTGAACTGAACTGGGTGGGGGGAGAAATTGGGAGATTGGAATTGACAAGTACACAATACTTTATATAAAATAGAGAAAAAGAATTACTGTAGGCACAAGGAACTCTACTCAACACTCTATAATGAATTACATAGGAAAAAACTAATAAAGGTGAATATATGTACATGTATAACTGAATCACTTTGTTGTACATGTGAAACTAACACAATATTTTAAATCAACTCTCCTCCAATAATTTTTTTTTAAAAGAAGTTGTCTGAAGTAACTATATTGGAACTCTGAGTACTTGCAACTTGCAGGGTAAAGCCAGACTGATAAACTGTAGTTAATTTGGTAATTTCAGCCCTTTAGTACAGCACCAGCTTCAAAACCTCCATTATCCAACCTGCTGGTAGTGAGCATGCCTGTGTACCCTGTATAATTTAGTGGCACCATGATGTGCAATAAAGACCCTTTTCTTTACATATTGGGGTTCTTTATTGCTGATTAATGCCCTTGATCACTGAGCTCTAGTCCCACATATTGACCACAATTATTTCAAATCCCATTATCAGAAGCTTATATGTTTTAACCTTTATGATAAAGTATGATTAGAATAAACATAAATGTAGAGATTAATGCAATGAGTGGGATGTTTGGAGACTTTTGACACATTTAAGAAGATTCAGTTATTCAGGTCCACTTATTAGATACCATCTTTCAAATAGTGAATGCTTTCTGAAAGTAGAGGCTTAAACTTGTTAGTACTTAGAGCATAAATGGTTATTTTAGATGTTGAGTTCATACATAGAAGGGGACTATTGTGATCCATGAAAAATCAGAACAAGTCTATTAAAAAAAAAAGAGAGAACAAATGATAGCATTCAGACTTAAAAGACTTACTTGCTCACTGAGTTAAGATTATGGGCTTAGAGTCATATAGATCATGTTTCAATCCTGGCTCTGGTACAAGAAAATTAGATAAACTCTAATTTGAAGTTTTCCTCATATATAAGATGTGTAAATAATGTCTCCCTCATAGACTTGTTATGGAGAATAAAAAGAGACAACATATGAAAGTACTTCCTACAACGTCTAGCACACAATCACCAGTCAATAGTTGAGATTATTGTTATTGTAAAGATTTCTTCCTGGAAACTTCCCTGGCAGTTTATATCAGGGAGTATGAGTTATATCCCTGGTTGGAACGAAGATCCTGCGTGCCTCAAGATATAGCCAAATTTTTTTTTAAAAATTAAAGTCTAGCTCATTTGGAGGAATAAAAAATCATCAGCACTATTTTATAAAATTGTGTCACTTTTTTTCTTCATTTGAGAATCAGACATTAAAGAATTAGGCTATTAAAAAAAACTCACATACAGCAAAATTTAGAAAGCTGTATTCATATCCAGGAAAAGAATCAGGTTCATAAAAGTTCTGAAAAGACCTTAAAGTCCTAAGGCTTTAATCATAGCCTGATTTCTGGAAAATATAAATTCTTCAACAATCAAAAAATTAAAAACGTTAGACACTAAGAAGAAGGGTGAACCTGATTTCTAGAATTAGTACATTATAAAAATCAAAAGTACAGTTTTCAACAAATATAGCAAGATAAAAAATTAGATAAAATATGTTTCAATCAAAGGAACAAAATAAACTGAGAGAAAATATTCCTGATGAAGCCTGGATTTTGCAATTACTGGAAAAAACCACTGTCCTAAAGATGCACAGAGAGCAGAAAATTAAGTAGAAGTGAAGTAAAATACTGATAAAGGAGGAAATTAAAAGAACAAAAAATATTCTGGAGCCGTTAAGCTCCTCTGTTCATGTGGATTCTCCAGGCAAGAATACTGCAATGAGTTGCAATGCCTTCCTCCAGGGGATCTTACCAACACAGGGATAGAATCCTGGTCTCCCACATTGCAGGCAGATTCTTTACCACCTGAGCCAACAGGGAGGGAAGCCCAGAGAGAAGTAATTCATCACATGAAAGATATTTTCACTAAGATGATCAGCAAATTTCTCAAATACTGCAATGAGTTGCAATGCCTTCCTCCAGGGGATCTTACCAACACAGGGATAGAATCCTGGTCTCCCACATTGCAGGCAGATTCTTTACCACCTGAGCCAACAGGGAGGGAAGCCCAGAGAGAAGTAATTCATCACATGAAAGATATTTTCACTAAGATGATCAGCAAATTTCTCATCAGAAACCCTGGAATCCAGAAGGCAGTAGACTGATAAATTCCAACTGCTGAAAGGAAAAAAAAAAAAAAGTGTTAACTGAGAATTTTATCAGGCAAAATTTTCTTCAAAGATGAGGTAGAAATTAAGACATTACCAGAAAAACAAAAGCTGGCATACATTATTACCACTAGACTTTGTCAATAAAAACATGCAAACGGGACTCTTTTTGGCTGAAAGGAAAAGCTGCTGGAAAGTAACACAAACCATATGAAGCAATAAATAGCTTCAGTAAAGGTAAATACAAAGGTAAATATAAAAGCTGGTATCATTCTAATTTTGGTTGTGAGTGAAAGTCACTCAGTTGTGTCTCTTTGTGACCCCATAGACTATACAGTCCATGGAACTCTTCAGACCACAATACTGGAGTGGGTAGCACTTCTCCAGGGAATCTTCTTTCCTCCCTTCTCCAGGGGATCTTCCCAACCCAGGAATCAAACCCAGGTCTCCTGCACTGCAGGCAGATTCTTTACCAGCTGAGCCACAAGGGAAGCCCTCCCACCTGCCAGATGGTGGTCAAAAAAAGTATTAAAAGAAAAAGCCAAACAGGACAAAGCAAAATTCATTGTTTTCCTGGACTTCTGGTTGTAAGTCCAGTTTTTTTTAATGTTCTCAATACTTTTAAAAATACATAAAAATGATTATTAATTTATATAATTAAGAACACTGATTAAATATATAATTTATGACATCAATTACAGGAAGACTTGGATGGAAATATTAAGGAGCAGAGATTTTGTATGTTTTGAAGTTAAGAATAGGTCAAAGAATAAATCCCAAGAACAATTAAAAATAGTTTTTAAATTAATGAAACAGAAGAGATCGAAACAAGAGATGCAGAGGAAGCAGGGATCAGAGGGAAATTTATAGGTAATTGTGCTTACCTTTAGAATGAAGAAAGACCTAAAAATCAATAACCTTATATCATACCTTGCTGCTGCTGCTGCTAAGTCGCTTCAGTTATGTCCGACTCTGTGCGACCCAAGAGATGGCAGCTCACCAGGATCCCCCGTCCCTGGGATTCTCCAGGCAAGAACACTGGAGTGGGTTGTCATTTCCTTCTCCAATGCATGAAAGTGAAAAGTGAAAGGGAAGTCACTCAGTCGTGTCCAGCTCTTCGCGACCCCGTGGAATGCAGACTACCAGGCTCCTCCGTCCATGGGATTTTCCAGGCAAGAGTACTGGAGTGGGCTGTCATTGCCTTCTCCAATATCATACCTTAAAGAACTATAAAAAGAAGTCAAACTATACCCAAAGTTGGTAGAAAGAAATAATGAAGATTAGTGCAGAGATAAAAAAAAAAAGTCAAAAGGAATAGCAAATCAATAAAACTGAAATGATCAGCAAAATTATCAAAGTATTAGCTAAACTGGAAAAAGGGGAAAAAATAAATGAAAATAATTCAAGTCAGAAACAAACCTAGAGAGATTACTAATGGTTTTATAGATATGAAAAAGATTTTAAGAAACTATGATACAAGTGCAGCCGAGATGGCAGAGTAGGAAGACTCTGAGCTTGCTTCCCCCCTGGCATACCAAAAAAGAAATAATTTATTGCTCTCATTAACTATTAATGAGGATAACCAGAAGACTAGCAGAGAAGACCTTGAATCCACATGCAAAGGAAGCAAACTGAGTGGTCACCTTATCACATATACAAAAAATCAAGTCAAAAATCTATCAGAGAATTTTGAAGTAAAACGACAGCACTTTTACAAGAAAATGCTAAGGGAAAACTTCACCACGGTGGATTCTGCTTTCATAGGTAAGACACCAAATGCAAAAGCAGAAAGAAAAAATATATAGACTTCTTTGAATTAAGAACTTTGTGCATCAAAAGATACTATTAAGAAAGTGAGATAAAATATGCAGATTGTGAGAAAATCTTTTCAAATTATGTATCTGATAAGGAATGAATGTGCACAATACATAAAAAACTGCTACAACTCAATAACAGTGACAACAACAAAAATCTAACTGAAAAATGAAAAAGTACTTGAATAGACTTTTACAAAGAAGATACAAACAGTCAAAAGTACATGAAAAGAAGCTCATTTATCATTATGGAAATGCAAATCAAAGGCACATAGAAATAACACTTCACTCATTGAGATAGCTATTATCAGAAAAGAAAAAAAAAGGAAATAACAAGTGTTGGTGAGAAGTGGTAACAAGTTGGTAAGTTGGTAACAAGTGTTGGTGAGAAGAAAATAACAAGTGTTGGTTCTCTACCAACAAGTGTAGGTAGAGAAATGGAACTTGGTGTACTGCTACTAGGAGTGAAAAATGATGCATCTGCTGTGGAAAACATTCCTGTGGTTTCTTGCAGTTAAACATAGGATCATATGACCTAGAAATTCTAATCTTGGTCCATATATTGAAAGGAATTGAAACCAAGGATTAAAACAGATGTTTGTACATCAACAATCATACCCATTTGAATGTAAAATTAGAAATAATAGCAAGGGGAGATAAGAAAGCCTGCCTCAGTGATCAATGCAAAGGAGTAGAGGAAAACAATAGAATGGGAAAGTCTAGAGATCACATCAAGAAAATTAGAGATACCAAGAGAACATTTCATGCAAAGATGGGTTCAATAAAAGACAGAAATGGTATGGACTTAACTGAAGCAGAAGATATTGAGAAGAGGTGACAAATACACAGAAGAACTGTATGAAAAAGATATTCATGACTCAGATAATCATGAGGTGTGATCACCAACCTAGAGCCAGACATTCTGGAATGTGAAGTCAAGTGGGCCTTAGGAAGCATCACTGCAAACAAAGCTAGTGGACGTGATGGAATTCCAGTTGAGCTATTTCAAATCCTAAAAGATGATGCTGTGAAAGTGCTGCACTCAATATGCCAGCAAATTTGTAAAACACAGCAGTGGCAACAGGACTGGAAAAGGTCAGTTTTCATTCTGATCCCAAAGAAAGGCCATGCCAAAGAATGCTCAAACTACTGCAGAATTGTACTCATCTCACATGCTAGGAAAGTAATTCTCAAAATTCTCCAAGCCAGGCTTCAACAGTACGTGACCTGCGAACTTCCAGATGTTCAAGCTGGTTTTAGAAAAGGCATAAGAACCAGAGATCAAATTGCCAACATCCTTTGGATCATTGAAAAAGCAAGAAAATTCCAGAAAAACATCTATTTCTGCTTTATTGACTATGCCAAAGCCTTGATTGTGTTCAGTCAGTTCAGTTGCTAAGTCATGTCCAACTCTTTGTGACCCCATGAACTGCAGCATGCCAGGCCTCCCTGTCCATGACGAACTCCCAGAATCCACCCAAACCCATGTCCATTGAGTCGGTGATGCCATCCAACCATCTCTTCCTCTGTCATCCCCTTCTCGTCCTGCCCTCAATCTTTCCCAGCATCAGGGTCTTATCAAATGAGTCAGCTTTTCTCATCAGGTGGCCAAAGTATTGGAGTTTCAACTTCAACATCAGTCCTTCCAATGAACAGTCCTGAATGGACTGGTTGGATCTCTTTGCAGTCCAAGGGACTCTCAAGAGTCCTCTCCAACACCACAGTTTATTGTGATCCACACAGTCAAAGGCTTTGGCATAGTCAATAAAGCAGAAATAGATGCTTTTTCAGGAACTCTCTTAGTTGTGTGGATCACCACAAACTCTGGAAAATTCTTAGATGGGAATACCAAACTACCTGACTGACCTCTTGAGAAATCTGTATGCATGCCAGGAAGCAACAGTTAGAACTGGACATGAAACAACAAACTGCTTCCAAAAAAGGAAAGGAATACGTCAAGGCTGTATATTGTCAGCCTGCTTATTTAACTTATATGCAGAGTACATCATAAGAAACGCGGGGCTGGAGGAAGCACAAGCTGGAATCAGGATTGCTGGGAGAAATATCAATAATCTCAGATATGCAGATAATACCATCCTTATGGCAGAAACTGAAGAAGAACTAAAGAGCCTCTTAATGAAAATGAAAGAGGAGAATGAAAAAGTTGACCTAAAACTCAACATTCAGATAGCTAAGATCATGGCATCTGGTCCCATCACTTCATGGCAAGTAGATGTTTCCACTTCATGAAAACAGTGGAAACACTGGCAGACTTTATTTTCTTGGGCTCCAAAATCACTGCACATGGTGACTGCAGCCTTGAAGTTAAAAGGCGCTTGCCCCTTGAAAGAAAAGCTATGATCAACCTAGACAGCATATTAAAAAGCAAGAGACATTACTTTGCCAACAAAGGTCCATCTAGTCAAAGCTATGATTTTTCTAGTAGTCATGTATGGATGTGAGAGCTTGACTATAAAGAAAGCTGAGCGCTGAAGAATTGATGCTTTTGAACTGTGGTGTTGGAGAAGACTCTTGAGAGTCCCTTGGACTGCAAGGAGATTCAACCAGTCCATTTTAAAGGAAATCAGTCCTGAATATTCATTGGAAGGACTGATGCTAAAACTGAAACTCCAATACTTTGGCCACCTGCTGTGAAGAATTGACTCATTTGAGAAGACCCTGATGCTGGGAAAGATTGAGGGCAGGAGGAGAAGGGATGACAGAGGATGGCATCACTGACTCAATGGACATGAGTTTGAGTAAACTCTGGGAGTCAGCGATAGACAGGGAAGCCTGGCCTGCTGCAGTCCTTGTGGTCACACGGAATCGGATGAGACTCAGTGACTTAACTGAACTGAACTGAATCATAGCAACAATATTTATGATAGCAAAATGAATGGATAAAAAACTTTTTTTATGGGAGTATAGTTGCTTTACAATGCTGTATTAGCTTCTACTGTACAGCAAAGTGAATCATATACATATATATACATATGTATATACATATATCCCATCATTAGTGGATTTCATTCACATTTAGGTTACCACAGAGCATTGATTAGAGTCCCCCATGCTTTACAATAGGTTCTCCTTAGTTATCTATTTTATACATACTATCACTAGTGTATATATGTCAATCCCTGTCTCTCAATTTGTATCCATACATTTGTTCTCTATGCCTGTGTCTCTATTTCTGCTTTGCAATATATATGTGTATATATATATGCTTCCCTGGTGGTCAGACAGTAAAGAATCCACATGCAATGAAGAGACCTAGGTTCAGTCCCTGAGTTGGGATAATCCCTTGGAGGAGGGCATGGCAACCCCCTCCAGTATTCTTGCCTGGAGAATCCCCATGAACAGAGCAGCCTAGTGCACTACAGTCCATAGGACCTCAAAGAGGTGGACATGACTGAGCGACTGAGGACCCATAGTGTCCGACTCTTTGTGACCAGAAAAGCCCCGATAGGGAAGTTAAATAAGGAGTCTTGTTTAGGCTTCAGAGACAAAGCAGAGCAGGTCCTTGACCTTGCTTCTAACCTGCCTGGACACTGCCCTGACTGCGAGTGCCCTGACTGCCTGCTGTGCGCGCCAGAGTTGCCGCACCATAGACACGACAGGGGATAAACCCTGAAATTGTTGAGCCCCTGGAGGGGGTCTGGCCAACCAAGCCCCAGGTTTAACAACATTCCAAGTTTCCATGACAAAACACAGAGCATTAACATGAAACACCTGACTGCGAGTGCCCTGACTGCCTGCTGTGCGCGCCAGAGTTGCCGCACCATAGACACGACAGGGGATAAACCCTGAAATTGTTGAGCCCCTGGAGGGGGTCTGGCCAACCAAGCCCCAGGTTTAACAACATTCCAAGTTTCCATGACAAAACACAGAGCATTAACATGAAACCAGAGGTGCCATTTGCTCACAGGTTGATGATGATATCAGTTTGTGGGATTATAAGTGGGAACCCAGAGCTGCAGTTTTTGAAGTCTCACCCATGGAGCTGATGCACTGTCTGGGACATTTTCCCAGTTGGGACTCCAGATGAGCTGTGTCACGAGACTTCCCAGTCCTGTTTGAGTCTGGATGTTGGTCAAAAACCCAATTTGGTGACGTATCCTCTGCTGTTTCTATTTCTCTTTTCTTTTAATGTTAGGATATTGAAAGTACTGTAGGTAACTCTCTAATTAATATTGGTATTATTTATTTGTATATAATGAGTGGCTTATTTTGTTAACAAATCCTTTGAACTGGAGATGAAAGTGAAAACTTGGGGCAAAACAAGTGCATGAAGCATGGTTGAGAAGCATCCATACAAAGGAGCTGCTTCTTGGGAATCATATTGTCCAGGAAGGACCACATTCTTCACTGATAACTGCTTCTGCTTTATTGACTTCGCCACAGCCTTTGACTGTGTGGATCACAACAAACTATGGAAAATTCTGAAAGAAGTGGGAATACCAGACCACCTGACCTACCTCCTGAGAAATCTTATGTAGATCAAGAAGCAAGAATTAGAACTGTATATGGTACAAAAGACTGGTTCCAAATCAGGAAAGGAGTATGTCAAGGCTGTATATTGTCATCCTGCTTATTTAATTTATATGCAGAATGAAAGTGAAAGTGAAGTATCTCAGTTGTGTCCGACTCTTTGTGACCCCATAGACTGTAGTCCGCTAGGCTCCTCTGTCCATGGAATTCTCCAGGCAAGAATACTGGAGTGGGTTGCCATTTCCTTCTCTAGGGGATCTTCCCGACCCAGGGATTGGACCCAGGGATCGAACCCTGGTCTCCTGCATTGCAGGCAGATTCTTTACCAACTGAGCTGTGAGGGGAGAGAGACGGTAAACCCTGGAGTCAATGACTTATCCAAAGAAATGGGATGTCTAGGGAGTGGAACCCCCAGGCTAGAGGCACACTTGCCTTGGAGGTGGTGGAGGTGACTGTGCATCACCTCTGCATCGTGGCCATATGGCATGCGGCATCTGTTCCTCCACCATCCCTTCTCCTCGTGGACTGGAATGCGACGCGGCCGTGACGCAGCTTCCATCTTGCATCTGGCACTAACACAGGGATGGCAGAGACGCAACATGGGAGAGCTTAGGTGCCTAAATGAATGGAAACCCCACAGGCCCCACCCTAGTTCATGCCTTCAGCATCTCTAAACCAGAGGTGGAAGAGTGCTATACCATTTCTCCCTTCCTCAATGCAATGGTAGCAGTGTGGCCTTCTAAAACCCAGCTCATTCACCCACTCCAAAGCCTCTAGGGGGTTTCCCATTTCTTAAAATGTGAAGCTGAAATGCTTTGTGTGCTTAGTCACCTAATCGTGTCTGACTCTTTACAACCCCAACAACTAGCTCACCAGGGTGCTCTGTCCAAGGGGATCCTCCAGGTAAGAATGCTAGAATGGGTTGCCACGCCTTCCTCCAGGGAATCTTCCCAACCCAGGGATCGAACCCAGGTCTCGCAAAGTGTAGGCGGGCTCTTTACCATCTGAGCCACCAGGGACCCCTGCCTGACACTAAGGCTCCCACCCTGACCTGGTCCCTCTAGACATTTCCAGCATGACCTCCATGGCTCCCTTCAGTTTGCCCGCCCTCTAGTCAAGCTCAAGTACCGCTCGTCTATCCACCCACTTGTTGGTTCACTCCTTTGACAACAGATGCTTTAACCTCTGCACCACCAGGGAAGCCCATATGTATATATAATGAAACATTATTCAACCTTAAAAAAGAAAGGAAATTCTGATATGTTGCAACATGCATGAACGCTGAAATAAAATGATGCTAAGTCAGTGGAAGACAAATATTGCATGGTTCCACTTGTACTTGTTATACCAAAGTAATCAAATTTATAGAGACAGAAAGTAGAACAGAAGTTATCAGGGGCTAGGGAGTGAGAGGAATAGGGAGTTATTTAATGATACAGAACTGACATGAATGATGATGAAAATATTCAGTGTGCAGACAGAGTTGATGGTTACACACCATTGTGGATGCTTTTAATGCCACCAGGCTCAATAGTTATAATACTTTAAAATGAAAAATATCACTACCAATACTTTACTATATGAGTTTCTGTTACTGGTAACTATATTAAAAAAAGATCAAAAGAGGTAAATAATATCCCTTCCCTTTGCCTCTGAAAATTTTGTTTCAAAAATCCACTTTACAAGAGTAGCCTAGTAATACCAGTATGTTGTTGTTTCAGATACAGATTGTCATTTTTCTTCATCTACAAGTTATATTTAATCCAAGGACAATAATCTATTGACTAGGATTATTTCAAGCCTTAGAAAATATGGTTGTAGTGTCAATGGCTTAAAAACACTCATTACCTAATCACTTAGGGCCTCAGCTTGCTTGTTTATTACCTGGAGGAATCAGACCTGATTAATCCTAGGTTAACTGCTTTCTTTTGACAGGAAGTGATTCTAAAAATCTTCTAATAAAGACATTTACCTTAATAGGTTCTGTGGAGATACACAGGAAAGAAACCAGAAGCATTAGGAGCCAATACCCGACTATATAAATGGATTCCACAGAATGATCTTCTTGGTAAGACCAAAGAAAGAAAAATAAACAGAGCTGAATGAGGGATAATGTGAATGGTTGCTCAATAACAGATAAATCCAACAAATTTGTATTTAAAATAACAACAACAAAAAAGCTTTAATGTTTTCTTCACATTTCTTCTTGAGTTTATAAAAGAAAAAATTATTTCTGACACTTTTTTAAAGACAAAAGCAAACTTTATTCAAAACCATCATGATAAGTATAGTTATTAGTGGACTTTTATAATATGACAGAGCCTGGATTAAACACTGCATGCAGTATTCTTGTCTGGAAAATCCCATGGACAGAGGAGCCTGGTAAGCTGCGGTCCATGGGGTCACGAAGAGTCGGACACGACTCAGCGACTTCCCTTTCAATATTCAAAACCATCATGATAAGTATAGTTATTAGTGGACTTTTATAATATGACAGAGCCTGGATTAAACACTGCATGCAGTATTCTTGTCTGGAAAATCCCATGGACAGAGGAGCCTGATAAGCTGCGGTCCATGGGGTCACAAAGAGTCGGACACGACTCAGCGACTTCCCTTTAATTGTCACTTTCATGCATTGGAGAAGGAAATGGCAAACCACTCCAGTGTTCTTGCCTGGAGAATCCCAGGGATAGCGGAGTCTGGTGGGCTGCCGTCTATGGGGTCACACAGAGTCGGACACGACTGAAGTGATTTAGCAGCAGCAGCAGCAGCAGAAAGGAAAATAGGAGAATTTATCACAAAAGAGCATAGTGAGTGGAAGTTCACTGTATGGAAAATTAGAAAGAGGAAATGTCAGGTGCAAATGAACAGTCCAGCAAAATTAACCTAATTAGATTCTTACTGAAGGCATGCTAAGGTCATCACATATCACTTGGGGGATAGTGAAAGAAGAGGTGACAGCTATAAAAGGTGATCAGACATAAAGACTGATCTGTTAAACTGACTTAGTAGAGTGCTTGCTAAAATTGGGCAATGCAGAGATAAAGTAGAACCAAAATCAAATTCTAGTGGAGAAGAATTCAGGGAAGTCTGACTAGACTTTGGTCAAGGATCTTTGTCAAACTGTAACACAAATGTCAAATTTATAATTCTCTCATTTATGATATAGTCTCTCCCTCCTGAGAATCAAAGTCAAATAAAGTATCTTTATATCAGGCTCCCATTAACTTTTGTATAGAATGTTGCAGAAACCTCCTGATTCTCTTCATCCATTTTATCCCACTTCTCTTCTCTTTGCCTACTACAACATAAGGAAAAAAAAAATCTGGCAAACCTTTTCACCATCCATAATACAAATGGCTCTCTATTACTATAGAGTTAAATGCTTAAACAGAGTACACATGTAATTGCTGTAGCCTTTTTGTATGATGCACTCAATATGCCAGCAAGTTTGGAAAATGCAACAGTGGCCACAGGACTGGAAAAGGTCAGTTTTCATTCCAATCTGAAAGAAAAGCAATGCCAAAGAATGCTCAAGTGAAAGTGAAAGTGAAGTTGCTCAGTCGTATCTGACTCTTTGCGACCCCATGGATACCAGGCTCCTCCGACCATGGGATTTTCTAGACAACAGTACTGGAGTGGGTTGCCATTTCCTTCTCCAAGAAGGCTCAAACTATCACACAATTGCACTCATCTCACATGCTAGTAAAATAATGCTCAAAATTCTCCAAGTCTTCTACAAGCCAGGCTTCAACAATACGTGAACCGTAAACTTCCAGATATTTAAACTGGTTAAAGAAAAGGCAGAGGAACCAAAGATCAAATTGCCAATGTCTGTTGGATCATCAAAAAAGCAAGAGAGTTCCAGAAAAACATCTATTTCTGCTTTATAAACTATACCAAAACATTTGACTGTGTGGATCACAATAAACTGTAGAAAATTCTGAAAAAGATGGGCATACCAGACCACTTGACCTACCTATTGAGAAATCTGTATACAGGTCAGGAAGCAACAGTTAAAACTGAACATGGAACAACAGACTGCTTCCAAATATGGAAAGGAGTACGTCAAGGCTGTGTGTTGTCACCATGCTTATTTAACTTATATGTAGAGTACCTCATGAGAAATGCTGGAATGGATGAAGCACAAGCTGGAATCAAGATTGCTGGGACAAATATCAATAATCTCAGATATGCAAATGATACCACCCTTATGGCAGAAAGTGAAGAAGAACTAAAGAGCCTTTCGATGAAAGTGAAAGAGAAGAGTAAAAAAGTTGACCTAAAACTCAACATTCAGAAAACTAAGATCATGGCATCTGATCCCATCACTTCATGGAAAATAGATGGGGAAACAGTGTAAACAGTGTCAGACATTATTTTTGGGGTCTCCAAAATCATTGCAGATGATGATTGTAGCCATTAAATTAAAAGATGCTTACTCCTTGAAAGAAAAGTTATGACCAACCTAGACAGCATATTAAAAAGCAGAGACATTATTTTGCTGACAAAGGTCCATCTAGTCAAGGCTATGGTTTTTCTAGTAGTCATGTATAGATGTGAGAGCTTGACTATAGAGAAAGCAGAGCACTGAATAATTGATGCTTTTTAATTGCGGCATTGGAGAAGACTCTTGTGAGTCCCTTGGACTGCAAGGAGATTCAACCAGTCAATCCTAAAGGAAATAAGTCCTGAATATTAATTGGAAGGACTGATGCTGAAGCTGAAACTCCAATACTTTGGCCACCTGATGCGAAGAACTGACTCATTTGAAAAGACCTTGATGATGGGAAAGATTGAAAGCAGGAGGAGAAGGAGATGACAGAGGATGATGTTTGAATGGCATCACCGACTCAATGGACATGAGTCTGAGTAAACTCCGGGAGTTGGTGATGGACAGGGAAGCCTGGCGAGCTGCAGTCCATGGAGTCACAAAGAATCGGACAGGACTGAGCAACTGAACTGAACTGAACTGTTGCTAATATTCTGGTATGGAAACGCCGCACATCTCACTACCCCTTTCCCATCAACAAAAGTATTTACCCACTAACAAAAGTATTTGGTTTCTTCAGTCCCTCCAATCTTTTTTCTTGATGTGTTCTCCTTCCAATAACTTGTCAAATGACAAGTACTCTTCATCATTTATTCTGCAGGAAAATTCTCAGTTGTCTGTAGAATGACTTACTTGCTGGAATCACTAATTATTCTTAGCCTGAAGTAATTAATTGCTGCTTTCTTTGGAGCTTATAAGAATTTATATGAGGCCTCATGGCACAGAATTATATAGAAGATATCACTTAATAGAATTAATGATTTATGAAGGTATCATGATTTTCTGTTTCTGACACTCTTACAACTTAGAATAATATATATATATTTTTTAATTTTAATCTTTAGGTCATCCAAAAACCAGAGCTTTTATCACTCACTGTGGAACCAATGGGATCTATGAAGCTATTTACCACGGAGTCCCTATGGTTGGAATTCCTATGTTTGGTGATCAGCATGATAATGTTGCTCGTATGAAAGCCAAAGGGGCAGCTGTTGAAGTAGACTTGCAAAGAATGACAAGTGCAGATCTGCTTAATGCTTTGAAAGCAGTTATTAACAACCCTTTGTGAGTAGAGAATATATTCTTTTCTAAGAAGAAACATCTTGTTTCTTGAAGAATAATCAGTTTCATAAATTTTTAAATTGACAACTTTTACATAATCACCAGCACATACCTAATAGCAAATTAGATTATTTTATGTTTCCTAAATTTTGTGAAAGTACTTTGTCACCTACCACTAATGAGTGATAGACTACAATCTTGAAGAAATACTATATTTATTTAAAGATAATAAGCTATTGTTGAAAAGATACACAATTTTATTAATAACAATACTTTTATTACTTAAAAGTTGCAGATATCACTATAAAGAGTTTAGGCAATATGACAAAAACAAAGGTAAATAAAAATAAAAACTCACTCAACTCTCCTCATGTAGCTATAATCAATGACAGTTTAGAAACTTCCGCTATTTCCTTGTGCTAATTTATAAATAGAAAATAATATAAAGAATTTTGTTTAAAAATAGGACTATATTTGTTAGTTAAAANAAATTAGATTATTTTGTGTTTCCTAAATTTTGTGAAAGTACTTTGTCACCTACCACTAATGAGTGATAGACTACAATCTTGAAGAAATACTATATTTATTTAAAGATAATAAGCTATTGTTGAAAAGATACACAATTTTATTAATAACAATACTTTTATTACTTAAAAGTTGCAGATATCACTATAAAGAGTTTAGGCAATATGACAAAAACAAAGGTAAATAAAAATAAAAACTCACTCAACTCTCCTCATGTAGCTATAATCAATGACAGTTTAGAAACTTCCGCTATTTCCTTGTGCTAATTTATAAATAGAAAATAATATAAAGAATTTTGTTTAAAAATAGGACTATATTTGTTAGTTAAAAACTTCTTATACTGGTATATTTTAAATTAAAACCAGAGAAAGAGAATGAAGGAAAATTGAGAGATCCAAGGGAGGTAGAGAAGACCCCAGCCTCCTCATTCCCTGAAAAAGAACAATTAGACACTATTCATGAACAAAATAATTTCTGGGAGTACCCTAAAGGCCATGTAAGAAATTTTAGCAATGCAGTAGAACAAAAAAACTGAGATAAATCACACAAGAACAGAATGATGACAGTTTTATTTTACCAGCATCATCCCCAAGCCAGCATTACTCATCACAAAGAAAGAACTTTCACCTAGAAAGAATTCCTTGGCAGAAAATGAAGAATGAGTTGAGTGACCAATTTCTAAGGCCTTCTGGGGCACAGAAATAGAAAAACAAATTCCAAATTCGTGTGAAGCCACAAGAGATCACAAACAGCCAAAGCAATCCCAAGAAATAATGAAGCTGGAGGCAACCCACTTCTTATTTCAAACTGTACTACAAAGCTATAGTAATTTTTTTTTAATGTCATTGGAATAAAAATAGTCATACAGACCAATGGAAAGGACTGGGAGCCCTGAAAAGAATCCTCATATGTAAAGTTGAAAATTATTTGAAAAAAAAGTGAAGAATACTCAATAGGAAAAGTGTTATCTATTCAATAAGTAGTACTGGGGAAACTAAATAATTATATGCAGGAGAATGAAATTTGGACCCCCATATTACACTACCTATAAAAATTGACAAGAAATAAACTAACAACTTAAGAAAAATACCTGAAACCATAAAGCTGCTATCTTAAAACAGGAGGAAAAGTCACTTGACAAGGGTCTTAGAAACAAATTTTGGGATATAACACCAAAAATACAAGGAACTAATGCAAAGCTAAACAGGTGGGGCTATATCAAACTCAAAAAATTCTGCACAGCAAAATAAATGATCTATAAAATGAAAGGGAATCTACAAAATTGGAGAACATTTTGAAAAGTATACATCTATCTGATAAGAGATTAATATACAAATGATATAAGGAACTCATTGCTGTTGCTGCTGCTAAGTCACGTCAGTCGTGTCTGACTCTATGCGACCCCATAGACAGCAGCCCACCAGGCTCCCCTGTCCCTGAGATTCTCCAGGCAAGAACACTGGAGTAGGTTGCCATTTCCTTCTCCAATGCGTGAAAGTGAAAAGTGAAAGGCAAGTCGCCCAATCATGTCCGACTCTTCCTGACCCCATGGACTGCAGCCTACCAGGCTCCTCCTCCCATGGGATTTTCCAGGCAAGAGTACTGGAGTGGGTTGCCATTGCCTTCTCTGAAGAAAATCATTACTCAATAGCAAAAAAAAAAAAAATTAATGAGCAGAGGTACTGAATAGAGATTTTCCCAAAGAAGACATGCAAATGGCCAACAGGTACATGAAAAGGGGCTTCATGTCACTAAGCATCAGGAAATACAAATCAAAATCCCACTTCATACCTGTTACAATTGCTGTTGATGCTGTTCATTCACTAAGTTGTGTCCAACTCTATGACCCTACCGACTGAGGCATGCCAGGCTCCTCTGTCCTCCACTATCTCCCAAAGTTTGCTCAAATTCATGTCCATTGAGTTGGTGATGCTATCTAACCATCTCATCCTCTGCCACCCCCTTCTCCTTTTTCCTTCAATCCGTGCCAGTATCAGGGTTTCTTCTAATGAGTCGGCTCTTTGCATCAGGTGACCACAGTATTGGAGCTTCAGCTTCAGCCCTTCCATTGAATATTCAGAGTTGGTTTCCTTAAAATTGACTGGTTTGATCTCCTTGTGGTCCAAGAGACTCTCAAGAGTCTTCTCCAGCACCACAATTAAAAGCATCAAATCTTTGGTGCTCAGCCTTCTTTATGGTCCAGTGGTAAAGAATCCATGTGTCAATGCAGGTGCCATAGGAGATGCAGGTTCAATCCCTGAGTTGAGAAGATCCCTTGGAGTAGAAAATGGCAATCCACTCCATTATTTTTGCTTGGAAAATTCCTTGGACAAAGGAGCCTGGAGGGCTACAGTCCATGGAGTCTCAAAGAGCCAGACTTGACTGAGCACACATCCACAAAATAACATTCATGCATGACTACTGGAAAAATTATAGCTTTGAAAATGTGGACCTTTGGTGGCAAAGTGATATCTCTGCTTTTTAATACACTGTCTAAGTTTATCATAGTTTTCCTTCCAAGGAACAAGTTTCTTTTAATTTCATGGCTGCAGTTACTGTCTGCAGTGATTTTGGAGCCCAAGAAAATTAAATCTACCACTGCTTCCATTTGTTCCCCTTCTATTTGACATGAAGTGATGGAACTGGATGCCATGATCTTAGTTTTTTGAATATTGAGTCTCAAACCAGCTTGAAACTGTTAGAATGGCCATCATCAAAATACAAGGTCTAAGAGGTATTAGTGAGGATGTTGGAAAAGAGAAACTGCAGTGCACTCCAGGTGAAAGTGTAGTTTAATACAGCCATTATAGAAATTAGTATGGGAACTCCTCAAAAGATTAGCAATAGAACAACTAGACGATTCACTGGAGAAGGGATAGGCTACCCACTCCAGTATTCTTGGGCTTCCCCTGTGGCACAGCTAGTAAAGAATCTGCCTGCAATGNGAAATTAGTATGGGAACTCCTCAAAAGATTAGCAATAGAACAACTAGACGATTCACTGGAGAAGGGATAGGCTACCCACTCCAGTATTCTTGGGCTTCCCCTGTGGCACAGCTAGTAAAGAATCTGCCTGCAATGTGGCAGAGCTGGGTTCAATCCCTGTGTTGAGAAGATCCCCTGGAGAAGGAAAAGACTACCCACTCCGTTATTCTGGCCTGGAGAATTCCATGGACTGTATCGACCATGGGGTAGCAAAGAGTTGGACACGACTGAACAACTTTCAGCCACTGAGACTGAGTAATCTCACTTCTGGATATATATCTAAGGAAATGAAAACAGAATGTGGAAGAGATATCTTCACCCCAGTGCTAATTGCAGCATGATTCACAGTAACGAAGATATGACTAAAACCTAGTGTTTTTCAGTGGATGAATAAAGAAGATGTGGTATACGTATGTAAAGGAACATTATTCAGCAAATAGGACAAAGGAAATACTGTCATTTGTGAAACCATGGCATTGTGCCAAGTGAAGTAAGTCAGACAGTGAATGACAAATATTTTTCAGTGTCAATTGTACATGTAATCTAGAAATTCAAACAGAGAGGAGAGTGGTGTTTTCAGGGCCTAGGACTTGGGAGACTGGTGAGACAAGCTTTGAATAATAAGGCACAGGTCTGAGTAATAAAATAAATTAGTTCTGGAGGAACTTTTTACAACATGGTGATTAGCTGTGATCATAAACAAATTCTCAATAATGAAAGATTATATTTTATTTATATTTTATATTTTCATATAAATAAAACAAATATATTCTTTGGAAAAGGAAACTATATTAAAATTAAAAGAATTGCCAGGCTTGGATAAATATTTCTTTAATATCAGATAAATTCATACTAAAAATTTTACATAAATCTATAAATAAGTGTTGATATTAAAAATTAAAATAATTCTTAAAATATTTCATTTTTTTCAGTATTGAATGACTTTTCACTATGAAGTCAATTAATGTCCTATCAGTATCTCTCTTTTTGGTTTAACCTATTTTTAACTGGAGAATAATTGCTTTATAATGTCATATTGATTAGTACCATACAACAATGTGAATTATCCTTAAGTATACATATATCCCCTCCCTCTTTAATCTCCCTCTGACCCCCATCCCATCCCATCTCTGTGTCTGTGTGTGTTGCCCAGTCATGTCTGAGTCTTTGTGACCCCATGGACTGCAGCCCTTCAGGCTCCTCTGTCCATGGAAAATCTCCAGGTAAGATTACTGGAGTGGGTTGCCATTTCCTCCTCCAGAGAATCTTCTGACCCAGGGATCAAACTTCAGTCTCCTGCATCTCCTGCATTGTCAGGCAATTTTTTCTTTTTTTAACACTGAGCCACCTAGGAAGCCCCAGACACCAGGCTGAGCTCCCTGTGTTATACAGCAGCTTCTAAATATTAAAAATTAAAATAATTCTTAAAATATTTCATTTTTTTCAGTATTGAATGACTTTTCACTATGAAGTCAATTAACGTCCTATCAGTATCTCTCTTTTTGGTTTAACCTATTTTTAACTGGAGAATAATTGCTTTATAATGTCATATTGATTAGTACCATACAACAATGTGAATTATCCTTAAGTATACATATATCCCCTCCCTCTTTAATCTCCCTCTGACCCCCATCCCATCCCATCTCTGTGTCTGTGTGTGTTGCCCAGTCATGTCTGAGTCTTTGTGACCCCATGGACTGCAGCCCTTCAGGCTCCTCTGTCCATGGAAAATCTCCAGGTAAGATTACTGGAGTGGGTTGCCATTTCCTCCTCCAGAGAATCTTCTGACCCAGGGATCAAACTTCAGTCTCCTGCATCTCCTGCATTGTCAGGCAATTTTTTCTTTTTTTAACACTGAGCCACCTAGGAAGCCCCAGACACCAGGCTGAGCTCCCTGTGTTATACAGCAGCTTCTAACTGGCTTTATCTAATTTACACATGGTGTGCATATACGTCAGTGCTACTCTTTCAGCTCATTCCACCCCCTCCTATCCTGGCTGTATTCACAAGTGTGTTCTCTATGTCTGCATTTCTATTCCGATTGTACAACTGGGGTTATCAGTACAATTTTTTCTATGTTCCAATATTAATACATGATATTTGTTTTTCTCTTTCTGACTTACATCACTCTGTATAACAGGCCCCAGGTTCCATCAGTGTGCTTTAAACATCACATCTTAGATTTGTTTGCTATATTATCAGTGTAATGTTATCAAAGTTGATAACGTGCACATCTTGCTTTTTATTTGCATCTGGAATATCAGGACCATGAAGATCACAGACCAAAACCATTTCCTGTTACTGTTGAAGTCTTATTAACACTGATACTCCAGATCGAACCTGGGAAAGAGTGAAGGAGTGAGATGAGAGAAGGATTTCTTTTTCATAGATCTTCCTTCAATGCTGCTTCCTGACACTATCATGTTCCCAATGTCACATTCAGCAAGTGAGATCAAAATTCTATATTCTCAAGCTACATATTAATCCATTCTTATTTCTGTACTTTCAGAATGCTATTTCCAACTGGCAATTATTTTTTCTCCTACCTCCAATAATTACTAAGTCTATAAAGCATTCAACACATTCCAAATGATAGGCCATCATATCTAGAAATATCTCAAGAGGAAACAAAGTGTCATGTGCTTTCTGTAGTCTCAGTGATCTCATTTATCACATCTTATCATATAATTATGCAATATACTTTAAATAACATACAACAGTTTTAAGTATATGGTGTCCTTAATAAACTTTTCAAGTTGTTATTTATATATTCAATTTTAGCTATAAAGAGAATGCTATGAAGTTATCAAGAATTCACCATGATCAGCCTGTGAAACCCCTCGACCGAGCAGTCTTCTGGGTTGAGTTTGTCATGCGCCACAAAGGAGCCAAGCACCTTCGACCAGCCTTCCACGACCTCACCTGGTACCAGCACCACTCTTTGGATGTGATTGGCTTCCTGCTAGCTTGTGTGGCAACTGTTACATTCCTGGTCACTAAATGTTGCCTGTTTTTTGGCTGGAAGTTTGGTAAAACTGCAAAGAAGAAAAAGAGAGACTAGTATGTTTTATTTTTTTTTAGCAGTTGGCTTGGAATCCTTGGAATGGTTCATTGAAGTAACCAGCCATTGATTAGTATAGACTCCTCTCCTACTCCACTGGATTCTTGTCCATTCCTCAGTTTATCACCCAAAGATCAAAGACTTACTCCCAAAATATGCCACATGATTCAGAAATAAGTTTAAAAATAATCTATTCTTGAAGTGGAGAATATAAGCAATTAAACAAATGGAAGTTACTACCATTAAAGTCTCAGTGTTTCATTTATCAGTTTCAGCTCAAACAGTTGAGCTGCTGTTTGAGGTCTTAGGAACATAATGATTAATTCTATTTTCAGTACTGAATATGTTGAATATTTCCTGAAAATCGAACATGATTTTGGGTTCAGTATGTACGCATTATTACTCGTTCTCTAAAGAAACTGGACAAGGAGTAGTGTAGAGTACACTTTAGCCAGAGCTTCCGTTCCAGTCAGGAAAATCAGGAGACTCAGAGTTTCTACTCTACTGTACAACACATTTTACTGCATGCTAAGTCACTTCAGTTGTGTCCGACTCTTTGTGACACCCTGAACTGTAGCCTGCCTGGCTCCACTGTCCATGGGATTCTCCAGGCAAGAATACTGGAGTGGGTTGCCATTCCCTTCGCCAGGGGATCTTCTCAACCCAAAGATCAAACCTGAATCTCTTATGTCTCTTGTATACACAGGCAAGTTCTTTACCTCTAGCGCCACCTGGGAAGCCCTAAAGCACATTTTACACTATCAATTTTCTTTCAGATGACACATCAGACTTTTTCCCATTTGTAAACACAATTTTCTGTCTTTCAAGATTCCCCTTCATTTGGGTATTAATAGTGATAATACCTCATTTGTATTATATTAATAACCTTCCTGGCTTCAGAGAAACAGCTGATTATCATATGTTAGCAAGGTTAATGGTACAATGGAGCAAAAGTAATGATTAGATTTTAATACCTATCCTTTTAAATTAACTTAAAACTCTATTTAATTCTTTTCTACATTAATTTTACTTACAAAATACATATGTGAAAAAGAAGAAGCAAACTACTAAAAAGCTACATTGCAAATACTTTTGGAGGAATATGTATTTCTCAAAAATGCTATTTGCTATGTGGATAATTTCTCCAATAAATGGAAACCCAGGAGTTTGCACATTTCTACCTTTCCCTTTGTCTCATCACTTTTCCTGGTCCTCTCATGAACTGTGCTGTGACCACTAAACTAAGCACAAGTACCTAGACATCTTATTGACTAGTGTCAGCCAGAAATCTGCAGTAATGTGAGGATACAAGTTGATTTTTAATAAAAATAAAGATGTCTTTTCCTTTCTTTTCTAAAAAATCTATCTTCCAGTATGTTGCCCTTGAGGTGTATCCTCCAGTGTGTTTTGACCTTGAGATCAAACAATTATTCAGTCTTACTGTGATAGAATTATACAGTAGTAATCAAGTTCATTAAATGATCTACCACAGCTTTTGATATTTATAACCCAAGTTTGTGTCTGTATCTTAGAATAATTAAAGATTACTTGGGCAGTTATCTGTTTTTACAACAACAGTGGCATAAGTAAGAACAAAGTAAAGATAAATGTATTTTTAGATGTGGAATTAACTATAAAGATATATTCTCAGTTTTATGAGGTATTGAAGAATGATTTAAGGTATATAGTTTAAAAAGTGTAAACATAATGCTGTCTTGCTTATGATAAAATTAATGTAATCAAACCTATAATTTACCACAGTGCTATACTCTGGCAATCACATAATGTTCTTACCTAAAATATTCTTTAAAATAATAATTTAACCTTTTGTTACTTTCTACCAACAAGATATACTTTCACTTTTTTGTTATTGCCAAATGAGATAGCATAAAAGAGTTTAAGTAAACTCATGATATGGAGGAACCTGGAATGTCAGGTCCATGAATCAAGGCAAATTGGAAGTGGTCAAAGAAGAGATGGCAAGGGTGAACGTCGACATTCTAGGAATCAGTGAACTAAAATGGACTGGAATGGATGAATTTAACTCAGATGACCATTATATCTACTACTGTGGGAAGGAATCCCTCAGAAAAAATGGAGTAGCCATCATGGTCAACAAAAGAGTCCGAAATGCAGTACTTGGATGCAATCTCAAAAACGACAGAATGATCTCTGTTCGTTTCCAAGGCAAACCATTCAATATCACAGTTATCCAAGTCTATGCCCCAACCAGTAATGCTGAAGAAGCTGAAGTTGAACAGTTTTATGAAGACCTACAAGACCTTGTAGAACTAACACCCAAAAAAGATGTCCTTTTCATTATAGGGGACTGGAATGCTAAAGTAGGAAGTCAAGAAACACCNTGTATATAGCAGTGTGTATATGTTATTCCCAAACCCCTAATTTATCCCTACCCCACGCCCCATTTCTATTTTGTTTACACAAGCATATATGTAATATTTGTTTCTCTTGGAGGAAGTTTAAGTAACACAGCTAAGAGATATACAAATGTGCATGAGTTGAATACTGATGGCAAGTATATATATAATATTTATGGACACTTGTTGGCGTTACGTACGCCCTCCATGAGCTGCTAACCCAGAGCCACAAAGGTGATCAAATAGAGAAGCTGTGGTAGAGTCATGGCTCCTCCAAAGACATCTACATCTTAATCCTCAGAACCTACATGGATACATTATGTTGCGTGGCAAGGGGGAGGTTAAGGTCTACAAATGGAAATTAGGTGGCTGGTCAGGTGACCTTAAAATAGGCATATTATCCTAGACTGTCTGTGTGGGCTCAATGTACTTGCAGTGGTTCCTAAAAGATGGAATAGGTAGGCAGAAGAGCCAATGTCAGAGTGATGCCAAATGAGAAAGACTCGACAGGCCACTGCTGGCTTTGAAGATAAAAGGGGGCTTGAACCCAAGAATCCAAGTGTCCTCTGGAACCTGGAAAGGGCAAAAAACAAGATTCTTCCATAGATCTTCTAGAAAGAATATAGTACTCTTGACACTTTGATTTTAGCCCAGTGAGGTCCACACTGGACTTCTGAACTCCAGAACCAAAAAATAATAGATCTCTGTTATTTTGAGCCACTTAATTTGTAGCAGTATGTTATGAAAGCCATGGGAAACTAATACAGACAGCAAGGCAGTGGGATAGGAAGGCACCCAGAGTCATAGCAATAGAGGAACAGAAAATATCCTAGGAAAAGTCAATGCTTCTTTTGAAAAGGAAAGTTCACTGACAACTTCCATTTGAATTTCGTAAGGAATTCTTCATTTGTAGTCATCACTCCTAAGGTGGCAGATTCTAGAGCTGATAGCTTTTAAAAAGGAGGCTAGGGTCATTTTCTTGACCCTTACTTAAGGGGTAAGATTATGCATAGGAAACAATGTGAAGTGTAGAGGAACAAATGTTCCCCTACGTAACCCTGTCACAGTGCCTCCAAACTTGCTCCCCTTTCTGCTCTTTCCAAACCAGTGCTTTCATACCTACAGGGTTCATGGGGGTTAGACTGGACCAAGAGTTGTACTAGAGACCACTGTTTCCATGATCACTGTGCCCTGCAGAGCCTTCCCTACATCCCCCCTGTCCAGAACCACCCGCTGGGTAGATTCTCTACATCCCGACAGGAAATTCCCAATGCCTGTCTCCAGGTGAAGTGCTGCCAATGCTGACCGTGGGAAAGCCATTTCTTCCCTGCCTTTTCAATATTCTTATTCCTCTCCTGCTCTCATTGCCAATCTGTAGAAAATTACAGGATAAATGTTGGTGAAGGACTGAATTTCCATAACTTGCTTTTTGTTGCTTGCTGTTGCAGGGGAAGGGGGAGGAGGGATTCTGCTTTTTATATACAATTTGTGTGCATTTTATTGGAGGTTATTGGGTTACAGTCATCCCAATCATTCACTATCCTGGCATTGCTATGCATGTGCTGTCGGGGCTTAGCATTCAACGATTTTCTTTGTTCAGATTTGGATTGCTGTCTCTGCTTGCAAATTATTTTTTGCAACAATGCCTCTCCTCTCCTTTCCTCCCCTCCCCTCCCTTCCCCTCCTCTTTTCTCTCTCTCTCATACACACACGCACACACGCACACACACACACACACAGACGCACATGCACACATATGAGATGAAACACATTATTCCATTGCCAAGTTCAGGACCCATTAATACCTTTCTCAAGTTCAAGGCCTGGAAAGTTCAGGGATAAGTCATCTTCTCTGTGGTTCCTGATCATCACCCAGCGATTGTGTTCTGCTAAACAAAGCAAAGCAAATTTGCTAGAGGTGGAGCCCAGGTCTGTGTTTTAATAAAGCATGATTTCTCCAATTTAGTTCTATTGACATTTTGGACTGAGTAATTATTTGTTATGCGGGGGGCTGTCTTGAGCAGTATAGGATATTTAGCAGCATCCCCAGCCTCTACCCTCTAGGTGCCAGTAGCAATACCTCCACAAGTCATGGCAATAAAAAATGTCTTCAGACATTCCCTAAGAGGCAAAAATCACTCCAGGGTGAGAACCATGTACAGTAGAGAGATCAACACACCCAACTTCAAGCAACTTGTTAAGACAGCTTCAAAAATAGTGAACAAGCTCAGCTGTTCACCCAGCTGTGGGGACCACCTGTGGCCAATTACTTTGACAGGATTATTGAGTTACAGGCTTGGGCGTGTGGCCTCAGCTCCGGGCAACTGTATGCGCTCTGTGGGTTGGCGCCACTGGTGGCATTGGGTTACACACAGTCCCCATTCGCTCTGCTCTTCAGCTGCTGGAAGGCAGCTTAGTGACTTGCTAACTGATAGTGATGACAGTTCAAACCAATCATATGATCCCAACGCAGTTGAATGTGTAAGGTAGAAATAATCATAGTCACTTTTTTGTGCAAACTATTATTGTTGGTGGTGAAGTTATCATTCATATTTACAAAAGAAAAAAGTTCCCAAACTTGGGAAATGACATAGATTTCATTAGCGTTTCCCTTAGCAACTATAGATCTGCATTTTCCCTAACTACTTCGTGTCCCAACAGCACGTTCAATACAACACGTTCGTCATCATTCACCTCCCACACAACATTTTTAAAATCTTTCCAATGTTTACCAGTTCTTTCTGTTACCTCACCTTGCAACAGCACAAACAAAAGATAACTAATTCAATTATCTTATCTTCCAACATACAATTACCAAATTGCTTTTCCTAAATAAAGATTGGATTTAAAAATCTGTTAAAAAACATAAAATGGCTTCATTAACTCTTAATTTCAAGTTTTGTAGCCCAACATTTAGGGTTGTCCGACATTCATCTTCATAGCCTGTATTTTTTTCCTCTTTCTTTGTCTTTTCTTCCACCTGTTTGTCCAACGTTATTGCCCAACCAAACATTTCTCAAAATGTGGTCCATGGTCCACCTGAAAAATAATCAAAAAAGATACTTTTTAAAATGCAGATTTCTAGGCCTAGTCTCAGAATTTCTAGAGATAGGAACTGATTACCTCAAAACGCTGAAATATTTTAAAACCCAGATAAGAAGAATTTCTCTTTTTAAAATACTTAATGCTTTTCTTCTGGTATGTATTCTAAATTGGAAAATAAGAAAGAGGAGGGGAAGGAGATGAGGATAGAGGGTGGCTACAATTTTTATGCCAGGGATTGTCTTAAACACTTTACACTGATTATTTCATTAAATATTTTCAATATTGTTATTCAGTTTATAGATGTGAAAACTGCAGCTTGGAAAGGTTTATTTACTTGCCCATTATTACACTTACTATGTAGGGAAGATTTTCACTCCAAAGTTCATGGAATCAATACTGACCTTGCTCAGACTTCATTCTGTTCTTTACACACTTGTCTTATGTCTTTTACTGAGTAAACTTTTGTGAATAAGGCCTAGAAAGAACGTCTCAGTGGAAAGAGCATGGACTTAGAGTCACACCAGTTATCTGCCTGAATCCTGGCCTGGGTATTTTGGGGTTTCTTCTAGCTGGCCTTAAAGTACAGCCGTATGCTTCTTGTTCAGAACATAGCCAAACAATGAAGGAGGGGTGGGCCTGAAAGGTGCATAGAGCAAGCCTCTGCTATTTTTAAGGAAGACACCTGGGAACTTCTGTATATCTTCTCCGACCACATTTCCTTGCAGGAGTCACCCATATGAAAAAAATAGGCCAGATGGCCTGAGATGTTTTTTAGAGCTCTTCTCAAGACCTTGACAAGAAACCAAATAGGATAGATCTTTCCAGTTCCAGTCAGGCTGCATCCATATGTGAGAGTTGAACCGTTCCCAAATAATTTCCAACTAAAATTTTATTTTCACTAATCATCTGTTGTCTGTCCTGCTGGAGAGGAAATGCAGGGAGGGCACCATTTCGTCATCACCAGATGGTGTCATCATGTAGATGGACAGTTCCTGCTCAGGGCCATTGGAAGGGGACGGGGAAACATTTCTGCAACAGGTCCTTCAGTGGAGCAAAATCTGAAATTAATTCAAGCATTTGTTACTTATACCCATTTTGGTTCCAAAACAGATTTGAGTAAGCTTTCTTTAAAAGACACAAGTACAATAGATCTGTTAGAACCAAGATAAAGGAACAAGTGCCATACAGTGAAGGGTGATTATGTCTATTCATTACAAACATTTTAAATAATATCTACATTTATGGATGCATATCATGCATGTGGTTAACTGCACTGCTGTAAGTACTTGTGTCATTTCATTTAATTCTCGCAACTCTGTGATGATAGCTCCTATTATTATTTGCAGTTTATGGTAAGAAACTTGAGTACAAAAAGATTTAGTGACTGACTCATAGTCATATAGCAATATATACACACAGCATCACTGAGTGAGGATTTGAACCAGACAGTCTAATCCAGGACATGGGTTAGGCAGAGAAGCCTATCAGACAGGGTTTGAATCTCTGTTCTTCCACTTACTAGCCCATAACCGTGGCAAGTCACTTCACTTTGTTAAGCTTCAGTCTATTCATCTGTAACATGGGGATAGTGATATTTGCCTGTTGGGTTAGTGGTGAAGACTTAGAGACAATATGTGAAGATGTATACTAAAGTGACTGGCACAACAAGTATGAGAGCTACTCAGGCAACATACACTCTACCTGTAGACTTTTGTTACCTCCTTTGCATAACACTCTAATAATGTTCCAGTAATCTAATGATAAAAAATTGAATAGTGCTTCCTTGGTGGCTCAGACAGTAAAGAATCTGCCTGCAATGTAGGAGACTCAGGTTCTTTCTCTGGGTCCGGAAGATCCCCTGGAGAAGAGAATGGCTACCTACTCTAATATTCTTGCCTGGAGAATTCCATGGGCAGAGTTGCCTAATGGGTTACAGTCCATGGGGTCACAAAGAGTCAGATATGACTGAGTGACTAAAATTTTCACTTCACTTTTTTTTTCAAGCAAATATTTAAGTTACTAGCTATGTAACAGTTTATGAATTTATCCTTCTTTTCAGATATCATTTGCAAAGGACTTCATGTTTCTCCCCATTTCATCCTGGCGACATAAAGCTAAGATTGTATCCTTGCAGGAATGAAAAACTTAAAAAATTAAGAGGAGTAGTCCAGGGGCTCAAACTGGACAAAAGAGAGGCACTGATAGGATGTGAAATAATAACATGGAGCTGACTGACTGTCAGTTTTCCTTACTGAGTATGCAAATCCTCAATAAAGCTCATCAAATACAAAAGTAGGATTTAGCTGGTATGGCCCAGCGCCTCTTCACTGTGTGCTTTTGAAATGAGCTCTTCTTTTTGTTAAACAAATAAATGACAGACTCCCTGAGTGTCCTCAGGACCATAAGAAAGAGTGACATTGTCATTCAGGGCTGCTGACACAGAGAAGGAATGGAGCACCAAAACCAGCCAGCTAGTGATTGTGTGGTGGGCTGGTCTTGTTACAGAAATCCTTGAGCAGATGTCACCACTGGCCTGAAAACACTGGTATCTTATTGTGCTACAGAAAGACACAATGATGGGTAACATGTCCCTGCTTAATTATCTGAAAAGCCTTAAATCCAAGCATTTTGTTTATGTATATATATGTGCCTATACACATGTGCATGTGTTTACATCAAATAGACAAAACTCAGTGGGCAAAATATACTCTACACCTTCCAGATTAAATTCTGTTTCTGTAAACCTCAGTTGTGAGCTGTCCACTTGGTGCTGTTCTGAGAGTTGCTGAACGGGTCAAGTGTCATACAGGAGCAGATGGGCTCAGGATACAAAGCACCCTTCCCCTTACTTGTTGGGAACTAGATCTTAATTAGACCAGTACAGGCAGGCTCCACGCTCAAATGGCTAGTTAATCTAATAGAGTACTTTCTCTTAGGAAAAAAAAAAAAGTAAAAATAATTTGGAATGAAACCCTTAATTTGATGCTTTCACCAAAGGGACATTGCAATATCACTGGGAACCTCCTTGAGCCTTGTGGGAACCTGCTCAGTTCAGAGTGTTAAGTGGGCGTTTCACCTCCCTTTTTTCATCTCCCGCTACTCTCATCTACTTTTTTGCCCTCTTTCATACTTCTCTTTCTTCATTTCATTTTTGCTTCTCTTTCTTCATTTCATCTTTGCTTCTCTTTCTTCCTTCTCATCTTTATCCTTCCTTCCTGTTTAGATTCCATTTTTCTTTCTCTTGTTCCTGACTTTTGAAAGATTCTCCTATTTGTACCATGCATCCAGGGGAAGCAGTTAAGAAGTTGGGGAAGTAAGCTAAGTGCTATGAGGTGACTGCTTGTGTGCCGCCACGCCAAAACCCATGTGTTGAAAACCTAATGCCCAAAGCGATGGTGTGAGGAGGTGGCACTTTTGGGGAGGTGATAAGATCACAAGAGCAGACCCCTCGTGAATGGGATTAGGGTTCTTACGAAAGAGACTCCAGAAAGTTAACCCATGCCTCTTCCCCGATGTGAAGATACAAAGAATAAGACATCTGCAGCCCTGAACAGGGCCCTCACACAACTATGCTGGCACCCTGACCTTGAACTTCCAGCCTTCAAAAGTATGAGAAATAAACTTACGTTGTTTATAAGCTATCCAGTTATATTTTTTAACAGTACCTTGAATAGACTAGGACATCAAGCCAATTTGAGATCCAGGCCATTCTGACAATTTACTGGGTTTGCATTTAAAAAAAAAAAAGTAGACTCCCTTCAAGTTAATTCCATTACTTAGGCACATCATGCCATATCCCTCAAGGTCAGCATTCTTCGTGACAAAATAAAAACAAAATTTGGTATGATTTTATTACGTCCGGTGACACGCTTGAATGACTGGGAGAAAATCAAATATCTTTCTTTAAAAGCTTCCCATTTCCTAGAATTAATACAAATTTCTTACAGCTGGTGTGTGGAACCCCTTGGTTTTACAGTTGCTATAATTCAAAACATTTAAAGTTAAGTGTATTAGCAGAGGTAGACTTAACAGTGAGCCAAAGGCAGAAAAATCATGTCAAAAAATTATGTTTGACTAAAGGCCTAGATGTAACTTGCTCCGTTGTCGTGTGATCTCAATTCACAAGAAAACAAAACTTATAGAAAGAACATGGTGTTTTCACTAGCTGCAATCACTCTGAAAATCTCCCCAGTTCTCCTGGATATCATCGGCCTCTGCTTCAAGCCTGACATGGCTCTGTTGGCCCGAGGTAGTCCCCTGGGACTGCCTACAGCTGAGTGAGTGATAATATTTCCCCCACCGTGGCAGTTTACTAGAAAGGGCTGCTTAGCTACTGTCAGGGTGTGGAGAGTATTTTGAGAGAAAGCAAAGGTTTTTTTTCTCTTTTCTTTAAGGGTTGAATAGTCTTCTGAAATAGCATTGGCTACTCTGAAAGCTGCACCGTTTCATCTGTCAGAGGAAAGTCTTCAAGAATAGATGACTGCCTCCTGGCTTGGCCTGAAAGCTGGACCTGGGCATTTGAAGGTTCCTCACCCTTCCCCTGTTTTTGGAGTGTGTGCTTGTTTACCTTCCCAGCTCCTTGCTCCCAGAAGCTTCCCAAGGATACAGCCTTGGGTTATACTGTGGTGATGAGACTATCTGGACTGTGGACGTGACTGAACTCCGGTAAATCTTCCGAATAGATTTGTAAGCTCCTGAGAAAGCTTGAGAAATAACATCATCTTAAAAATAATATTTTGATCCCAGACCATACCATATTTCTGGCTACATGTCACCCTTGACAAGCTTTACCCAAATCACCACACACAGTCACATACTGTTTGCAACTGATTCCATTTTTAGCAATGTCAAAGGGAAGAAGGAATTCTCAGGACGGTGAGTACATTTGATACGCCTAATACTGCTCTCAGAAGTCAACTCCATGCAGGTCCTTCCCACAGGCCAGCATTCCCCAGCACTCTTCATACAGCTCCCTCCTGCATGAAAACCCCTAGGCTCTGCCAAGTTCCCCACCAGTGCCTGAGCCCTCTTGTCTTTCAGGTATAGAAGGAAATCTAGATGGTCGGCATTTTGACGGGCTTTGTTCTCCGTGATGCCCCCTTCCATCCAAGATAAAGGGCTGCTAATTTGCCAGTCTCAGCAATGGAGCTTGAAAGGGGAAAGCAGGGTGACAACTGTGGTTGCCATCGGTGTATGTGTGTGTGTCTTTCAGACCTGTGTAAGAGTGTATGTTCCCAGGCACAGGCTTTGTGGAATTACTTTTGGATAAAGCCACAAGATATGGAAATTCTAGGCTTGGGAAAATTATGGAGCCTGAGCATCAGTATGGTAGCTTATATTGGAAACCTTTTATATGCCAACTGGAAGTTTCACTTTTTTCTTTCATTGTTTGCAGTTTTACCATGAAATAATACACATAAAAGAATGTGAATACAAATATGATAATGAACATAACATATTTATATGTGCATTCTGTGTGTCTATATATGTATGTATATATGTATATACTACAGAGTAAAAAGAAAAATAAAACCCCATGTACACAGCACATAGCTTAAGAAATAAAAGTTTTTTTTAAAGTTCTATATTAATATGTCCCTAGTTGAATTCTTCCTGCTTCTATCTACTGTTTATAATTCTCTTTCATTTGGGGCTTTGTTACATATGTGAAAGTGAAAGTGAAAGTGAAGTCGCTCAGTCGTGCCCGACTCTTTGCGACCCCGTGGACTGTAGCCCACCAGGCTCCTCTGTCCATGACATTCTCCAGGCAAGAATACTGGAGTGGGTTGCCATTTCCTTCTCCAGGGGATCTTCCCGACCCAGGGATCGAACCCAGGTCTCCCGCATTGCAGGCAGACGCTTTAACCTCTGAGCCACCAGGGAAGCAACTATCCCTAAATAAGCATTGTTACATTTATGGTTTTAGAATTTGCATGAATAGGATATGAAATGTGGTTGTCTACAACTTGCTTTTTCCACTCAATCTGATTTTTGAGATTCATCCTTGTTATTCTATGTAGTGTATATTATGAGTGTAGTTGAATGCAGTATGAATGAATGAATGACTGTGGTTCAAGACACTGCAGCGGATTTTATGTTGTGCCTCCCTCCCCATGTCTTACCCATTTTGCTTCCCTATGGGCATTGTGTTCTTTCTGGTTCATTTGCTAATGAGAGCAGTGCTTCTGGGATCATTCTCTTGACTGACTCCTGGTGGACACATGCAAACTTTTCGCTATGGCACAAAATATGCGTGAAAGAGCAGGACCATGGGGTAGGTTCACCATCAGTTTTGCTCCCTAATGCCAAATTGCTTTGGTGATATACAAATGTACATTCCCACCAGCCAAATATGAAAGCTAGGCTGTCCTCAGCAACATTCAGTGTTATCAGACTTTAGAAAATATACTATTCTGATGTGTATGAAATAGTACATCCTTAGGATTTTAATTTATGCCTCTCTGAATATTAACAAGCCTGAGTACCTTTTCATATGTTTATCTGCCATTCATACCTCCTATTTTGAATTCATATCTTTTGGATATTTTTCTTCTTCTTTTTTTTTTTAATTAGTTTTGTTGCTATAGAATACTTTGTAAAAAACCTATATTCCAGACATTTCAATTTTACGTGTGATAAATGCCCTTTTACTTCTTTATGAAGCCCCTTGATGAACAGGCGTTCTAAATTTTAACTGTCAAAATTTACCAATATTTTATTATAGCTACCTCTTTAATCTTGTTTAAGGAGTCATGTCTGACATCAAGATCATTAAGATATTCTATTTTGTCTCCTAAATAGACTATCTTCAAGTTTTGTTTTCACACTATACATGTAACTGGTTTATATACATGGAATAGGAATGAATCCATTTTCTTTCTTCAAATGTATAACTAAGTGCCTCGCCATGTTACTATTTATTGCATAGTCTGTATACTAGCCCCCTATCATATATCAGGTTTCCATGAATGTGGATTCTATATTATATTCCACGGGTCTTTCTGCTACACATTACAAGATCGTATTCTTAACTGTGAAAGCTTTGCAGTAAGTCTTGATTTTTGCAGTCTCCTTGTCTTGTTATTCATCCTGAAGAGTACAGTAACCATTCTAACCTTTTGTTCTTCTACATAAATTTTAGAATCAACTTGTCAGGTTTCACTTAGAATCCTATAGGGATTTATGTTAGGATTTTATTGAGTTTATAAATCAATTCGGAGAGAATTGATATACTTACAATATTCAGTGTTTATATCCTTGAACATTCTTCCTTCATTCCATCTCCCTTCCCTTCCTCCCTCCCTTCTTGCTTCATCCCTCTTTCCCAGCCTTCCTCCCCCTTGCCCATCGTTGGCAAAATTCTAATTAATTTGATGTGAATCTTTTAGTCTGTGTTTTTGTAACATATGCTTTTGTGGTCTGTGTTTTTGTAACATATGCTTTTGTGTGTATTTTAATTTCTGTAAATGCTTTTCTATAATATCATTTATTACTCTTCTCAGTCCTGTTTTTCGGATACATTTAAGGGCTTGTATGTCTATCTAGATGGTTCTTGCTAATGGCTGCATAGTATGCCAACATGTGAAGCTGCTTTATTTCATTTATTCATTCCCCCAGTTAACTTTAACTCACCCTGCCGTGCTCACATACACACAAATAATGGTTCCATGACCCACCTGGTGCACTTGTGTGGAGGTAAATTTCTCTGGGGGTTATTCACTTAGAGAAGGGCTTTGTCACGGATGATGAATATGGATAGAGCACTACATCTTGACAGATTCCTCTCAGAATGGTTTCAGTATGTAGTTCCCACTCCCTGTCTTCCTGTTGCATTATCCGACTTTGTAATCTATCTTGTAGGTATAAGAGAATATAACTTTATTTAACATTTATTTCTTGAATACTAATGACTTTAGAGTCTCTTGACATGATTTTTTCCCTTTTGGATTTCCTTTGCTGTCATTTTCCTGTGATGTGATGAGATGAATATTTTTCTATTAGGACTGCTGGATAAGGCATTCTTATATATTCTAGATATTAATCCCTTATCTATTTTAGACAATACCTTCTTTTATATTTTATATCTATTAACTTTTTCTACAATATCTTTTGCTGAACAGAAGTTCTTTATTTTTAAAATTTAATCCCTTGGATGGCAAGGATATCAAACCAGTCAATCTTAAGAAAGATCAACCCTGAATATTCACTGGAAGGACTGATACTGAAGCTGAAGCTCCAATACTTTGGCCACCTAATGCGAAGAGTTGACTCATTGGAAAAGACTCTGATGCCTAGAAAGATTGAGGGCAGAAGGAGAAGAGGGCATCAGAGGATGAGATGTCTGGATATAATAAATATGACCCTGGGCAAACTCCAAGAGATGGTGAGGGATAGCGAGGCCTGGTGTGCTGCAGTCCGTGGGGTTGCAAAGAGTTGGACACGACTGGGCGACTACACAAAAACAATAGAAATATAATTGACATAAAACATTCTATTAGTTTAAGATATACAACAAAATGATTTAACATATGTATATATTATGAAATAATTACAAGTTTAGTTAACATTCTTCACCTTATATAATTATACTTTTTTATTTATTATGATGAGAACTTTTAAGATCTACTCTCCTGTTGATGTTCAGTTGCTAAGTCCTATCTGACTCTTTGTGAACCCATGGACTTCAGCACATCAGGCTCTTCTATCCTCCTTTATCTCTGGAATTGCTCAAATTCACGTCCATTCAGTCATGGATGCTGTCTAACCATCTCATCCTCTGACCCCTCTTCCTCTGGTTTTGCCTTCAATCTTTCCTAGCATCATAGTCTTTTCCAACGAGTCAGCACGTCACATCAGGTGGCCAAAGTATTGGAGCTTCAGCTTCAGCATCAGTCCTTCCAATGAATATTCAGGCTGGTTTCCTTTAGGATTGACTGGTTTGATCTCCTTGCAACCCAAGGGACTCTCAAGAATCTTCTCCAGCACCACAATTCAAAAACATCAATTCTTTGATGCTCAGCCTTTTTTAAGGTCCAATTCTCATATCTGTACACATGACTCCTGGAAAAACCATAGTTTTGACCTTATGGACCTGTGTTAGCAAAGTGATGTCTCTGGTTTTTAATACACTGCCTAGGTTCGGCATAGCTTTCCATCCAAGGAACAAGCATCTTTTAATTTCATGGCTGTAGTCACCAGCCACAGTGATTTTGGAGCCCAAGAAAATAAAATCTACTTTCCTAGCAACTTCCAAATATGCAATACAGTATTGTCAACTGTAATCACCATGCTGTACATTTTATACCAGAGCCTATTAATTTTTTAATTGTCAGTTTGTACTCTTTGACTAACTTCATCCTTTTCTCCCATTTCCCCCTCATCCCATCTCTGGCAACCCAGTCTATTCTCTGTTTCTATCAGTTCAGGTTTCTTAGATTCCACATGATAAGTGAGATCACACAGTATTTGTCTTTCTTTTTGACTTATTTCACTTAACATAATGTCCTCAAGATCTATCTATGTTGTTGCAAATGGCAAGATTTTTTTNTTTATTTACTCATTGTCAATCTTTCTCCTTATTGGGATATAGGTTCCATCAGAGCAGGTACTTGGTCTGTTCTACTCAGTACAGCAATCTCAGTGACTGGAATTAGGCCTACAAGAGGCAGTAAGCAGTGAAACCCTGATGAATGGGCCAAAAGAAAAATCAATAGACAAATAATTACATGATATAACTTTGCAGAGTGATAAGTGCTACAGAGACAAATGAAGTAGGACAAGAGGAGAGGATGATGGACGGCGCTATCTTATGTGGGGTGGTCTGCTCTGAGAATAAACCTGAATGAAGTCTTAAAAAAATTGTTTGATTGATGTTATCAACTATCGTCACCATGTTTGATTTTTTAAAAAAAATATGGACCATTTTTAAAGTCTTTATTGAATTTGAATTTGTTACAATATTGCTTCTGCTTAATGTTTTGGTTTTTTTTGGCTATGAGGCATGTGGCATCTTAGCTCTCTGACCAGGGATCGAACCTGCACCTCCTGCATTGAATGGCAAAGTTTTAACCTCTGGACTGCCAGGGAAATCTCCAGTTACCATGTTTAATTGACCCTAAGTGAAAGTGAAAGTGTTAGTCAGTCAGTAGCGTTCCACTGTTTGCAACCCCATGGACTATATAGCCTGCCAGGCTTNAGGAGGGAGGGAGGGAGGGAGGGAGAAAGGGTCGAGGAGAGAGAAAGCATAATTTTGAGATCAGTAGGAAAGTCTGAGATGGGCCAAATAGAAAGTGCTATAGATTTAGGCAGGGTAATAGTAGTGAGATTGAGCAGGAGAAGGACATGATTGTTAAAATTGTTAGAAGATGGACTGCCCTGGTGGTCCAGTGGTTAAGAATCTCCCTGCCAGTGCAGGGGACATGGGTTCGATCCCCGGTCCGGGAAGATTCTGCATGCCACGGAGCCACTAAGCCCGTGAGCCCCAACTACTGAGACTGCGAGCCCTAGAGCCCGTGCCCCACAGCAAGAGAAGCCTCCAAGTGAGGAGGCCAAGCACTGCCGAGACAGACCCCGCTCGCTGCAACTAGAGGAAGCCCTCACACAGCAGCGAAGACCCAGTACAGCCAAAAATCATTTTTTTTAAAAATTGCTAAACAGTACGGGCCCAAGTGGCACTAGTGGTAAAGAACCCACCTGCCAATGCAGAGACATGAGATGTGGGTTCATTTCCTGGGTTGGGAAGATCCTCTGGAGGAGGGCATGGCAACTCAGTATTCATGGCTGGAGAATCCCACGGACAGAGGAGACTGGTGGGCCATGGTCCATAGGGTCGCACAGAGTCAGACACGACTGAAGCGACTTAGGGTATGGGCTTAAGTATTTAACACTGTTGAAAAACAAAACAAAATTCAACGGAGCAAATTTAAAAATCAAATTGGTTTTATTCATCAATTTGTGAATTGCACAGCATCCTATCTGGCAAACAGAAAGGAGCTCCAAAGAGCTGAACAAAATGGGAGACTTTTAAAGGCAGAAGTGGGCGGGGACAGGAAAGAGAGATTACCTCGTCATTCTTTGAGGGATGGAAGGGGCTATCAGGTGGATTACCTCACCAGTGTTGACCAGGAGATTCCAGATTGACCGGTTACGACTGCATTTCTGGAGGAGATGAAAACTGCAATTAAGTTAGTGATTAAGTCTTGGTTTGCTGACGTGGGGCTTAGCACGGGTGACTCCATTTGAGGCCTGTTACTTCCTATTTAAAACTAGGATGAATAGCCATTATGTCTGCAACTCACTCTTAAATGGTTCAGAAAAAAAATCCAGACAAAGCAAATATGGAAAATTATTAGCAATCGTTAAATCTGGACAGAGGTAATGGATATTAGTCTATAGTACTATTCTCTCCACTTTTCTTTATCCCTTAGGATTGGGGAGGTGTAGTATTCCCTGGTGGCTCAGAGGGTAAAGTGTCTGCTTGCAATGCAGGAGAGCTGGGTTCGATTCCTGGGTCAGGAAGATCCCCTGGAGAAGGAAATGGCAACCCACTCCAGTAGAGCTGGGGAGAGCTGTGATTGGGAGGGTCATGAAGAGGAGGTCTTGAGGGTGAGGCAATATTCTGTTTCTTGACATGGTTGATATTTGCATTCTAATAATNAGGAGAGCTGGGTTCGATTCCTGGGTCAGGAAGATCCCCTGGAGAAGGAAATGGCAACCCACTCCAGTAGAGCTGGGGAGAGCTGTGATTGGGAGGGTCATGAAGAGGAGGTCTTGAGGGTGAGGCAATATTCTGTTTCTTGACATGGTTGATATTTGCATTCTAATAATTCATTTATGTTGTATATTTTTGTACTTAATTGTATGCATGCTGTGTGTGTGTGTGTTTGTGTCAGTATAAATGTTTCTCTCCTTTTTGCTGTAGAGCTTGAATGAAGGCACAAACATACAGGAAGCCCTGGAGGCTGTCTTAAGACAACAAGACATCTGGCTCAGAGATGGATGCCTACATATTGAAGAAGAGAAGAGAAAAATGGTCTGAGATGCTTCCTGGTGCCGTTGCTGAAACTGCACTAACTCAGGTGTGGCCCTGCCTCCACCCCTGTGGTTATAAGGGAGAGTACCTGTCCTTATCTCCAAAGTCTCTTGAAATCAGGAAGTGGGGGGCGGGAAGGACGCATTGGAAGACTGGGATTGACGTGTGCACACTACTGTATGCAGAATAGATAGCTAATGGGGACCTGCTGGCGTAGCACAGGGAACTCTGCTTGGTACTCTGTGATGGTCCATACGAGAGGGGAATCTGAGAAAGAGTGTATGTATGTGTCTATATGGCTGGTTCACTCTGCTGTGTACCTGAAACTAACACAACATTGTGAATCAACTATACTGCAATAATTTTTTTTTTTTAATTCCAGAACAAAAGACTACCAAAAATGTCTCTTGGAATCATTTTCTTTTCTATACTCCAAAGCATCTCAGGTATTGCGTTGGGGGTCACCCAGACCATCCTTGAGTTTGGTGATTCACTGGAAGGACTCATAGGACTCAGAAGTGATAATATTCAGAGTTTTTTTCATCCTATTTTAATTTCTTTATTTTTCTTGAAATGCAATAGACATACAATATTACATTAGTTTCAGGCGTACTCTCGGAGAAGGCAATGGCACCTCACTCCAGTACTCTTGCCTGGAAAATCCCATGGATGGAGGAGCCTGAAAGTCGCTCAGTCTGTCCGACTGTTAGCGACCCCATGGACTGCAGCCCACCAGGCTACTCCGTCCATTGGATTTTCCAGGCAAGAGTACTGGGGTGGGGTGCCATTGCCTTCCCCGAACAGTGTGCTAGTTTCCTTTTTCTCTACATTCTCACCAACACTTGTTGTTTGTTGTGTTTTTGATGATAACTGTCCTAAGGTATGAAATGATATCTTTTGTTGTTTTAACCTCCATTTACCTGATGATTAGTGAGTTAGCACCTTTTTATGTACCTGTTGGCCATTTGTATTCCTCTTTGGAAAAATGTCTGTTTAGTTCCTCTGCCTAGTTTTAGGAGAAGGCAATGGCAACCCACTCAAGTACTCTTGCCTGGAAAATCCCATGGGTGGAGGAGCCTGGTAGGCTGCAGTCCATGGGGTCGCTAAGAGTCGGGCACGACTGAGTGACTTCACTTTCACTTTTCACTTTCATGCATTGGAGAAGGAAATGGCAACCCACTCCAGTGTTCTTGCCTGGAGAATCCCAGGGACGGCGGAGCCTGGTGGGCTGCCGTCTATGGGGTCACACAGAGTCGGACACGACTGAAGTGACTTAGCAGCAGCCTAGTTTTAATTGATCTTTTTTAAATATTGAGTTGTGTGAATTCTTTGTATATTTTAGATATGAACCCTGTTAAAAATTAAAAACAAAAAATTAGAGACCAACCTTGAAATTTTCCTGAGAAGACAAAACCAGTTTAATCATATTGGCAAAGCTTAATTTAGCTCACTTTGCAAGACTAACTTGATCTGGGTCATTTCTTGCTTATGCTTCTGGAGATCAGAAGCAATACTTACACTGTTTACCAAGGGTGATATGAGGTAATCACTAACCAATTTCCTGTCGCTGAAGAAAATGCTAATGAAATGACCAATCACTGTAAAGAATGAAGAGCTCTGCTTTCTCACTGTATAACTGCTCTATAACAATATCCCCCTGAACCTCAGTGATCCTGGTTTGCACACGGTCTGTTTCGGTGTGTGCACAATAAACTTTTACTAATGACTACTTCAGTGATTGGAGAAGGAAATGGCAACCCACTCCAGTATTCTTGCCTGGAGAATCCTATGGACGGAAGAGGTTGTGTGCTACAGTCCATGGGTCGCAGAGAGTCGGACACGACTGAGCAACTTCACGACTTCACTTCAGTGATTAACTGGTTTGACTTCTGTCATTTCTGAACTTCTGACATCTCACCAGATACAGAACTTGAAAATATCTGTTCCTATTCCATAGATTGTCTTTTAATTTTGTTGATGGTTTCCTTTGCTGTACAGAAGCTTTTAGTTCGAGGTAGTCACACTTGTTTATCTTTGCTTTTGTTGCCTTTGTAGTTGATATCGAGTCCAAAAAATCCTCACAGGAGCTTAACTTCCTGTGTTTTCTTTCAGAAGTTTCATGGTTTCAGGTCTTAAGTTCAAGTCTTTAATTCATTTTGAGTTAATTTTTGTGTATGATGTAAGATAGTGGTTAAGTTTCATTCTTATACATGTAGAATGGTTTTCCCAACAACATTTATTAAATAGACTATCCATTCTCCATTGTATATTCTTGGGTCCTTTGTTCAGAAACTAACTGACCATATAGATATGTGGGTTTATGCTATTCCATTGGTCTAAGTGTCTATTTTATAAGACTACCATACTATTTTGATTATTTTACTTTTGTAATATAGCTTGAAATCAGGAAGTGTGACCTCTGGTTCTTCGTTCTCAGGATTTCTGTATCTATTTGAAGTCATTTGTGGTGTGTTCCATACATATTTTAGGATTATTTCTTCTATTGCTGTGAAAAATGACATTAAAAATTCAGTAGGGATTTTTTTGAATCTGTAGATCTCATTGGAAAGTATGGACATTTTAAAAATATTAATTCTTCCAACCCATGAGCATGAAATATCTTTCCATTTATTTGTGTCTTCTGCAGTTACTTTCAGAAGTTCTTCATTTTGATGCAATCAATTTTTCCCCCCTTATGATTTAACTTTCTGAAATATTCCCGAAGAGTCCTTTTCCTGCTTCTAAGTGTGGTAGACAGAATATGACCCCCAAAGACATCTGTATCCTAATCCTTGGAACATATGAATACATAACCTTATGTGGAAAAAGAGACTCTACAGGTATGATTAAGTTAAATATCTTGAGATGGGAAGATTTCCTTGATTATCTGGGTGGGCCCAGTGTAATCATGAGGGTCCTTATAAGGAAACTGGGAAACAGGAGAGTGAGAATGAAAGAAATAGGTATAATGGCATTAGCAGAGATCAGAAGAGATAGACATTTTAAAAAATTTTATGTTATATTGGTGTATAGTTGATTGAAAATGTTGTGTTCATTTCAGGTATACAGCAAAGTTATAAACAAACATGTATCTATTACTTTCCCAATTATTTTCCCATTTAGGTTATTACATAATTTTTTTTTACCAAAATAGTATCAGATTTATTGGGCAACAAAATGCAAAAAGTTGTGAGTTCCCTGTGCTATACAGTAGTCCTTGTTGGTTATCCATTTAAAATATAGCAGTGTGTACGTGTCAATCCCAAACTCCCTAACTATGCCCACTAACCTTTCCCCCATAGTGACCATAAGTTTGTTCTCTGAGTTTGTGAGTTTGGAATTCTCTTTTGTAAATAAGTTCATCTGTATCATTTTTTTTTAAGATTCCTCACATAAATGATATATGATACTTGTCTTTCTCTGACTTACTTCACTTAATGTGATAATCTCTAGGTCCATCCATGTTGCTGCAAATGGCATTATTTCATTCTTTTTAATGGCTGAATATATTCCATTTTATACATGTGCCACACCTTCTCTACCTGTTCATCTACTAATGGACATTTAGGTGGTTCCCATGACTTGCCTATTATAAATAATGCTGCAGTGAACACTTCAGTTCAGTCAGTTCNGTTCCGTGTGCTATACAGTAGGTCCTTGTTGGTTATCCATTCTAAATAAAGCAGTGTGTACATGCCCATCCCAAACTCCCTAACTATCCTTTTCCCCGATCCTTCCTGCAGCAACCATAAGCTCTGAGTAAACTGGTGGGAGTGGTGATGAGGTTTATTTTTCAGACCTGAACTTGGCAGTAATTGCTGACAACTGCTTAACACGTCAGCCTTCCTCCAGGTGCCACATCTCTTCTTCCTGACAACACGTGATTCAGTGTGGAATTTCTTTGAGGCTTCACTCGGCACTGGGGGCCACAGACAAGAGCTTAGACCAGGAAGTGAAAATAAAGTCACGTTCGGTGAGAGTCACGCTCTGGGAGTCGAAGGATTTCTTATCTTATACATTTAAAACCAACGAACTCTCTACTCGAAATAAGGACCATCTGGATGATTCTGTTTTGAAGCTTAAAAAAAAATTTAAGCTTTAATCTTCTTAGTGTCTTCAAACATCAGGTCTTCTTTTTCAAACTCTACTGGGGGATAAAGTTCTTTATCTGCATCTGTGTTGCTCTCTGAGAGTCTCTATCTCTAGAATCACACACAGACGGTTCAGTGACTTACCTCAGACTTGCTTTAGGGACTTCAGAGAAACACGATGTTGAAGTCCTTTTCAGGCACTGAAACCTTCATAAAACCCCAGGATTAGTGACTTGATTGGGAGGGGGACTCTATCTCACAGTAAGCTCACTTTTGCCTTCTCAGTCTCCTCAGGATTTGTCAGATGCACTTTGCATATTTCAACGATAAAACAGTGGTGTGAAAAACTTTCTCAGAGCTTCAAATATTGCAGAAACTGAACAGCTTTGCTCTGAATGAGAAAACCCAATAATACAAATTTTCATTGCATTTCATTTTCTCTTTGGCTGTTCTTGGAATTTATATTGGCCATTTAATTTTACTGTTATGGTTTTATAAGGATATTATCTCTCTGTACAATAGTGTTGATTTTTTAAATTGTAAATTGTATGAAAGCTTTTGAGTCTAAATTCTGAAAGCTAAGTATTATCATTATTTTGTTTTGCTTGTGAGTTTTGAAAGTCATGCTTTTTTCAGATTTGTATCTAAAGTCTTATAAGTAAATCAGAAATCCTGGAATTTTCCTCCATCTCACTATATAACTCTTGGTAAGTTACTTTTCTAATGATTTATGAAATAGCATTTATTAAGCAATGAATATTTCTGTTTTTGTTTGGAGTACTATTCAAACTCATTTAAGGATATATGTGACCAGTGACCAGGCATTAGCCAATGCTCACAATCAGGGTGAAATAAATTTACTTCTTTTCACATTTATGTCCTCAAAGCTTAGTTGGTCACAATTTCTTCCTGATCAGAGATATGGATACATCATGAGAAGAGTTGATGAGGCCAAATTCATAAACTATGATGAAACAGTTCTGAAAAATGAGGTAACTTTCATGTATTAAATGCCAGTATTGGAGACAGTTATAGGAGTAATTATTATTTATTAAGTCTTTAACTCACTATAGGTAGAATATCAAATGCTTCACATGGATTGTCTCATTTACTCCCCACAACAGCCCTCTAAGTTGGATTCCATGATCACCCCTATTATACAGATGAAGAAACTGAGACTTAGAAAGTGAGTATCATATAACAGGTAAGAAGTGGAATTAAAATTTGAACTCCAGAGCCTCAGAGTTCAACCAAAGTGCCATCATGTCAATTAGCTTTGGAACTAGTAGTGTAAGTGGCAACACAATCACAATGTAAAACAAAGATTTTTTTTTTTTTTTTTGGAAAGAACTGTGGTCATGCTCCTGCCTCTGGGTGGATAATACACTCTATGTTTCTCTAGGACTTAAGCTTAGAGAGCCTTTACCAACTTCAGTGTTCAGCTAGTCTAGTGAATAGTCAGCACTGTACACCATCCTGTCACAACATAACTGACATTTGCAATTCAAATTATGCTTAATGACAATGCAAAAAAAAAAAAATCCATAAAAGTGGCAGAGCCCTCAAGAAGTGGCAGTTCTTCAAGGCACTGACTCGTGAAGAACTGAGATGTCTAATGTCATAATTCAGTAACGCTCCACCAGAGCTAGCTTTTCAAGAGAGAACTAACACAAAGAAAATATATACAAGACAGAATTTTTGAACAATAAGAGTATGTGAAGGACTAGAAGAGTTAGGAGAATAAGTGTGTGGTTGTAGTTGAGGGCTTTGTAAGGCGTCTTGGTAACACCTATAAACAATGTCCAGCAGAATTCTTTTCAGACTGTAGGTACTCAATAAACACTCTATCCAGTTGTCATGTGTGGATGTGAGAGCTGGACCATAAAGAAAACTGAGCGCCAAAGAATTGATTCTTCTGAACTGTGGTGTTGGAGAAGACTCTTAAGAGTCCTTTGGACAGCAAAAAGATCAAGCCAGTCAATCAGTCCTGAGTATTCATTGGAAGGACTGATGCTGAAGCTGAAGCTCCAATACTTTGGCCACCTGATGTGAAGAACTGACTCATTAGAAAAAACACTGATGGTGAGTAAGACTGAAGGCAGGAGGAGAAGGGGATGACAGAGGATGAGATGGCTGGATGGCATCACTGACTCGACAGACATGAGTTTGAGCAAGCTCTGGGAGTTGGTGATGGGCAGGGAAGCCTGGCGTGCTGCAGTCCATGGGGTCACAAAGAGTCAGACATGCCTGAATGATTGAACTGACTGAGCGCATGGGAGAAAACCTGATCTCATAGGAGGCCCAGCATTCCACTCGGCAGATACATGCTTGTCACAACATTCAATTCAGTCATCCAGTCATCACAGTATTAACAACTTTAAAGGACACATACAAGTTATTAAGAAGAAAAGAAAAAAACTTCTAAATATGTTAAAATAAGGATAATTTTGTTGATCCTCAGCTCCAGAGAAAGGAAGGGCTTAAGGGGAAAAATGACCTCTGCAAATAAAGAAAAATAGAGTTATCACTGTAATTATAAAGGCTTGTCAAGGAGACGTGACTCTCTTAAAGTGGGAGAAAATGATTTCAAGAGGGGAGATGCCCATGTGGGTTATCAGCGACGTTTCACAGTTGGCAAGACCATTACAAGGGATTTTATGGATCTTAAGTGGATGAAAGACACTAATAAGAGATAAGTAGACCAGAACTTCCCCGAAGGGCGAGATTAATGCTATAAGATAAAATCAATAGGCAAATTAGATATGTCATTCTCAAATGCCCTACTGTAAAACAAAGGTGTCCCACTAATAAAATGATCGAAATATTTTCCCAACATGAAGAAAAATAAGTTGAAGAACACAGTTTCCTCAATTCAACGTTCACTTCCCCTCCTTCATCAAATTCTTTGTTAAAACTTCTATTCTTGCTATACAGAGAATTGACATGAATTAAATGTGACTGGAAAATCTTTGGAAAACATTCATTATTAATTGAATGGCTTGATTCTTTTTTAAAAAAGTTCTAGGATGAAGTCTAGCTTATAGATTAAAAAAAACTATTTATTTTAATTGGAGGCTCATTACTTTACAATATTGTGGTGCTTTTTGCCACACATCAACATGAATCAGCTACACATGCATACCCCATCCTGAGTGCCGCCCCCCCGCCCCATGCCTCTGGGTTGTCCAGGAGCGCTGGCTTTGAGTGCCCTGCTTCATGCATCGAACTTGGACTGGTCATCTGTTTTACATATGGTAATACACATGCTTCAATGCTGTTCTCATAAATCATCCCACCCTCGCCTTCTCCCACATAGTTCAAAAGTCTATTCTTTATATCTGTGTCTCTTTTGCTGTCTTGCATATAGAGTCATTGCTACCAGCTTTCTAAACTCATATATGTGCATTAATATACTGTATTGGTGTTTCTCTTTCTGACTTACTTCACTCTGTATAATAGGCTCCAGTTTCATCCACCTCACTAAAACTGACTCAAATTGCATTCTTTTCTACAGCTGAGTAATACTCCATTGTGTACATGTGCCGCAACTTCCTTTCTTCTTAAGGTTAATTTTTATTGAACCATNTACTGTATTGGTGTTTCTCTTTCTGACTTACTTCACTCTGTATAATAGGCTCCAGTTTCATCCACCTCACTAAAACTGACTCATTGCATTCTTTTCTACAGCTGAGTAATACTCCATTGTGTACATGTGCCGCAACTTCCTTTCTTCTTAAGGTTAATTTTTATTGAACCATAGTTGCTTTACAATGTTGTGTCAGTTTCTGCTGTACAGCAAAGTCAGTCAGTTCTATGTATACATATGCTCCCTCTGTTTTAGACCTCCTTCCCATTTAGGTCACCACAGAGCACTGAGTGGGGTTCCCTGTGCTACACAGGGGTTCTCACTAGTTTTCTGTTTTATACGTGGCAGTGTGTATATGTCAGTCCACTCTCCCAGTTCATCCCACCCAACTTTTCCCCCTTGGTATTCATAATTGTGTCCTCTACATCTGTGTCTCTATTTCTGCTTTGCAAATAAGTTCATCTGCACCGTTTTTCTAGATTCTACATGTAAGCAGTGTTAGACAATATTTGTTTTCGTCTTTCTGACTTACTTCACTTTGTATGACAGTCTCTAGGTCCATCCATGCCTCTGCAAATGGCACTATTTTGTTCCTTTTTAAAACTGAGTAGTAGTCCATTGTGTATTTGTACCGCATCCTCTTTCTTTATCTGTCCCTCTATTAGATATCTAGGTTGATTCCACGTCCTAGCTATTGCAAATAGTGCTACAGTGAACTTTGGGGTGCTTGTATCTTTTTGAATTATAGCTTTCTCTGAGTATATGCTGAGGAGTGGGATTGTTGGGTCATATGATAGTTCTATTTTTTAGTTTTGTGAGGAACCTCCATACTGTTCTCCATAGTGACCATAAGAATGATTTGATTTTATCAGCATATAAATGTAAAGGATGAGAGGCCCCTTGGAGAAGAACATAGGTACCTTAGCCAGCACCTGCCAACTGCTGGACATGTGAGTGAGGTCATCCTAGATTAACTGGTTATCAGTCCAGACTAGAAGAATTGCCCTGGCTTCCCAAAGAATATACTGTTCTCCATAGTGACCATAAGAATGATTTGATTTTATCAGCATATAAATGTAAAGGATGAGAGGCCCCTTGGAGAAGAACATAGGTACCTTAGCCAGCACCTGCCAACTGCTGGACATGTGAGTGAGGTCATCCTAGATTAACTGGTTATCAGTCCAGACTAGAAGAATTGCCCTGGCTTCCCAAAGAATTGTGAGAAACAGTATATAGTTGTTTGAAGCCATGAAACTTGGGGGTGATTTGCTGTGCACCAAAAGTGAGCAGATACACCATTGCACCTCCAAACTTAGCAGGTGATAGGGACTCAATAAATATTTCTTAAAATATTTATGATGTTATGATGAATCTAAGACTATCATAACTACTTCCAAAATGTCTTCATCTGATTGAGTTTGTACATCACTGAATTTAATTACATGTTCTGAAAACTGCCAGGTGTTAAGATAACATTTCAAAAAAAGTATAATCATAAGAGGCAGTTAGGGAAAGTGAAGTGGTAGAAACTCAAACAGCTACATGTCTTATTTCTGCCTGGTGTTAACTTAGTTAATGAGAGTGAAAGTAACAAGATTAGATTAGACAAAGAAATTCTATTTTCACTCATTTTTTAAAATGAAGAGTTTGACATATATTTCCATTCTATCTATGTAAGATAAAAAGAGAAAGCAAACTAAAATGGTGAAGTTATAGGGCAATACAGGGAATATTACACAAACTTAATGAAGTGGATTCCTTAGTGTAGAAGCTGGGCTGATCCCTAGTTTAAACAACGGCAACAACAATGACAAAATCAGAATTGAGCATGTGGCTGATGACAAGAAATACTCTTGAAACTAAAACAGATGAAAAGTTATTTTTTGTTTAATTAAAAAAAATTTACATTTAACTGGACGATTATTGCTTTACATTATTGTTTTGGTTTTTGCTGTACAACAATGTAAATCGGCTATACGTATACATATACTCCCCTCCCTCTTGAACTTCTCTCTCACCCCACCCCACCCCATCCTACCCGTCTAGGTCATCACAGGGTACTGAGCTGAGTTCCCTGTGCTATACAGCAGCTTCCTACGAGCTGTCTATTTTACACACGGTAGCATACATATCGGAGAAGGCGATGGCACCCCACTCCAGTACTCTTGCCGGGAAAATCCCATGGGCGGAGGAGCCTGGGAGGCTGCAGTCCAAGGGGTTGGGAAGAGTTGGACACGACTGAGCGACTTCACTTTCACTTTTCACTTTCATGCATTGGAGAAGGACGTGGCAACCCACTCCAGTGTTCTTGCCTGGAGAATCTCAGGGACGGAGGAGCCTGGAGGGTTGCCGTCTATGGGGTCTCACAGAGTCGGACCCGACTGAAGCGACTTAGCAGCAGCAGCAGCATATACAAGTCAATAGTCTTCTCTCATTAGGTCCTATCCAGTCCTTTCCCCCTGCTGTGTCCACGAGTCCGTTCTCCATGCACAGACAAAAAATTAGAATGCAATCTCAAGTGCACATGTATCCTTGTGTGAATTAAGTGCACAGCCCTCCCTGACCACTCTTGCTTTGTCCTGGCAGAGGTCAGTGGCCCAGGAAGGGTAAACAGTCCACTGGGAATGCAACATTACAATATAACATGTAGTGTCCTTTCCCCCATACTATGCTAGAATTTTCTGTAAAAATGAGAGATAACCAGTAAAACTAGGGTTTGTTCATACATACATTCCTCTTTTAACTCATTTAAATATAGAAGCTCACTGCAAAGATAAAATTAAAAACACCTTCCACTGGCATCTTTGCTACCCTCACTCTCCACAGTGATCTCCAGGGAATCCACTAGACTACCTTTTGGGCTCATAAAACTCTCTCTGGACCATGAGTAATCATTGTACTGCTGGAAATGATAACCCTAAAATGAAACAGCCTGTTCTTTAAGTTGTTGCTAATTAAAAACTAACAAACAAGCAATGAACAAAGGGTTTCCACATTGGTGACCATATGTCCCAGACCCTCTGATCCTCATGTTGCACTCTATTGTACTGACCAACTCTTTCTCTCATCAGCAACCCTGGCAGAAGTCTGGTTTGACACACAGAGCTAGGCGTTGTCTCCATGACTGATCTTTGCTTTTATTCCATGTGACTAATATTTTGCTTTCCTTACCAAGCATGTGAAACACATACGAGTGAGCTGCACTTTACATTTTAGGTACCCAATTTCATGTACCAACAAACGTCAAGGTCTGATCTGTTTCAGCTGTGACCTGCTTTTCCTCTGACTTCAGGAGCAGAGAGCATCTTGTGTTGTCTCTGGTATAAGCCGCAGAGATGCCTACCTCCTGTGCACATGAGTTCTTGCTTCTGGAGACAGACGTGTAAACTGACTGTGGAGTCTAACCCAGAAGAGGGTGTGAGAGAGGCATACATTGTCTCTTAGAGACCTGAAGGACTTGATTATTCCTGAATAGAGGGAAGGGGGATCATAGAACTCCAGAGAACAGAATGGCTGCTTTGGGTAGCAGAGATAAATCAACGTGACTGTGTTAAAGGAGATGCAGGCTGGGCAGGTAGCTCAGTGTTGAGATGAAGATGCAGATACAGGCAGGCACCAAGTCACTGGTCTTGTGCATCCTCCTCGAAGGAGAATGAAATTCATATTTTTCTCAAAAGTTACAGGTAACTTTGGAAGGATTTTGAGCACAGGAGCAGTGTGATTTCAGAAAGAGCCCTTTGGCTGTGGTATGAAGAACAACTTGAGGGTGCGTAAGGGTGAGGAGGAGTTGGAGGGAAAGGGAGAGTCAGACAAAAGTGGAAGGAAGGAGAACATTACAAACAAACAAAAATGACCTTTGTTTCTAGACCTGAAGTTGAAGAAAGAGAAGACCCTGGATTCAATAGATATGAAGGATCTGGCGTGTCCAGGACTTGGTGTGTGACTATGAAAGATAAGAAGGGTCACATTTGAGTTGTGAGATTCTATTGGGTACAGTGGGATATTTGGTTCACTGAAATTTCAAATATCAAAGTAGTAGGAGGAATTCTGGGAGAAAGATAAATTTTCTTCTGGTTGTAGTAAATTTGAAGTGCCTGTGAGTGATCCAGGCAGTAGGGAGTTGTGTAGATGGGTTTGATGCTCTGAGAACAAATTAGGGGTAGAGACTTTAGAAATGGAAGGAGGCAAAAGATATCAAATGGGGTGAACATGTGAGAAAAGGATATAAGATTAATTTACCATACTAACAAAAACATCTTCCTATACACTAGTGATGAAAGGCTGGAAAATGCAATGAGAATGTCGGTACTGTTAAAATAGCAACAGGACATGAAATCCTTGGCTATTGATATAATTCAGGACAAAGGAATTTATTTGAAGACTCTATAAAACTCTAATGGAGACAATAAACATAGACTTGAATAAGTAGGCAGCTATACCATACTATTTATTTAAAATCATAAAAGTAGTGAAAATGACAAAACTCCCGAGGTTCATACATGGATTTAGTGCAATGCCTATTAAAATCACAGCAAGATACTTTATGGAAATTTACAAAATGATGCTAACATTCTTTTTGAAATAATCAGTGCATGAGAATGCATCTATGGATTAATATATATAAAGAATTTATACAGCACTTTAGATTTACAAGATATTTTCACATCATTTTGTCATTTAATTCTTTCAACAACTATAATGAGGTATGTTTATTATTCCCGTTTTAGGGTGACCACACCTGGGGTAGTCCCATGGTATGGTCCAGAGGCCCCTCCATCACTTAATATTTTTCCTAGATGTATTCATTTTTAAAGAGAGTATTATTGTTAATAGTTGCACTAAAATAATCTAGGGTAGGTTGGTGCCATCTCCATGGAGAAACTTCCTTACCTCTGTCATGGTCTTATCTAGTAAAGGATAAGGAGCCTATAGGGAAAAGAACTGTCTCTTATACACATCTGGCTTCCCAAAGAATTGTGAGAAACAGTATATAGTTGTTTGAAGCCATGAAACTTGGGGGTGATTTGCTGTGCACCAAAAGTGAGCAGATACACCATTGCACCTCCAAACTTAGCAGGTGATAGGGACTCAATANGGATAAGGAGCCTATAGGGAAAAGAATTCTCACCCCTAACATGTGCTAAAACTGGAAGATGAACACGATAACACTTTTCCCTTTTCCTAACCCATGCTTGCTGCAAAGTTACTAACAACTCCCTTTTAAGTGCAGCATCCTGGACAAGAACATACTCACCAGTAAAACAAAGTGCATCGTTTCCATTAAGAGCTATTTCTCTCCAGTTTGATGGAAGAGGTATTCATTGTTGCTAATGGCTCTGACCAGCAACTTGGTGTGCCAACTGGTTGCTCATATGAGCCAGTTGCATGAAACCATCAGGATCCCAGTTGGAGATGTCAGTGGGGGAACTTGGAAAATTATAGGCTATGTATGCTGCTGCTGCTAAGTCACTTCAGTTGTGTCCAACTCTGTGTGACCCCATAGACGGCAGCCCACCAGGCTCCCCCGTCCCTGGGATTCTCCAGGCAAGAATACTGGAGTGGGTTGCCATTTCCTTCTCCAATGCATGAAAGAGAAAAGTGAAAGTGAAGTCGCTCAGTCTGTCCGACTGTTAGCGACCCCATGGACTGCAGCCCACCAGGCTCCTCCGTCCATTGGATTTTTCAGGCAAGAGTACTGGGGTGGGGAGCCATTGCCTTCCCCGATAGGCTATGTATAACCAGAGAAATATGTTCAAGATATGGGCGCAGAGCTGTTCTTCCATAATATCTCTTTAACAGTAGGTTGTTATTTAGTATGTGGAATAACAATGCATCAGTTATTTTATTTACTTACATTTTTGTTGTGGAAAGATATATATATAATATAAATTTACCATTTTAACCATTTTAAGTGTATAGTTCAGCATCACTGAGTATATTCACATTATACTGTAATCACCACCACCATGCATCTCTAGAACATTTTTCATGAAACTTTGCACCCAATTAAATATTAACTCTTCATTCCTTTTTCCCCTCAGCCTCTGGCAACCACGATTCTACTTTTTGTCCCTCTGAATTTGACTATTCTAGATACCTCACATAAGTGAAACCATTTGTCCTTTTGTGATTGACTTATTTCACTGGGATTTCCTAATGACTCAGTAGTAAAGAACCCACCTGCCAGTGGAGGAAATGCTAGAGACTCAGGTTTGATCCTTGGGTCAGGAAATTTCTCTGGAGAAGGGATAGGCAACCCACTCCAGTATTCTTGCCTGGAGAATCCCATGGACAGAGGAGCCTGGAGAGCTACAGTCCATGGGATTGCAGAGTTGGACATAACTGAGTGACTAATACACTATTTTACTTATCATAATGTTAAGTTTACTCTGTGTCACGCTGTCAGAACTTCCTTTTTAAGGCTGAATAATATTTCATTGCATCTATATATCACTTTATTCTTCCTTGAGGTTTCTTGTTTATTTTGCAATGAACTCTTGTTAGCAATGAGTTTAAAAGTTCATGTTTTATGAAATACTAAATATTGAATTTTATTTCTCAAAAAAGTTGGTGATAATGTATAATTTGCACAAATATATGCTGAAATTTCTCAAGAAACCTGTATGCAGGTCAGGAAGCAACAGTTATAACTGGACATGGAACAACAAGTGAAGTGAAGTGAAGTCGCTCAGTCTTGTCCGACTCTTAGCGACCCCATGAACTGCAGCCCACCAGGCTCCTCCGTCCATGGGATTTTCCAGGCAAGAGTACTGGGGGGCGGGGGGGTTGCCATTGCCTTCTCTGACTGGTTCCAAATAGGAGAAGGAGTACGTCAAGGCTGTATATTGTCACCCTGCTTATTTAACTTATCTGTAGAGTACATCATGAGAAATGCTGGGCTGCAAGAAGCACAAGCTGGAATCAAGATTGCCAGGAGAAATATCAAAAACCTCAGATATGCAGATGACACCACCCTTATGGCAGAAAGTGAAGAGGAACTAAAAAGCCTCTTGAAGAAAGTGAAAGAGAGTTCCGGTCAAGATGGCGGAAGAATAGGACGGGGACACCACTTTCTCCCTCACAGATTCATCAAAAGAACATCTCAAGGCTGAGCAAACTCCACAAAACAACTTCTGAATGCGGGCAGAGGACATCAGGCACCCAGAAAAACAGAGCACTGACTTCAAAAGCAGGTAGGGGGAAAAAATATAAAAG